>CAHIKZ030005608.1:3697500-3712500 GCA_903632075.3 Acanthosepion pharaonis
ACAGTCTTTAGTCATGTTCTCATCTAGGGGGGGGGGGCTTACTCGGGAGAGATATCTGCGAAGTATCGTCAAGCTTTTGAAGGTGGTCCTGATGTTATATAGACCGCAGATCCTTTGTTTATTCTCTGATAACCCCTTTACATAAGGTAGTCAGACTGTTTTCTGAGTGCTGTTGCCCTCCTCTTGTACCCGCCTATCCCAGTTTTTTGGGGGCTGCTGACATATATCCAGGGTAGTTGTCACATTGAAGGGTACTACTTCTACTGAACAATTCTTTACGTAATATCACTGGGTCGCCACATGACTTTTGCTCGGTGTTGTAAGCAGCGGACGATCCCTTTCTTTACGATGAATGGATGGTGGGATTTAAAATTGAGGTACTGTCCGGTGAATGTCTGTTTACAGTATATGGATGTCTTGAATCAAAGCTCCGTTCGAGATATTAGAACATCCAGGAATGGGAGTGTGTTGTTACCCTCTTTCTCCATTGTGAACTGTATCCAAGGTCTTATTGAGTTCACATGGTCCAGAAGAACCTGAACATCTTCCTGGTGTGTCCAGAGTATGAAGGTGTCATCTGCTTACCTTAACTGTATAGTTAGCTTTAGAGATATAGATTCTAATGCCATTTCCTCAAAGTAAAGTTAAAGCAGAGAAAACATAAGAAGTCATGTACGTATCGGAGTGATACAGGGACACGATCACTTTTCCAAAATCTTTATCGATGGATCGTCTATACAGATTCCAATGTCCCCCCTTAAATGATCACACCTTCATTCTGATAGATATAAAACAATACCTGATTAATGTTACGGTTGGTATATATATATCATTCTTTTAAAACATACATAAAAGCCTAAACGTACATTAAAACATATTTCTCGTATATTTTTTCACATACTCCTGATTCAGCAAGTACATTCACCATCACTTTATTATGTACGCATATCTAGAACCGGATTAAATTAAGATTTGAATTTAGAACTGTCTTTTTTGTCATGGATTTGAAGTTGTTTCTTATGCACTCATTCAGAATTTATCTTCCATTTGTTTGTTATGGCATTTGGCATTTATTCTCGATTACATGGATATGTATCTATAATTCGAATTCTATTTCTACCATAATTCAAAGTTGCTTAATAGGATTGACGCCAGGGACTGTGAAGACGAATTTAACAATGAAACGCCTTTACTGTCTCTCTTGATCTAATCTGCCACATTGGCAAATTAAATCAAGAGAACATAACTCGGAACATAAGGTCAGAATTCAAAATAGACTTGTGGGTATGTCTTGACAAACCAATTAAATTTCAGATCTACGCTAAATAGAAAAGGAAGGTTAGAGGGTGGAGGTAGGTAAGTTATTTTTATACAGCTTAATTATCGCTATGTATTGCCGCCTATTTACCATTAACATCGTATATATTTTTGCTCATTTTTAATTTTATCTGCAGGCCCTCTTAAGAAGATTCTTTTATTTTTTTTGTTAACTTTATGTTTGATAGATCAAGCCTTCCCTCAACAAATAGAACATGTTATATTTGTCTACAACCACGATACATTTGTCACTGTCATATTCTCCGCAATCGTCAATGATGATATGTCCCTGCGTCGGTTTATCGTAAAATGATAAAATGACTCACCCATATCCATCCTCTGACCTTACTTTTCTATTTAGCGTAGAGCTGACATTTAATTGGTTAATCAAAACATACCCAGAAGTCTATTTTTAATTCTGACCTTATGTCCCTCATCTTTAAATTTTCGAAAAGAGGTAACAATTTTTTTTTAAATTTTCTTAAAATTAATTTTATATAATATAATATAATATATATATATATATATATATATATATATATATATATATATATATATGTGTGTGTGTGTGTGTGTGTGTAGGAATTTCTAAAGAAATAATGGATGCTATTTAGTAACGTGAAATATTTTATATCTCATTCAAATCTATTTTTAATGGTAAGCTATATTTAACCCGTATTTACTCAAATATAGGTATCCACCAAAAATAATTTTAAAGTGATTAAAATGCCGAATTAATAACAAAAAAAATCTATTATTTCTTTAGAAATTGTTTTATTATTCGGGTACGAAACTGGGTGGTAAACAAACAAATCATTCAACGAAACAGCAGTTATGAAATTTCAGGTATCTAAATGCGAAAGTTGTGCTTAAAGGCAATATACAGCATTGCTTAATCACGACGGTTTTCTAAGCCTGGGGATGTAATGGCGTTTTACTCTGCAAAGGGAGAGGTAAGTTCGTATTCTGCCGGAAGGTGCATTTTACTTAATGAGATATCTCGAATATTCAGGCCAGTAGGCTAAATAAAACACTGTTCAAAATAAAAAGGGCGTTTTATCCATATATACGGGGTGACTAAAAAAAATGGGAATTTTTGAATTTTTTGCCAGACATGAGCAAGAAGCAACACTGCGAGACAGTGACCTTGAGCAAGTAAACATTTCGTCATTTAGAATTCAAGTTGAAATTCAAAGTATCCCAGCTGAGATGTTGCAGCAGTCAATAAGGAATCTCAACAGCAGATTTCAAGAATGCATTCGTACAGGAGGACGCCATCTACATGACGTAATTTTAAAAAAAATGAAAATTCCATCATTGTTTCTTAAATGGCATCTTTTAAGGTTTCAATTACTATGAATAATTTTTTTTTCTTCCATCACTCTTGATTTGATTGGATTGTTAAAAAGTTCCCATTTTTTGGGGTCACCCTATATATGGATATGGATATACGACTCAAACTTAGGGGAAAAAATTAAACTGAACTTTTTAAGTAATCATTACGAAATCTTTTTCTAATACACTTAATGTATCTGAGTTTTTAGGGAAAAGATCTACACAATGTCTCTAAAAAGTTTAATCATGAGTATGAATATAAGTCTTCAGCAAAATAAAAATCTTGTGAAAATTGTATTTACATTTTCTATTATTAACGAAACTTAAAATTATCAGCACAAGATTACGATATTGAACTATCAAAAGAGGATAGAACCATTTATATTACGAATGAATTTCACAAACTCAGCATCACACTAAATGCTATTGGTACTTTGATGTGTAAATATGTTAGGTCTACAAATTTCTTTTTCTTTTCATTTTTACTTTTTACTATTGTTTGAATAAACAATTTTATTCAGGCCAAGTCGCTTAAATTGACAGACCAAATTTGTTTTTTTTAAATTAATAGTTTAATTCAAAAGACAGTATCCTACATATAATCTCATTTCAATTAAAATGTTTTTGTTTTTTTAGAAAGGTAAGTAAGAAACAGACTGTTATTTTCTTCTTAAAATCCACACAAATGCTAATGTAAATGCTATACTTTTTTATACTAATGTTTACTCAGTTAAAGGACTAATCGCTCCTTAATATAGAGCGTTATTGTGTGATATTGTATGAGCGTAAGAAAGGGTAAGAGATGTCCATAGGACTAGGCATGAATGTTCACGGTTAACGGTCTTGAAGAGGTCAAGTTTGCAGTGATTGGTAAAAAATCCTGCTAGGAATATTACACAAAGTGAGTTATAAGGCGGGAAATAATCCATCATCCACAAGGCCATGTAGATGCTTTTTTATTCTAACAAGAAAGGAGAAATGCTTCAGCCGAGATATAGTAGCAATACTCCGTTTTTGGCCTGACTTGACCATTGTAATTATACAGAATTGCATGTGACCTCTCTTGCTTAGTCGTGCGGTAAAAGAAAGCAAACATTTTTCTAGAAAGATTAGGAATAGACCAGTCACATGTGTTTTACTAGATGTCTGGTGACAACTTTTGGCCCAAAAGTAATTCAAAACAATGCACCTTTTTTGAGAAAACAGACATTCCTTTTGCTAAATGAAAGTTCAAGATCTACTCGGTAAAAGCATATATATATATATATATATATATATATATATATATATATATATATATATATGTATGCTAAATATGATCTTCTTTTAGCAAGACGTAAACAATTTGTTTATCAATTTCACTTAGCTGCATTGAGAGCGCTCATATGAAAGTGTAATTCGACCAATTTTATTGTTATTCCGTGTATAAAACGTAGTGCCTCATTTCTCCGAGCGAACATAAAAATAAGAGAAAGAATATGTCTATTATCTTTTTTCCACCGATAATTTTTTTTAGTGTTTGTAAAAAGCAAATCTATCAAATTTGCTACGAAACGTAAGTCTGAGTTTTAAGAGAAAAAAAACATGAAAAAATAATAAGAGTAGTAAGTAGTACATTGGATTATTTTGTTTACAACTACTGAAGACGACCTATATACAAGATTAAATACGCTTATTTTCTGATTTCTTCAAATTCTGTCCGAATGTGGCTTGGTAAAACACACGTACACACGTACACACACACACACACACATATATATATATATATATACGTGTGCGTAAAATATATGTCTGTGCGTATGTCAATGCGATGAACAGATCATTGGATATTAATTGCATTTGAAACGAAAACTTTGGCTGAGCACACTATTTTCTTTTGATTCCTCCTTTGCTTGTTCCCTCAATCAATAGGACTCATATATTTGAGTCGTTATCGATTCTTCAGCCGGACTGAAATAATAATAATCAATTAGACTCTAAGTGAAAAAAATAGAGTATTGTCTTTTCCTTTTTATATTTTCTTCTTCAGAAGACAATGTTTCCTCGGATGAATTGGTTCACTTTTTTATGTTTATTGATGTAGACCTCAGCGGATTTCCATTCTATTTTTTTTTTAAAAGCTAACAATTGTCTTGTGAAAAGATTTCGTTTTACACGATGCCTCATTATATACTCTGGCCATATGTACTATTACCAATGTAGACGTTGTTTTAATACATGATAAAAGAGAGGGAATTTTGCATACGTTTTCTATTTTACACAGCTATTGCAAGGATGTAAGATTTTCGAAATTACATGAATATTCATGTAGAAATGCTGATGGAGAATGTCATTTACATGAATAGTTATTTATTAAACTAGAATTACGTACAACAGTGTGAATAAATATTTCATTGAATTTTTAATTAGTATTCTTTATAAATATTTACTGGATATCTTTTTGCGAAATATTCTTGGCATTATATCTAAAGGCATAATGTGTTTCTGCCATGTCCCGTCACGATGCAAGGATTCTTGGATGTCTATAACTTCCTGTCTGTGGTTTCAAGTATACATTCACGTGTTTTTCATTATTGTTTGTCGTTATTCTGTCATCCATTTGATGTGAATGTTACTCACTGCCTCCCATGCCTTCCTTGTGTTAATATTTCTTGAGTGTTCAATTTTCTAGATACACACACACACACACACACACACACACACACACACACATATATATATATATATATATATATATATATATGAGCCTTTCCTGTTTTTATTTTTAGGCTAACAATTACTACTGATGGGACATTCAAAAATATTCCATTTGAATAATCTTGGGTATTAGTGCAAATTATGAGTTTTAAATTATGAAATTTGCATTGTACGAATACTTTTTCACACATTGAAATGTATAATTTGGTTTCAATAATATAACATCAATATTTTGTGTTTTCTATGCTTAGTTACTTATTATTCATCTATGCACAGATGATTATATTGAAAGTATATTTATTCATTAGTTGAAAATACAATAAATTAGAAATGTGTATGTGTGAATATTTGTCTTCCCTGCTCTGTATATATATATATATATATATATATATATATATATATATATATATATATATATATATATATATATATATGCATGTGTGTACAAACGAAAATGTACAAACGTTTATAACGTTTAATCATGATTTTATATATGCTATGGATTGTATTGAGTAGCGATTTTTAAAAATGGACAGATCCCATTATTTCTTTTATATATATATATATATATATATATATATATATATATATATATATATATATATATATAGATGTGTGTGTGTGTGTGTGTGCGTCTGTATAATGTAAATAGTTTCATACTCTCTTTCTTTTATTCTATTTCTTCATATATAGAGTGTATCAAAAATACATTTCAAACATCGTGCGCGTTCTTAACACCAGAACAAGGTAAAATATCCACATAAACATATGTGCACAAAGCCATATAGAATGTGTTCTTTGTGACAAGCTTTCGAACGAATCTTGGTATTCCTCGGTCCATAGGTTGTGATACGACCGATCTTGCAGCAGCAATGTTTGGATGCCTCGGCTAACTTCGGTTTGAAAACGCAATCTGATACAGCCGTGCAGCCACGCGTCCATTACATTTAGCATGGCCGTATGTAAAATCACATCTGCCTGCTCACGATATGAATATCCTACCACTGTCAAGGTTAAAAATTCTCAATTAACTCACTACTACAGACGTCAAACGTGGAAGAGAGACTAGCCTCAAATGTACACGAATGACAAATGTAACCTAGTCTACATTCAACGCAGAGCCATCTACCGTAAATTTTCTTTCAAAAACGAAGTATATTTATATGGACTTTTTAATTGTTTTGGTGTGAAGAAACCGTCTTCAAAGTTTGTAAAGTAATTTTGATAATCCCTGGAAATATATATATATATATATATATATATATATATATATATATATATATATATATATATATATTGTGTGTGTGCGTGCGCGATATTTAAGGAGGAATTATTTATCCAAACAATATGTTCAATGTTATATAAATGTTCTGATACATATTGTGATTTCCACTTATCGGATTCATATTGTGATTTCCACTTTTCGATTCATATTGTGATTTCCACTTTTCAAATGTCATCAAGAACTGTATGCTTTACTCATTAATGACAATTGTTTTGTTTTTTTCAGATATCTCTTTTTACGCCAGAATGAAAATTAGCCCAAAGACAAACAAGGAAAAATATATTTTCTACGAATCGAAACTTTTTTATAATATCATGCGACATGAAATATCAGTGACAAAAATTTCCATAAGCATATCTTTGTGTGCCAAAACAATTAAATTTAATCATTTACAAAAAGTTCTTCGAAAAACATGCAAACAACCGTCAGTCAATTTGGCACCAGTCTAAAGTTTCCTTCCATGTGCATTTTTAAAAAATACTTTATTCTATAATTCATTCTACAATATCCAATTTATATTAAGGATATGCACCACTTACATAATTGATTCGAATATTGCTGCCACATATGGTTTGGGGCTCCTGCTATTTATTTAGACCTCCTTGATAAAATCCAAAGAAGAATAAACAATACTATTGCTTCTGTTCTCGTCTTCAATTACTTTTCAACCAACATAAATTTGCTTCTCTGTGATATTTCTATAAATAACTTCATGGTAATTGTTGGGATGAGCTTTTCGCTATGGTACCTAGACTTTATGAATTTGAGTGTAGTACTAAAATGACAACGTGGCATAGCAACTTATAGTTACGTTGGTTAGAGGTAACTCTAAGTACTATTCTAACAATTTTTTCACATACTTTTCACTTGTGGAACTTTCTTCCGGCAGCATGCGATACAGTTATCTTTAATCTTCAAACATTTAAATGCAGTGTCAATTGCTAGTACTGTCTTCTTGATTGCACTTCTAATTTTCTTGCTCCTAAATAATGTTTCTGTTTTCTCATTCCTCTCCAACCAGTTACTCCAGGTGTCTTAGTCCCGTTAATGGATTTCTTAGCGTGAATTCTATTTTAAAATAATATCGGCATCAGCTAAAACACTAAATTAAAACACTATCATTTTTCTATCTTACACCTCATTAAATAAATATGATGAAAAAACATTCGAAATAACATTTGCCTGAACATCATTCAATCTATTGCATATATATATATATATATATATATATATATATATATATATAAAAGAAAGAGGTTGTAGTGGTTCCAACGGGAGAAAAGTATGTATATTAAAAAGAAGGGAAGAGAGGTGCCGCATACGTTTTTGGTTTTAATGTGGATTTTTTTATAAAAAAATATTATGCTTTATTTTCCATAATTTTCCTACACGTGTTTCTGGTCTCGCGACCGTCTTCAGGTAAAAGCGGAGATTTCCACATATTATTAAAAATAATTAATTTTTTCCTTTTGCTTTTCAATGTTAAATATTCTCGATATGAGACATTTTCTGTTTTTGTGTTAGTAATCATACTAATCAGTAATCATACTAGTAATCAGACTCGATGAATTATATATATATATATATATATATATATATATATATATATATATATATATTTAAATAGGTTTGACACGGTACAAAAGCGTATTAAGGCATTAAAAACTAGAAATGTAGTATTGTAGGCCATGATAAGTTTAAAATAAAAAACACACCAGTCGACCGGTTTCGTCCCCTCTCGTCAGAACTGTTAATGGGGAATTTAGATTATGAGGAAAAGAAAAAAGTCTGTCATGGGTGACATGAATAAATGGACAGGGAAGGAAAAAAATATGATAAATAAAAAGAAAAAATAATAATAATAAAAAAAAAAATTATATATTAAAATTATACCAACCAAGCTGCTAGAATCGCAGAACAGCAAGTCCAAGCAAACAATCTCTTTGTTTGCAAAGAGCAGGTTGCCTAGACCTGATGTAAAGCGACTCCAGCACCTTAAGATGGAAAAGTGAGTGCGAACTGGCCAAGACGGAAAACCAGTTCACATTGAAATCCATCGCACAAGTTGGATTCTTTATAAAATGATCCGCAATCGAAGACCCATACGTGTTACGAATGGTATCGCCCAAAGAAAATTTTTTGTTTTGTATTATCGCAGGTACGTGTTGTCTGCGATAATACTAAACAAAAAATTTTCTTGTTGAGATACGCGACCGTAACAGAACATTTAATAAGGCAAACAAATCACATACACATATTAAAAAAGATTTATATATGTCCCATACTGATCATACTGGGCAAGAGATGAGAATGTTTAAAGAACGAAAAGAAATAACACAGCAGCCTTTGACCAACCGTAGCTAAGTGAATAGAAAATACTTTTTATTTCTCCACGTTTCGCTGTGCATATGTTGACATGTTTCCACGAGAGCGTACACCCTGGTGGTCAGGAAGATAAAAACCGTTCCTAAAAAATGGAAGCAAAATGGAAAAATGATCAAAAGAGATCTCCTCTCTAAAGGGGCTGAACTCTCATGAGCTCAGTCCAAGGGGGAAAAAACCTGTGGTATCCTTACAAGTAGCCTTCCCTAGACAAGGAAAAAACCTTGTGGTATCCTTACAAGTACCCCTCCCTAGACACGCTTATTAACCTGCACCAAAGGTAGAAATAAAATATAATAAAACGAAAATTCACATGTATTACAAATTTAAAGAAAAATGGTTTTGTAATCGAATAAAAAAGGAAAACTTCGATAAAGAGGGAGAAATATTTCCCAGTTCTGCTGATACCAAAACCTGAAAATAAATTATGTCAATAAATATTTGGGCCATCTAACACGACGGCCATATCTGGTCACAGTCTCATTTACTACCTCCGGAGCTACTGGTGATGGAGGGGTCACTGAAGTGTCCATGCCGAGTCTGGTATTGTCCAAAAAGGCAGGCTTTAATCTGTCCATAGCAATGTTCTGTGTTGCATTGTTAATGCTCACCATAAAATATTTCGTGTGTCTCTCGAGTATTTTGAAAGGTCCTCTGTAGGAATGTTGCAATGTATGGGATTTAGCCATGTCCAGCACGAAAACATGCCCGCATATCTGCAGAAGTTTAGCCACATATATGGGCTTTTGAACCTGTGCAGAAGAATTATATGCTAAGTTCGCCATTCTCGCAGTAAGCTGAGGTCACGTTCAAAAAATGAGTGGGGGCAGGAAAAAAACTGTTTTTGGAGTCGGAGTGTGTTGTCATACACTCTCTCATCAGATGAACATTTAAGATGGTCTTTAACTGCAGTGCAGAGTCCCTGAAGAACAAACGTTAGATGCTCCAGTCAAATTGCCTGATTCACCGTGGTCCTTAAAATTGACATGAGTGTACGATGAAATCGTTCATCTAAGCCATTTGCCTCAGAATGATAAGCGGTGGTTTTAATTCGCTTACTCCCCAATGTCCCTATCAGCTGGTTGAACAGGTCTGACTCGAATTGCCGCCCTCTGTCTGTAGTAATTACAGCAAGTACCCCGAAACGAGAAACCTACTCTGAAACAAAAAAATATTTGCTGTGGTATGTGCAGTAATGCCCGACATGGGAATAGTCTCAGACCAAAGGGAGAGAGGTCTGTCAATAGATATGTCTGTCCCTCACCTGAGGGGAGTGGTCTTGTGATATCCACGTGCACAGGTGAAAGCCTCTCATCGGGTAATGGAAAGGATTCAGGATGTGAGCTTGTATGTCTTGCCACTTTGACCGTCTAACACAACACAGGTTTTTGACCAATGACGAATGTCTGTTTTCATGCATGGCCAAAGAAATCTATCTGTGATTAGACATATTAAGACATTAGCCCCTGGGTGGGACAAAATGTGCATGGAGGAGAATAATGTCTTCACATTGACAGGGCGCAATCGTCTTGTGCGGGTGTCACATAAAACTTCCAATTCTGTGTTTGTAATAAGTATTTTCGACAATGTCAATTACGTGTGGCACTTTTGTAGATGATGGTGTAGTTACTGATCCTTTTCCTCTGTTTCCATGAATGTTTGATATTCCAAGCACGGGTCCAGCACAAAATCATTGATGCTATGAGACATGGTGCTGCAGGTACGTTGTTGGTTCCCTTGATGACACAGATATCTGAAGTGAATTGTAGCAGATAATCCAAATGGATGGTTTCACGTGAGGAATACTTGCCGAAGTTTGACTGAAGAGTTCCCAACAAGATAGAACCTCCTCTATTCCAAAAATTGTTGAAAGTAACGAACACCTGAATAAGTTCACGTCCAAAAGTGTTGTACCTGTATTCTGTAGTATTTAGTTTCTTGCAAAATAACGAAATTGGTTTCTAGTGGTCATCAATCTTCTGCTGGAGTACTGAACCTATACCAATAGAAGAGACTTCAACTGCCAAAAACAACTCGCTACCTGGAAAAACATGAGACAATTCAACTGCTCGGGACAATAAAACCTTAATTTGATGGAAGGCTAGCAAGGTAGAGTCAGACAAATCTATATCACGAAGTTTTACATCAGTGAAATCATCTGTCAAAGGTTTTACAACCTGCGCACACTTTGGCAGGAAGCTTCGAAAAAATTCACATATCCCTAAAACTGTCGCAACTTTCTCATGGTGTCTGTCAGGGGAAAGTCAGAAATGACCGCTACTTTAGAAGGGGAAGGTGAAATTTCAACTGAATTAATGAAATATCCTATGAAAATTACTTCAAATTTTTCAAACACACACTTTACTGTGTTGATAATCTCAAATTTCTCAAAACGTTCGAAAACGAACTGCTAATGTTTAATATGTTATTCCATAGAGGAACTAGCTATAAGGACATCATCCATATAGACACAAATAAAATACAAACCGGGCAAATCATGGTCGATAAATCTTTGAAAAGACTATGCTGCATTTCTTAGTTCAAATGACATAGGTAGGGATTCAAACAACCCAAATGGTTTTGTTATGGCAGTCTTTGGAATGTGTTCGTGTTCTAACGGAATTTGATGGTAAGACTTGATAAGATCTAATTTAGTAAACATAAACTTGTCCTGAATGATAGATGTTACATCATGTATATAAGGAATGGGATAACGGTCTGGTTTAATAGCAAAATTGAGTGTCCTATAATCACCACAAGCGCACCAGATAGCACTACTTTTGGGGACCAGGTGCAAAGCAAATTCCCAGTAACTCTTGGATGTCCTGATCATACGCAGTTCCATCATTTGGTTAAATTAAACTTTCGCCACACTCAATTTTTCAGGTGACAAACGACGATGACGGCTGTGAACAGGTAGAAATGTGGTGTGTGATATTGAGGGGTAGAGTATCCATGTGAAAAGTCGGTTTTGTAATGTTCTCAAAATTTTTTTTAAAAGTTACAAAATATATGGTCATCTTCTGTGTTAGCCACAGTAGGACATAATGGAATTACATTATGAATGGCTCCAGGCGACTAAGTATTTGACTTAGGGTCTGTCAGATAACGTCTGTGAACATCAATGAGAAGACCAAATTTGTGTAAGAAATCTGCACCCAATATAGCCTTCTCTACATCAGCAAGGACAACGAAACGGGTGAAAATCCATCTGAAACACAAATTTAATTTAAGGCACCTCTGACCATAAATCTTGACGAGCGACTTACTTACGGCACATAGGGGAGGTTTATGAGGGCCTTGTAACTTGTCTGTTCTAGTGGCAGGAAGTAAGGATATTCACGTACCACTGTCCAAAAGAAAACGTATACCAGTATTACGGTCCGAAACAAATAGTAGCGACACTAGAAACTTAGAAACCAGCATTATAAATCATCAAATCTCCATACGCCATTTAATGCAAATTAAGAGTAACTATTAATCCTAAATATCAAACCATATTATGCGAACATTTCAGATATAGTTATAGCCACGGATGATACATTATACTACGCAGTTACATGCACAAGCTTTTTATATATATATATATATATATATATATATATATATATATGTGTGTGTGTGTGTGTGTGTGTGTGTGTGTCTCTCTCTCTCTCTGAAGTAATATAGGATTTTCTGTAAAAAAATATATGCTGTTATAATAAATATATTGAGATCTCTCTGTGGATCAGTTTTCATATCTGATATTACTAGGATCCACCCAGATTATATACGAAAGGATCTATTACCTATATATATATATATATATATATATATATATATATATATATATATCAAGTTTGCAAGAATAATAAACTGAAAAATATACTGAAAACGCCAATCTAAAAACCTATAAGACATATTAACGTTATCCAGATTAAACACACAATACAGGGAGTCACAAAATGCAACAAAAAAAGATGTGGCGTTTGTGACATTATTATAGAAGGAAACTCCTACACTTTTGAAAACCCCAAAACGTCATTCATAGTAAATAAAAGCTTAAACTGCAACTCCAAAAATGGGATTTATGTACTGAAATGCACAAAATGCAAGAAGTCATGTATAGGTATCAGTCAACAATTGAACAACAGGGTCTCCCTACACAAAAGCAACATAAAATTACCAGACAACAGAAAACATTTTGTATCGAAACACATTTTCAAATGTAACCAGGGTAAATTTAAAATTATGCCAATATATCAAACAGACAATTATTCTTACCTACTGATACAAGAAAAAAAAACCTTCATAAACAAATTTAAACCAGAACTGAATAGATCATGACACCACACACAAAAGCACACAACATTCACAATTAGTGACCAAATACAGTGATCAAACCAGTCATATACATGCACCCACACTCACATGCGGGTGTTTGTGGGGCACGAATTTGTGTGTGCGTATATATATATATATATATATATATATATATATATATATATATATATATATATATATACGCATACATATATTGACAAAAGCAGGAGAACTACTCACAGGCACGCAAACAAATCCCACACATCTTAGGAAATATGTGTGTACATATATATATGTTTGTATGTATGTGTGTGCATGTACTGATTCCATGAAATTTGGGAATTATGTGTATGTACGTATGTGGGTATGCGTGTGTGTATGTACTGATTCCTTATAATGGAACGGTATGTGGGAGTGTTTGTGTATGTGTGTGTGTATGTGTGTGTGGGTTTACAGATGTGTTCACTGATTCTAGTAATGAGACAGTGTGTATGTATGGAGAGGGGATATAGACATATATACACGCAAGCTGACCAAAGCACACGAAAACGGAAATAGATCTAAGTACACACAGGGGACATTAAAAGATAAACATACCGATAAATACTCCATCATTTCTCGAAAATATCTTTTTTTTTTTTTTTATAATCCTTACGCAAAACTTTTCACTGCCAGTTCAAGAAAGACGTTTGGATCACTAGGACAAAAAATAAAATGATTCATATCGAGAATATTTAACCTCGAAAAACATAAAGAAAAAAATAATTATTTTTAATAATATGTGGAAATTTCTATCATTTGCCTGATGACGGTTGCTAAACCGGAAACACGTGTAGCAAAATTATGTAAAATAATGCATAATATTTTTTTTTTTAAATCCACATTACAACCAAAAATGTTTGCGGTTTCTCACTTCTTTTTAATATGCATACTTTTCTCTCGTTGGAACTACTATAACGTCTTCCTTTCAAACGTGTATAGTAAGCAGTTTTATTCATTAAATATAACAGACATTAAAATTTATTTCAACATATATTTTTTTGGTGGGGGAGTTACACAGTTTTTATTTTAAACAGTGTTTACTAGGCGTTCTCGAAACCGCTCAGGCAAAGATAGCTTGGCACCCGAGACCAAACTGCAGCTTCTATAAATAAGCACCTAACTTCGGATACTCTCAGTGACCACGATTTTTTTCCCGAGAGCATAAATATATATATATATATACGTATTACACACCGTTTACAATAAAATAGAGGGGCCTCTAATTGAAATTCAGATATTCATTAAAAAAATAACGTTTAAAGTAATAAAGTTGCCTGATAAAAATAAATCATATCATTCTATAATATATATATATATATATATATATATATATATATATATATATATATATATATATATTAGCAGCATGGCCTGGCGTTGCTAGTGCTTAATTCAAAAATCATACAGCAATCGCTATCATTTGACTTAAAATATTTGTGCCCTTTGCCGTGCTGATGTTGCTACATGCCTTACTTCTTGCCTATCTAACACTGCGAATATTTTCTAAGCTCTATACTAAACATTAAATCTGTTACGTAAAAAGAACTAAACAAAATGAACACAAAACGATCAGCTTTAAAAAATGACTCGTAACTGGAAAAACTGAATGAAAAAAGAATGTTAACAACAAATACTTTTTC
>CAHIKZ030005608.1:3717500-3765000 GCA_903632075.3 Acanthosepion pharaonis
ATATTCAATATTATTTGCTATATTTATTTATTCAATATTTATTCAATACATTTATTTGCGATATTTCATTCCTGCATTTGAGACCGGATTTCATCTCGGAATCCACAACAATATAAATTTCGGCATTTGTGCTTTTGATAACCATCAAAACACATAGTATCCCCTAAATGTTTTAAATCAGCGCAAGAATGCGTTGCTTCACATTTTCAGTCGTAAGAAATTAAATATCTTAAACCAAGATGTCTAATTTAACGTGAAAAATACAATCCTTTTTCGGGCCATTACCAGACTCACCCTTATTTTTCGTTATGCTGTCGGTTCCAAAAAGCTGATATATAATTAAGGTCTTATGAAATAAATTAAATCCCTTGCTTGTTAGACAGAAAATCTTATATCGACATATATTTATATGCATATTCAGTTTGTTTGATTTTCTTTGTGGTTATACTTACCTATGATAAAACATATTACCTATCTTGAGCATATTAAAACTTTGTATTTTTCACTTGAAAGTATTTGTTAATTCCTCTTTACGTTTTAAAGCTTGGATATCAGTGATATAGAATTTAATCTATTCTTGCCGAGGATTATTTTTTCATATTCCATTAAAAATATTTTAATACACTTTTTTCCCTATATTTTTATATAATAATCTATCTCAGCCAAAAGTGGTTTCATATTTGCAAATTATTATCAGTGGAAAAATAATGTGGAATCACTATGTTAAAACATCAACATGCTAACAAATAATTATCCGGTAAAAATGTAATTAATGTGTGTAAAGATATAAACAACACTGTGAGAAAAAAATAAAACGTAGAAAAACTAAGGCAACTTGTAAAAAGAATTGGTACTCTAAACACAATTGTGTATCAAATGAGATATCCTTCTATTTTCAGTCTATTGAATCTAATTAACACGTGAATGACGCTTTTCACAGCATATTTGTCAGAAATTAGAATCAATTAATCACCTGGCTAATTAAATCCGTATTGGCCTCTTTCAAACAAAGTTCACTTGGTATTAATTATAGCCATAGGTGATCAGGTTCATGAAAATCCAGTCTCAAAAAGCCAGAGTAAATTTGTGCTTTCGCTATTTTGATCAATCCACAACACGTTCGCAGCAAAATTTAGCACAACTAAAAACCATGCAATGTTTCGTAAGCCATTGACATGAGATCGATATATCAGCGTGCAGGTGAAATAAAACTGCTTTTGTTACAGTTTTGCATTTTGCAGAGAAAATTTTAAAAAAGAATAGTTTTATATTCGGTATTAAATTAGAAAGTGTTTAAAATCCAAGTGATTTGCTTTTTGTTTTTTTTTGTTTTTTTTCTTGTAAATATCAAAAGTAAAAGAATGTAATAAGTCATAAATTAATTCCGGTCTAGAATTCCCAGGAATCAAGCAACTAGAAAAATTTAAATTTCTAGACAGTTTTTTTTTAAACAGAGGAATGAAAATGTGACAATGGGTTACACAGAAAATGCATTGAAAGTAAAAAATGTCTTCCAAAAATATTGCCTTCAGAAACAGGAAATTTCGTTAGAAACCTCTATTTATTTGAACTGTAATGTTAACTAATATCAGCCTTCCTATATGGCAGTGAATGACGAAGAAGAGATGAACAAGTGACTTGTGTGAACTAAAATATGGTTCTATAGAAGGATGTTGAGAATTCCATAAACTGAACATTTCAGTAACGTCGTAGGTCTTGGGAGAATGAAAAAAAACTGATACTGTGAATCAGAAAAAAGAAGAGTCGATATCATCTTTCGAACATACAATGAAGAATAATGGCTTGGTAAATTTGAAATTCATTGTAGATATTGAAGGCAGGAGTGATGGAGAAAAACAGCACATAACCTAGGTACCAAGATTATGTTAAAAAACAAGGATTATGAAAAGATAACAAAAATGCAAAACCTAATAAGATTAAAAAAGAGCAGGAAATTGTTGATAGCCATGATAGCCCAAATAATGAAAAGGACAATGTACATAGAAAAAAAGGCAGCTTGAAATTTCATTAGATTTTTTCTTTTAAATTAATAAATTTGTTTGCTCCATACTGTAACAGTTACGCGGCATATGTTAACGAGTGCCTGATCGTGAAGCGTTAATTCATCCTCACTATGGCTTGCTACATATGAAGACAAAAGTAGTATTATTTGATAACAATCATTAAATATATAGACATAAGGTATACTGTGGGCATTTCATATATTTTCCTTGAACCACTGGACGTACTCCGAATTATAAAAACCTATTTTATTTTTACAAATATAGATCCACGAATACATCATGGCCAAAAAAAAAACTGGAGTTAATTTCCTTTAAAATTATGAGAATATATAGAAAAGGTATTTGCAATTGACAATTATCAATATGAACAAAAATTGTACAAAATATATACACATTTTTACCACTCGGTTGATTGTTACTTCTTCCTCTTTTCCAGTCTCTACGGCAAGACATCTAATAATAACAGATTGTGAAACGCTCTGTAATTATCAATACCTTGATAACAAACACTCTCTGCTGTTTTCGCCCAGGTCTTTATTATTATTATTATTATTATTATTATTATTATTATTATTATTATATAATGTGCGCTTTACTGTAAACTGACGGCGACATCATGACAGACCATGCAGCATAGCGAAGGGCGTTGTCCGCTAGGACTTAACAATCGATCAATCTGACACCGGAAGATGAGCGCTAGAGGGACAAGATGGATCTCGTGTTATGAACGTCTTTATATCGTAACTTTTAACAGCAATATTAACACCGATATTCAGTAACAATTAATAGATATATTTAAATTCATTTATTAACTTGTCTAATGTTTCAAGTTTCAAATTACTTATAGCAGATTTTATTAATTCTGAAATTATATTTTTTTATGTGGTCTCCCTTCTCGTATCACGTATAACGTCAGGTTACAAGTATTCTAGAAATAAATATCAGGAAAGTCTTACGTCTCTTTCATTTGATTCTTCTCTGGAAACCGTATCATAAAGCGAAAAAATAATTAAATTTATAGAACGCAAAGGAGTATTATCTTGCATGATTACAGGGTGCACCAGTTTCTTAAGTAAACTTTTAGTGAGTTATATAAGATGACCTAATTAATGATATTTACAATTCGACATTTTTTAATACTAACGTTTAAATTTACGGCATAATTAGAGTACTAAGATGTAAGATTCCATTCCGGCACAGGAAAGAAAAATGCATCTCATGGTTGAAGGTCTAAATGCCAATATTATGTATTCATAAAAAATAACCTTATTGATTATTTCTACCTGAATATTATTGGCAGGTGGCTCTACCCGGGCTATGCGGTGACACTGCAAATAATTTCACATTGTCTTTGACAAATCTGAGGATCGTGAGCAATGACAATTAATGCTCCTTCATTTTTTCTCATGGTGATTAGCAATATACAAGGGTTATAAAAATTCTCAGCACATTAGCCATAATATATTTTAGACAAGAGTTCGAATATCTTTTTTTACTTTCCGTCGTATTGTTAGTGCTATTGACAGATGTTATTATTCAAATAATACAAGGAACCCGACCATAACAAAGGTTCATCAATAAAACAAACCTAAACCCTGAAGACATCCTTAATTAGCCCTAGGATGCCATTACTTATCCGAATCAGGTGTTCCTTATTCATATTGATTACCATTACAAAGATGCCAACAATCAATAGGTATTTTGGGGTTGTTGATTCATCTGCTTCAGAACAGACAGTAAGGAATCGTTGGTTATCCAGTGTGATCATTCATCTTCCAGGAAGATTCGTCAAATTATTCATTGCCATAATTGTGAATGGACGACTATTTTCATAATCAAATTCGGCTTAAATTGATTGGAATTAAATTATTTGAATCAACAACCCAAAAATACTTGGCATCTTTGTAATGGTAATCAATATGAATAAGGATCACCTGATTCGGATGAGTAATGATATTCTAGGGCTAATTAAGGATGTCTTCAGGGTTTAGGTTTGTTTTATTGATGAACATTTGTTATGGTCCGGTTCCTTGTACCACAGTGATAGTCCAAGGTAGAACCAATAAAGAAGAACTGGAATACGTATATGGAATAACACAGATATATTACAAACAGTAATATATACAGAGAAGTAGAAAGTGTTAGTAAGAACAATCAGGTTTAGTAGTAATTGTCTGAACGCGACTCTGTTTCGGACTGCCTCTGACTCGACTGACTGACTCGCTCTGACTGACAGACTCCTGACGGACTTCACTCCAGACTTGAGACTGAACAGTATTTAGCCACCCACTCACGAGGTCATCATGTGGCACAAGGCCGGTTTAACGTGGGATCACCGAGCCCGTGGGATCACCGAGCCCGTGGGCTCGGCCAAAAATATGCCCTTTGAAACCGTATAAACGTGTTCAGGTTCGGTTTACCTCCCCGAAAGAGACTCCGCTCTTCGACGTAGACTCGTTCGGGTTCCTCCCTGTCCGAAGGCAGAGAGTTCAACCGAGGCGCAGTATTTTTTACGTATGGAATAGTCCATTATGTTATTATGGGTAAGGTCCCATAAAAACCTTTTTTTTTTAAGTCTATCAACAAAATATTTGTTATTGAATAACCTGCTTGTTTTTATTGGAACCCTTTCTAAGTTTCCGGTTCCACCTTACAGAAATTTTGATCAACATCGGAAAAAAATATTTTCAAGAGTTTAAAAATAATGTTCTTCCTTCGTTACATTCACTTATATAAAAAATATCATTTGGAAATGTATTGCTTATTGGATCTTAAAACTTGGTTGGCAACCACTCTTGGAGATGAAAAACTATGAATTCACAAAAGGTTGCTTATGGAGCCATCAACCTGATCGAGTATAAACCTACTTGTTACAGGAACAATATCAGTAACGGCTCGTAGTTGTCGACTTGTGGCCCTATAATCTCCAAGTGTCTATGAACCTAAAGAGAGAAAGAGTTACGTATTCCTAAAGTTTAATCTCGTGTAAGATTACATTTGTGGGATAACCAGCGAGAAATAAGCTCACTACTTAACAGTACAGAGCAGATATATAATTTATGTATGCATTATTCTAACTGTGAAAAAATTTACTCCAATTATTCAAACATATTTGCTTTAATTTTTTCCTTCTTGAATAATATTTTTTTTTTAATATGAAAAATATAACTTCACTTTATTTTATCTCGTATATATCTTATGCGTTTCTGTTTTAACTTTGTCTTCATCACAGCCACATTCTTCATAATGTCATTTTTTTTCGAGGCGAAACTTGTTTCTTTTAGCAGGCAAGGAATGATCACCGCTAACATCAAAAACATATAGTATTGATAGTAAATACTTTTACGCAATATGAAAATGATTGCATAGGAAATTTTTTTATGAAATACTAAATTACAATTATTAAAGACAGAAACGATGAGTCAAAATATAAAATAAGGAAGTTTTTCTCGTTTGTCTTGTTTGTTTTTCGGTTTGTAATTTTATTTGTGTTAAATGCTGCTGTTACTTATTTGTGACAAGAATAAAAATCAAAAAACAAAAATATTAGAATGAACAAAAAATTAACATTCAATCGTCTCTATTTAATGATTGTTTAAATGTCCTACAATGAAATATAAATTATACTTGTGCTTTATTTTTTTGTAGAATTATGTCGATAAACAATTGAAGCGGTAATTATTTATGAATCATAGTAATCACTTAATTATATTTAATTAAATTATATATTAAAAGTTATGCCTTGTTGACAATTACGAGGCAGCCTTTTGATATATTTTGATTAAACTTCAGAAGTCTCGAAGCTAATTTTCACTGCAGTGATTTGGCACATATTAGAGCATTTTACAACGACCGAAAAAGATAAATTATTGGTGTATAATGGATAAGCAAGAACAAAGCAACTAATTTCTATAATTTATCATGCGTTCTTCTTCCTGTCTAGCATTTTGTGCTGTCATGGATGAGAATAGAATCACAGACACGTTGCATTTTATTTATGACTCAACGTAATATATTCACATATTTATTTTAGATACTATTCCGTTTTCAGACCATATAGTGAGCTCTCAAAGAACCAGTCCTTTCAGTTTCAGCACTAAAACAATCTATTCAATATGTCTATATACCTGCTAAATTTATAAATTCTGTTCTTTTCAACATAGCAGTAGGTCACAAAATCATTTAGTTGTTGGCAATATCCTAATATTTTAATGGTATTTCTTACATACTAAACATTTACTCACAATGTAATTTATTGAATATCATGCGTTTACAAAACACATATCTTGTCAAGTGGCTGGCTGTTTATGTAGTGCTGCTTCCTTAATTATTCTGATTCTCAGTGTCAAATCTGACCATTTTGATACAAATCTAATCATTATGATCTAGAATATTTTTTAATGATCTTTGAATTTACACACACACACATATATATATATATATATATATGTGTGTGTGTGTGTGTGTGTGTGTGTGTGTAAATTCAAAGATCATTGAAAAAATTTTCATTTTCTATCAACTTTATTTTGTCCTTAGGAAAAATTTCATTTGCTATTGTTCTCTTCGTTTACAATGATTCGATCTTTGATTTCTGTTGAATCAGTTTTATTTTCAATATCTCACGTTGATTAAATACTCAGCCATTTTCTGAACTTCGAGTGTAGCATCTTACCTACTCAGTCATCTATGTATTCATTTAAATTCTTAGCTAATATGTTGCAATTGATTATTAGGTGCTTGAAACAGTAAAAATATATTCTCATTAAATTCTTTCGCTATTAAGATAGGTATTCGTTATCATAATTTCAATTTAAAAGAACATATTTTTATTGATTTATTGTAGGATGTTATAAGACATATCATTTCTCTTCTAGTTTCAGCTTGGTAACTATGGATATGCCGTGTCATTTGTTATTTTTTTTTATATCTCTCTTGAAACGAACATGTTTCATTTTTATTTTCTCATTTATAATTTTGATATTACGATAAAAATCCAATAATCATTGGGGATATTTTAGCATTTTGTGCAGCGTGATAATCAAGTTTCTTGTTTGTTGAATTAATATAATATAAACCTGACTGACTAATATTGACTGACAAGGCAGAATTACCTTTTGCATCAATATTCCCTTTGTCAAATTTTACTCATATTTTATCTGCACATTTCTCTTTATTGCGTGGGGGGGTGCTCATAATATCACAAAATAGATACAACCCAATGTTTTTTCCAATCATAACCTTTCGAATATTTAAGACTTCTGAAATACATTGTAGTATTTTTCTTATCTTTCCATGTCAGAACTTACTCTTATATTCCCCTCCTCTGACATTCTCATGAGGAATTTCTTACCCACAAAGTCCGCTAAAGATGCTCCCCATTATATGTCAGTATGTTAGACACATATAATACATGTGTTCTGGTCCGATTCCCTGTACCACGGTGATAGTCCAAGGTAGAACCAATAAAGAAAAACTCGAAGGCGGATATGGAATAACACAGATATATTACAAACAGGAATATATACAGAGAAGTACAAAGTGTTAGTACGAACAATTAGATTTAGTAGTAATTGTCTGAACGCGATTCTGTTTCGGACTGCCTCTGACTCGACTGACTGACTCGCTCGGACTGACAGACTCCTGACGGACTTCACTCCAGACTGAACGGTATTTATTCCCCCCCCCCACGAGGGCAACATGTGGCACAAGGCCGGTTTAACGTGGGATCACTGTGCCCGAGGGCTCGGCCAAAAATTTGCCCTTTGAAACCGTATAAACGGGTTCAGGGTCGGTTTACCTCCCCGAAAGAGACAACGCCCTTCGGCGTGGCCTCGTTCGGGTTCCTCCCCGCCCGAAAGCAGCCGGTCAGCCAGTCGCCCAACTTCGGACTGAACTCCCTGCTTTATCTTGAGGCGCAGTATTTATTACATATGGGATAGTCCATTATGTTATTATGGGTAAGGTCCCGTAACAACTTTTATATCAGTATCATTCATTTCTGGAATGGATACTTCCCTGTTTATTTATGAATGTGAATATTTTTTGTGAGATCATAGATTTGACAGAGTCCTGATCTTTTACAGTTTATAATACCCTTTAGATTTCATTGTCATGAATATACGTTTATCTTTTAATTTTATGTCTGTCTTTGCTTCTGTGTCCTTCGTTCTATCATTTTTTAGACATATTGCTCTTCATCAGATATTCATATAATCGGTTCCGTTATCGTTTCGTTTCGGAGGCATCAAGTCATTCATTAATTTGTTTAGATTGTAGCAGTTTCCAAAGTATATCCATAGGAACCTTGAATGACTAGATTTATGAACAATATGTACATTTTTGTTTCATTCATCAATATCAGCTTCTCATTTATGTAGAGTTTTATACTTTGTGTATTCATACTTATAGATTTTAGGAGTATTAACGTTAAATTGATTGAATTTTGCATTAAATTCACCTGTTAGCGTATATGTATATTTATTGCAAACTTTGATCTTTCAAATATTGTAATAATCTTTAATATACACGTTAACTCTTTTATATATATATTGTTGAAGCTTGGATAAGCATGGAATAATAATAATACAACACAAAATGTACGTAAACAAAATGTATTGAAACAAGGGAAAAGTACACGATATTTACAGTTAGTTTTGGTATATTCTTGGGAAGACCGTTCCTGTAGAATGGGTTGACTTAATCGCAGTCGGGCAGAGTCTCTGGATTGCATCTCTTGTTACTTCCTCGTCTTCCCGGTACCAACCCATATTTATATGGTCGGTACTCCACTATGTAAATTAGGTGGATCGTACCACAACATATATATATATATATATATATATATATATATATATATATATATATATATATATATATATATATATATATAAGTTATGAAGAACTTGGTAAACCGTATGGGTAAATCCAAGGAGGGTGAAATCCTGAGAGCTGAATCTTTCATTTCGTTGTTGGAAGTGTTACCTGATGATCCAGCATCCTTTAAAAGGGATTCTGGTGAAATAAATTATTGTAAAGGTACCTTAAAGTAGTCTGTTTTTCATTAATTATATATATATATACATATATATATATATTCATTTTAACTCATTGCCGTAGTTTTATATATATATATATATATATATATATATATATATATATATAGATAGATAGATAGATAGATAGATCCTTTCATCCCAACCAAGTTGATATGGCCAGTAGTATTCTGGTGGTTCCAGGAATATGAAGAGAATGTGAATATTTCTTGAGGAGGGTTGAGGAAGGAACAAAAAAGAAAGAGCGTTGAAGACAAATACGTCGATTGACGTGGCGTTTCATTTTTTTACGATTCTTATGAGGGAAGCAAGAAATCGTTTGGTAATCCCTCCGGTGAGAAGTGCGTGTTACAGTATAATTCGCGGTTGTATCTTGCTCTTTTAAGAGCAAAGCGTTGTGTATGCTTTCCATTCCTGTTTCAGATTATCCTTTCACATATTAAATGTTCATTGTATATTAACTTGGAATTTCTCAATATTTGCTCTGAAGTTATCCTTTATGGTAGTAGGGAGATGAATTTAGAGTTGTTTTCCTAACACAAAATATTCTTGATCTACTCATTCATTTCATCTTGTATACAGATGAATCATGATGTTCAAATCTATCATGATATTAAGGTCGGATATAGGACATATATAAAAACGAATAATTGATAGCGGGATCCGTTCTACAGGAAAAAATAATCAGTGCAGTAATGTTGACTTAAGTCTTATCACCCAGACGAACATTTGCAAATATCTTGAAGCTTGAGACAAATCCAAATTTCAGGATGATACCATATTAAAAAAAAAATAAAAATTCGTGAAATGAAAAAGAATATTCTGAAGATGGATTATTGAATCAATTCTACTAGTATGATAATCTGTGTCACTCGAGTCACGGTCATTTTACAGCTTAATCCTTTTCTTTCATCAGTGATTACAATAATCTAATACCGCATTCTTCCCCCATAGCAGTTAATAATGGTAGGACTAACTAAATCCACCCTATCGTTTCAGCTACCCACTTTCAAATCACTGGAAATACAGGCATGGATCGCTTAACTGCTAGCCATTTTTTACGGCAAGAACAATAACTTCAAAAAAGACGAAATTCGCCTATGTTGTTGAAAATCTTCCAAAGGAAGTCGTCTGCGAAATTAAATTGTTAAACGCAGCGCCCAAAGAGAATTCATACGACATGCTAAGACAAGCGATATTACATGGGACTGGCGGGTCCGAAGCAAATAGCAATGTCTCTATTGAAAACAGGGCGCATTTTCAACTCCAGAGACACATGAGGTGTCTTCTCGAGCCTCACATATTGCCCGAGAATTTTTTGCAGTAGCTATGGCTGAACAAGCTGTTGAACCACGTGACCGAAATATTAACCCCTTAGTTGGAATAAACCGACCTGGATAAACTGGCAGGAACCTGTTAAAAAATTTGAAAAAAACGCAATCAGACACAACGTAAACTCTTTCCAGAATCAGGTTAACGTACAAACGGACCAAATTCAGAACCTTCTGTCTGCCATAGCTAACATTACCGAGTGGAAGTCATGTCAATGAGATCCGCGTTATCACAGCCGATATTCCAGCCGAAACAGACGTAGCAAAAGATACGGTTCAAAATCCCGCGTACTCAACACCATAATATGTTGGTATCATCACAAATTTGATACTAATGCTGAAAAGTGCACAAACCCTGTACATTCTTACCACCGAACCAGAGAAACGCATTCCCGACCAGTAATGACGACGATTTATTCCGAAGATTCGAAGAAAATCCATATATTATTACATATGTGACTCGTGTCGCGGATATGAATTTTAGTCGACAAAGGCGACGAAATTAGCGTTATCCTTCCGTCAACGAAGAATAATTTAAACCCAGCGCTGTATAAACTTCAAGCAGAGAACAGTACAAAAATTATCACATACGGCGGAAAATCACTTACGTTAAATTTGGTTATCCGACGTAGATTTTTGTGGATTTTTGTACAAGCAGATATGAAGACATCTATACTAGGAGCAACCTTCCTCAAAAATTTATCTATCTGTGAATATGGCTACCAAAACACTGATAGACAATGAAACCCAGCTAAAAATCCATGGAACGCCTTCCTGATATCCTTCATTAGGTATTAGCTTAGCACTAACAGACAAGATTTTTCACGAAATTCTTCATAAATTCCCAGGGATTGGACCCTATTTAAACACACTGACACAATACTACACACTGCTAAACACCACGGTGTTTACTAAATATAAGCCACTCACTTATGCCCAATATAGCAAGCTCGACAAATATTTGGTACGTTAAAAAAGACTTTTCGACTACATTTCAAAATTTACTTCAGACATACAGTATAATAAGTGAATAATATATTTTTACAGATGCACTTTCCCGTGTTTCTATATCTTCAAGAAATACGGAAAGTTTAAGCTAGAAGTCTATTGCCGAGAAAGAACAAAGATACTTCACTGCAACTTTCGGACATTCGACTTTTATGTGACATGAAAAAAGGTTACCCCTGAACCTATATACGTCAACCGTTACGTTTCAACCACCTTCACGGAGTATCATATACTGACATAAATCAAAGTAAACCAACAGACAACTTGCCCTCATCTAAAATTTCAATACATCACTAACACCACAAAGCGGTCGCAGTGTACATTGGACACGACATTTAAGTCAGATTTTATAAGAGAATCTTCTTCAATATGGCGGAGAGTAATATTGGATTATCGCCCCCTGATTATTAAAATCTCACTGCGACGAGATTTTGTAATATTTGCCGCCTGACGATTTACAGGTGGCGCTAGAATCGAAAATCTTATGATCTTTCTCGTCGAATTTTCATGGTGAAAAATGCAGAATTTGGGTAATCAACTACAGACATTTAAAGCTTCTTCGATGTTTTCACATTTCATTTCATTTCTGTTCTTTTTTTTCTAAAATGTCCTGACAATTTATTTGTTATTAATTCTTGGTTCAAATTCTGTCTTGTTATTCGTTTGGGTTTATAAGAAAGAACCAAAAATTTAGCCAGTGAAATGTAACTTCTCATCAAAACTCTTTAAACCCGCTGCAACATATATATATATATATATATATAAAAATTGATTCATTGAGTCTGATAGAAACCTCAACAGGAAAATAGAGGAAGCAGTGGACGGCCGTTTCGTCCTATAATTGGTACTCATCAGCAGTGCGCATCCACCACCAAGTATCGAAACCCTGACAGTTGGGTTGTCAAGCAAACAACATACCAACTGTACCAAATGGGCCGGTTCAAGCGAAGATAAGGACAGATAATAATAAGTAGGAGGATTTGATAATTATATATATATATAATATAATATATTATATATATATATATATATATATATATATATATATATATATATATATATATATATATATATATATATAATATATATATATATATATATATATATTTGATAATATATATATATATATATATATATATATATATATATATATGCGCGCGTGTGTGTGTTTATTCATAGTCCTTTTACAGATATATTTTAGTTACATCAGAATGTTATAATCACACATACACACACACTGAAATACATTCATATTTATTTATTTACAGTATATTTCGAAAATCATCAGTTTTAATAATAAAATTCCACGCCAAAAATAAGTTTTTGTAAAAATCTTAATAAAACTGACATCCTGAATGTGATACTTACGTGAATGCTGTAACTCACAAATATCTGTATAGCCTGCAAATCCTACCTACATCATCTGCATAATACCACTTCTATTTTGCAAAAAGCCAATGGTATTATAATATAACATGGTGTAAAGCCGATAAGCATCTTGCAGCTGGAATTTTTATCACAATCGCAACATATACTAATATTTCAAATGTTATCAATTATCGTTAAAATTGTATCATGATACTAACATATATTAAGCGCCAATATCTTCTATCAAAATTGTAATTGGAGTACGACTTACAGAAAAAAACACATATAAACGTTACCTGACTGCATTCCATTACTAAAATGGTCATGTATTTGGTAATGTACAATAAAATAAAGAACAGTTACGAGGAAGATTATATCTTTTGAAAGCATTTAAACGTTTAAGCGAATATTTTTTATGTTACAGTTAAAATCATTAGTTGTTTTCTTTTTTTAATTCTATTTTTTCGGTTGCTGTTTCAGAAGTTTAAATGAAAGCGTAATCTTCCTATTAGTTTCATCTCTGATAGCCGGTTTTCGATTTTTCCTTCAGATCTCTTCAGAATATTTTCCTTTCTAGAAAACGAATATTCTTTGAAATTCAAGATATTTCATTAAACGTTACTACACCCACTTTACGCAGAGATTAATTAAATTCCATAAAATACAAATTCTCTACTTGAATCATTGCACAGTTTTCTAGCTCTTTCTAAATTGAAATAACTTTAATTAAATGCTGAGACAAAAAGACATTTTAATATTACATTTTATACAACGTTTATCATATTCATATAAGAACGTACCTGAAAGTAAATGTCTATCAATCTCTGAAAACTTAATCATTTTTAGACAATTTATAATCGCATATAATATTATAGATGTAAAAAAATACAAAATTATTATCCTGTCTTTGATTACAAAGAAAAATTGGCAACTTCTTTAACATTCTAATAAATTGAACACTGGTAACCGATAAGCATTCAATGATTGCAAAATTACTACCGAAATTCTCGCGTTATTTGGATCATTTGCGCAAACCAAGAGCAGTACAGATATTTGCATCATTACATTGTGAGCAGCATTTTTCGAATTATTTCGTAAAGATCAGGTAAACATTACGAGTTAGATTAAATATATATTAGACAGGTGAAACTGAAAAAAAGCTAATATAGACGAATAAAAATACCTTATCTATTGCAGGCTTTCCGTATCAATGTATTTGTTCGTCTAATAAGTATAGCTAAAGAGAAAAATCGTAAGCTGAATGTGATTCTTAATGAAATACCTAGACTTACAAATTATTAAAACCTTCATAAATATATTGAAATAAATCTATTAGACGGGAAAATATATTGATACTGTGGCTAAGTTTTCCCCGCACAATATTTTAACTATTAATACAAGAATGAGGAATGGTAAACTTAATGGCATATCAGTTGTTGCATTATAAGTAAATATTCGGCATTCATTGAAAAAGCAGCCACTGCTGCTGTCAGATTGGAATTTTGAACTGAACACTTTATTTTGGTAGATTGTTCTAGTTCTGGATATATCAGTCATATTCCTTTAATTCAACTCTCCAAATGTTTATCCACCACTGCTGTAGCCAGATATTAAATTCACTACTCTTTGGCTCAAGTCACTGGATCCAAATAACGCTTTTATCTACTGGATTATGTGTCCTTGAGGACTTCGAAATCCCAAACTCTTGAAGAAGGCCGGAGCATGCTACAGCCAAAACGTCGTGAATATGTCAATAAAGATGAGGAACATAGCACGAAAAAGTCAAATGATTACGTTAACTCATCTCAGATATATTGACAGATGTCATATTTGGCCATTGCTTATTGGCCATGTTTAATTCTGTCAAAGATATTTTAACAATCAGAATTACACGGATAACAGTTTAGATATTTCTGGGCGGGTTTGGCACAAGTTACGTCATCCATATAAAGTTCACTACTTAACAATGTTATTTAAGAACAGGAATCGTAGTTTTAGGGGATTTCTTTGCGTCACTCTAACGCGAATCTACGAGGTTTCGGTGAAGTGTGGTTCTTTCTGAACCATGTCTCAGCTAAGTTTAATCAATACAGATTAAACAGACATCAATGTCAGGTATCAGTACACGACATGATGAGCTACCAAAGTGACAGACCCATTACCTGGATGTCTGTGGTCAGGCTAACAATCCGGTCAGGTGAATATTATTAATATTTTAGATTTAAAGTGGATTGCCCTTCATCGGATTGGAACTCTAACTTCGAACAACAGAAAACAACGACTTATAAACAACGGACTACACCTACAACAAGACATATGCATCGTAACCGGGAAAATCTTCATCCTACTCACAAACTGTGCCGCCACTTTTCTCTCCTCCGAATACAACATTAACTTCCCCAATCCCTGCGAAGTTCGTTGGACAGGCAGCGGTAAATTATCTACGATCATTTCTCACACTGCTAATTTCGAAAAGATCTAAATAAAGTAAATATGAAAGTTTAAAATTCCGAGTTTAAAATGCTACTACCTAGAATACTTTTACGAGATCCATTTTGCTTATAAATTAAACTACATTGCGAAGTATGTTGGTGGATTCCGAAAGAAAAGAAGGACAATGGAGAAGAGTAACAAAAACATTCTGCCATGTATATCCAGTAACAAAATTAACAGTATGGAGAGGACATAAATAAAACTAAGTTTGCAGACGACATCTGAGGAATAGAAATTACATTGTAAAATAAGAGACAGGTGAGAAAAAAATTGGTAAATCACGTCATTTGTCGTCTTTCTTTAATTATATAAAAAGTACTTTAAATACGAAACGAAGGCGCAAGGTCAATAAATGCATAGTATCGACTGTATACGTTAAATACACTTAGTGTTACAGAGAGGAGTGGATTCTTCTGTATCCTTAGGCAAGTACATGTCTAGTTTACGCTGCTTTATTTTCTTTCATCTTCAACTTGTTCTCTGTGATCACGAATAATGTTCCAAATGTACACACTTAAGATGCTGTAAACTTGATTCTAACGAAAACTATCAAATACGAATACCATCGTGATGGATTCTAAAAAAAATGATATATATATATATATATATATATATATATATATATATATATATATATGTGTGTGTGTGTGTGTTTATAAACTGTGTATAGTAGAAAGATTTCATTGTGAATGATAGTTTCAAACCTGGCGATTATAAAACAATGTGTTACGTACTTTGTTTGATTTTTTTGCTACTAAAATAATATTTGAGAAAGTGGTTTTCCAAAATTGTGTTTATGGATAAAATATTTAGATTATATTGTCCTCTTCATAATATATGTCGCACTGAATCATTAGTGTACCATTGCATTATCTCATTTATTGAGGATGCAAACAAGGTAAAAGTCTACATTACATGCACAAGACATGAATTCAAGAAGGGTGTTAATCAACATCAAAGTTCTTCGAGAATAAATAAATACCGAAATCAGACGCCCCTATCAAAATATTTCTGGCACTTAAAAGAAACCGATAAAACACCTACTGTAAAATAGAAATTAATAAAAAAAATCTACAATATGTAGACCCATTTACTTTGTGCATACATTATGAATTATACATTACTAGGTTTATAAAAAATAAAAATTTACTTAATCAAAGATTTTCCATAAATAATGTATAAAAAATGAAAAAATGAAACATATATATATTTGATATTTTAATATTTTCTTTTAAATAATAAATTAATTCTAATACATTTATTTGTTTTAAAAGCAGTATAGGCTTTTAGTAATTAGATTTAGGAATAATATATTGAAATTGTATTTTAATACGATGTACTCATATTGAAACAACCCTTTTGGAAAAAAATCTCTATCTATACAATCACAAATTTAACAGCAAAACAATAGTGTCGACGAACATTTTGGCATTGAAAAAAAAAAACAGACGACATGCGAAAAATGGATGTCATCATTTGTTGAACAGGCACCCCGTCCCTACCTTAACTTAAGCTCATTTCGAAAGTAAATCATATTATGATACAATAGTTGTCAGTGAAAATGAAAACCCTACCACACTTGTCAAAATTAGGGAATTTCATCGTATCCTTAGAAACTAATATTAAGAATGTATGTGCTTATAAAACTCAGTAAATTTTAAAATAAGTAATTCCAAAATTCGCTTGAAAATGACAGTACTAAGGATTTTAATTTAATTCTGTAATTACATTTGAAGTTTTTAGTTTCCGTTTTTGAATCTTGGTAATCCCTGTGTAGTGATGAACCGTATTTTTAAATAGGTAAATTTATAATAAAGATCATATATAATCAAAACTTGCTGTATATTCTAATATCTGATTAATTAATATTTATTTTCTTATAATTTAATTTACTGTTTTTTAATTTATTTTATTGCTTCATTTTTTTCAAATTTTGATTTCAGTATTTATTTGTTCCCTTATACATTCTTCTACTTTAAAATTTGCTTTCAGAAATAAATTTATTTTGGCTAAGGGCTATTAATTACGTATCATTGTGAATCAAACTATAGTTTTGGCATGTTATGAGGAATTTTTATTCGCTCCTGCAATTTAAAATGACCTGATTTTTATTAAGCATCTGAATAGAAAGGTCCTTTGATTATTAGTAAACATCTATGGAGATGATACCACTGTTTATAGACAACTTAACAAAACAATCGATGATCAGAGTCATGCAACTCACCTCTCTTCTTATTTTCTTGTAATAGATGGGCTTACAACTTTGAACAATTCAAAAAAAGAAGGTTCTTATCAATGACAAGGCAATGTTTTATCCAAGCATGATGAATGTTTCCAACTTCAATGAAGACCCATGATTTGAACGTCTTTTTTGTCTCAAATTCACTAAAGATTGCAAGCGGAAGATAAACGCCTATTGCCCAAAATACATGAAAAGTGCTGGCTCATACTATAGCTTCTGGACGTAATGTCAGCATTCTTCTGATATCCATTATCTTAGTGCAAAAAGGGAGTAATGCTGTCATATCTGTGTTGGATCCTCTCAATCTCCATTTGTTTCTTTTAATACGATTCAAATATTTTCCGTAGTATTAAGAATAAAGACATATTTTCCACTTTGCAACTTCTTTCCTACAGACGCAATGCTGCAATCATGTTTCTACTTTTTTATGTAAAATGTTCCAATGAGTTCAATTCTTTACTTTCCCAAACTCAGACCTTTATATCTCTATTTCGACGAATTAGATTTACTTTCAACACCCCCTTTTCAAAATCAATTTTAACAATTTTTCGAACAACTCCAGAAATGTGAAATAGAATGACCTAATCTTGATCTTTTTCAAGTTAGAAGTTAATCCTTATCTATCCTCCTTCTCCGAATAATCTTCCATCTGCTTTAATATTAATGACAAAAATATGAATCATCATTGCAATTTTAATGGCAGCCTCCATCATAATTGGCCCTCAAGCAATGTATTTGTAAAAAAGTATTAATCTCTTCTGGGCTTTTCTAAACCTTACCGCATATTTGTATACTACGTTGGAATTTAGGCATTTACCGTTTAGTGGTTATTGTATTACTGATGTACGTTGTGACTTTGGTATAGATAAATTTTATATTGTTTTTAATAATATTTAGCATATTTGCATTGTTGGTACTCAAACATTTTAGAGCATTTCTACTGAATAATCTTTGTAGTTCTTCTTGCTTTTGGAAATATTTCAATGATACAGATGACTCTTTTAATTTACTTTCTTGCCCCATATGAAATTTCATTTCCTAATGTATTGAATTGTTCTCGTTTCTGTATATATCATTTTGAAGATAGTTCTTGTTTAATGACATTTCATAATCCTCATTTACGATATTATATCTTTCCTATGAGAGACGAATCTGATCAAAACACAAAGGAATAAGATACTATTTTAACACACATATCGTCGAATATGAAATCAAGTAAAGTACACTTATCGTGAAATAATTCAGTAATGTATTGTATAAATTTTGCAAGACGCCACGTCTCTACAGGATATACGTAAACATGGCTCTCGAAAACAACCTATCCCCTTGGATGTTAGAAAAGTTTCTCCATTTGCCAAGGTCTTAACACCTGTTTTGCCATCAGTTCACACAAGCTCGTAGGCAACATTGTTCGCTACATTCAATTATCTCTCTTGGCTTGAATATTAAACTAGGAGTGTTAAGATTTTCAAAATATCCTTCCCCATTATCTGCGGAAGATATATCAGCTGTCATTTTTGATTTTTGATTTAAGGGCTTTGTATCTTTTTATGCCACTATCACGCAAAGGGTTCCATAGAGTTGGAGCGAGAGCAAAGAGGTGTGATAGAGGAAAGGATGAAGAGAATGATAGTGGATAGGTCAAGGCATCTGGAGACGTCGATTGACATTATATTTGAATAGTTGGAGATTATAGCTATCTTGGAAACACTAAAAGGGGAGGGAGCAAAGGCGAGAAGTGCGAGGCATGAAGTTATTGCAGTAGAAGAGACGGCTACATTTAACAGTTTCGACAATGAAAGGGTGAGAGCGAAATGCCAGCCTAGTTGAACACTTAAATTGATGAAGTCTGGCAACCAGCGAAAGTAGCTAATCGACGCAGTTACCGTGAAAATATTTGTAAAAAAGACAGAGGGAGGCGACGATACGTCTGTGAGACAGCGACTGCAGATGAGATGCCAGATCAGGCCAATTATATTGCATATCCGACTCTGGATTTTATCAAGGACCTTGAGAAGGAAGGATCCAGACTATATATGGCAGCAATACTCCATGCAAGGGCGAATGGTTGATTTGTAGATTTTAAGTATCGCCTCCGGCCAGAAAAAAATCCTAGCGCCGCAAAGGGTGACAACGTTCCTTGCGATGGACGAAGCAATTGACTCAATGTATTTGCTCCATCTCAGGTCAGCAGTCTATGTGAGACCGAGCAGTCGTAAAGAGGTGCTCTCGTGGAGTTGATCTGCAAAAATTCTAATGGGGGGGTATCTGTGGTGAGTAATAGAGAGCAGCTTGTTTTTGAGGCATTAAAGTTAACCAGCCAATTACTGCCCCAGTCCAAAACCGATTGGAGACTCTTTTCGAAACAAACGGCCAGGTTAGTTTTGTCAGCGACAACAGATTTGTTTTTGAGGCAGGAGTAAATAGTAGTTACGTCCGCGTAGATGCCTACTTGGGAATCATTGACGTCACGAAGATTGCTAATGAAGATAAGGAACAAAGTAAGGCCTAGGATAGTGCCCTGAGGTAACATCTGCATTCGTGGGACAGGAGCTGGAGAAGAATCTGTTGAGAACGACATTCAATACACGGTTTGACAGGAATGATTGTATTAAGTCAAACAATTAACCTGGCATTGCATAACCCTAAAGGTTGCGAAAAAGGCCGGAGAACATAGGGGAGGAGCGACATTTGACCTTATATTTGCTTGAGGGGATGAAAGCCTCGATTCCAGAATTAACCCAGGAGGAGACCTATGAAGCACATTCTTAAACGTGGAGCGTAAAGACAACTTCCCAGTGAACATCGCAAAAGAAAATCCAGGAACGAGTCCCAGTCTGCTCGTTGATAGGAGAACGAGATTCTAGAGGTGGGGGGTTATTTGTAGATTAAGACTCTCTAGTGATACATTCGCCCCGTCCATGGGCTGCTCAGTATCCATGTGTAGAACTAGATTTCTTCAAACATGTGGAGATTTCCACCATACATTGCTATATGTGAACAGATATCCCATAGCATTCCAGCAGGGTTTTCTCTCTTTCTAACGAATTTATTTTGATTCTTACTCCTTTTTTTATACTTTGGAATGCAAATTTCTATACCCCAATACATGCTAGGATTGCGCAACTGCAATTTATAGAAAGTAAAAATATATCTTCTAAACTGTTGAAAAAGGCTGTGTTATTAAAAGGCAGCGCCATTTAATAAACAATGACCAATGATGTATTTTGGAAATTTTGTTCTGTAATCTTTTCATCGTTTTAAGTAATAACTTACTTAATCCAGCTAAAGTAATATGTCTTGTGCTGACTCTTTACTTATTACTTGGTCAAGCAAAATCTAATGAAATAAATAAATAAAATCTTCTCGAACGTAGATTACAATTTAAAGGAAGTTATAAAAACAAACGAAAGTGAAATGGATAAAATTAAGGAAATAATTTTAGAAAATATTTAGTTACTTGGACGACACATTTGTTTCACATTTAATGACATGACTCTTTATGTCATTGTGGCTCCTCATAGATAGCTTTTTATTATTTATTTTTTTTTACTGTTTTAGCTTCTTCGTTAGTATAATAGAGAGATCTTCGCAATATCCTTCCATGGTTTTACCGTAAGATTTTAATTTTCCTACATTGACTGCCAGCCATTTGGTTCTGCTATTTAACATACAGATTAATGATTTTCGCGCCAGTACTAGTTTGGAAATCAGAATAGGTGAAGTCAGCCTTCTTATTTCTTTGGGTTGGTCATTTAATCTTAACAAACGAGCGTGCTTGTTTCGTTGCTTGATCACCGATTAGACATGATGTTACTAACGCTAAGAGAAGCTGCGCAGCATTAATTCTTGGATAACAACCCATTCAGTAACCCTCTACATGGTTTGGCTCCTAAGCCTTTTATAATATCAGACTAGGGTAGAACTTAGACCCATGTCATCTATCCAATTTTGCACAAGGATAGCTTTTTATAATATATAAATAAAAATGTTTTTTGAACTTCACGACGTTTAGATTCTTAAAACATTTTAACCGACGTCGCGTATCTATGTTTACTGTTTTATTCCATTGGTTTCATTTACTTGCAGTGCATTCCATAATTCTTTCTTGCATGGCAAATCTCTCTTAAGCCTCGGAGAAAGTCTCCATATATAATTTCCAGTTTTCCATACAAATCATTTTATTTTAATTATTTCGTAAAGTACCTGAATACAGAGTACTCCTGTAATACAATATGTCTTGAATTCTACAGATCAGTGCATGATTCCTAGACAAAATATAACAATTCTTGTCAGGATATTGAGGAATCCTATTGTCTAACATATTGTCGGGATATCAAAAGCATTCTGTTGTCATATCCTGATACGCCTTTAAACAACTGTTTCCGTTATGTTTAATCATTGACTGTAGTTTGAATTCCTATTTTGGTTTGCCACAATAGTACATCAAACTCTATCAATTATAATATATCCAAGTTCTCAAATTATGAAAACTAATTCCCGTACGATGGAATTTGAATTAACCAATCAAATTCTTTAAAAAATCAACGGTACTTAAATCTATATCACTAATATAGGATTTGAGTTTCAGCTTGTAATATCTATCAGAGTTACAAATTTTACAATAACATAATTTCATGTGTAAAATATATTTGTAATTACGGGGGATATAGTGCACATAAAACATTTGTTTATCACAATATCCCTGATAAAGAATTTATTATTATCTTGCTATTTTCTGTGTTAATATCTGAAACAGCTTTGTATAGCATGAATATATATGTAGGAAAGTAAAAACAAAAATATCCGGATGTCTAAAGATATGCTATGGTGAAAGAGCAGGTAATTATTTACTTACTCTCGTACATTATCCTATCACATTATTACCTACTCTACTATTTATGACGATCATCTTTAAGGTGAAAACCCAATAAAAATACATTTTCCAAACCTATTAAGGATACAGCAGTTTCTCAAGCTTCCAATAATGCTACAATGTTCCTTTAGAATCTTATAATTGATGACTTTTTATTTCAATTTATAATTCATGGCTGATTTTCTGATTTCAATTTTCGGATAAATGCTTTTTGTTGTAGAAAAGAAGATTCTATTAAGGAAATTATGATGACATCATTATGATATTAGTCTCAAATTTGAAAGTTGTCTATACCATAAATGTCAACAATATATGCTCCAAACATTATACCATCTACAATATTCTGTCTACTATATTACGTTTTTGAAATATTGAATGACGCAAATTCTAACCCAGCAACTAAAAGTGTATTTCTATTCATTAATCAATACATTTTACTGTTGGAAAATAAGTTAATAAACGCTTAAACGTTTCTATATATTATTCTCATTTAAATGCATTATTTTTTTATGTTAAGCAAAATTCTGAATAATCATTTTCCTTGTTTATATTCTAAAGAAGAAATTGTTGAAAAATTGTCTTGAAGATCAATCTACTTTCTTTGAACTTTGCAGTTAATCATTCCCATATCGATTTGAAGGAAATCTTTTAGTCCATGTTATTACACAGTTCAATAGATTTTCTTTATTTCTACACAATAATACTTGAATATTGATTTTAATTCTCAGTTATATAGTTTATATTAACGGAGTACATTTTTTACCTGGCTAAAATATGTAGTCTCTAGTAGCTCTTCCATGACATTGTTTGAACAATTTGATATCATTACAACAATTTGTATAAACTGCAGGTTTGATGAATTTGGAGTGGCATGGATTAACTTGAATTTATTTTTATGCTAAATCATCTTGGTTAAGACAGTTACTATACAAAACATTTTTATCTAAGAAACCGATTAATTTGTCTATATTCATACATCATCAACTTTAAAAAGGACATATAACTTAACTTCCTAAAACATTACTTATTCAACGTTGTTAGTTGTATATCGTTGCTAATATATCATCATCTTGGCCACCATAACTCGAAATTCATACTTATAGATTACACTTAAGTGGTACTAAGTGCATCTTACATGTGACATTTGCATAAATGTAGTAGTTTTCTCTCTTTCATATCATTCCTTTTCTTCTCCCTTGTTAGGTGGTCAGTGATGTCAGTTCTCTGTTGTTGCGGGATGACTTTCGTTTTATTGTGTGGTTTCTAATTGTGTCTAAATGAGTGCGTGTTTATGGGCATGCTTTGTTTTTTATAATGTTATAATCCCGCAATTATTTCGTCCAGTTAACTGATGTTTCTGCCACATTTAGGGATTGTGGGGGGGGGGTTATTACTAACCCTATTTTGTTTTGTTTTGTGTAAAAAGTATTAAATCATATTGTAAATAATCATTTGGTTTTTTTTTAAATTGTTGTTATTCCCCTCCCCACACAGACTTTGAAATGTACATATGGGGACTAGTTAGGATTTCATAGAGAATTTGAGGTATTATGGTGGATGCAGTAAGAATGGTAGGAGTGAATGTGTTGTTCTGGTGATAGGACTATTGTTGGTATGTTTGGGTCCGTGTCTGTGACCGTCCTTCCCCCAACCCCCTTTTAGGCCTTGTGCCACATTTTGTACAAATAAATAATCATTCCTTTTCTTCCTTTTTTGCTAAAGATCTACTTCTTCGATTCTTTGGTTCTCAAAACGTTTTTTTTTCCTTTTTAAAATATTCAAATTTCTCATACACCTTTTTACTGTTCTCATTTTCCATCTTTGTTTTCATAACATTTTTTTTTAATTTTCCTTCATTTTATTAGCACCAAATATTCACTCATGCCTTATTCTTGATGCGTAACTTTTATGGAGTAAATACATTTACTATACCTTCTACCCGCATCAATTATTGCTTAAAGCCCGTGATTATAAAAAAAAATCTGGTATTAAAATATTTCCTCCTCACGTTTCGTAATGATACTTTTCCTTAAAATTAGTATTTTCTTCTCAAATTTTATAAGTAGAGTTTATTAAAACAGATGATTTAAAAAAAAAACAAAGTAGGAAAAAGTTGAAAAAATCGTGAAAAGTTAAGATTAAATGGCACAAAACATGCGACAGTTTACATAGTAATTATAGATTTATATAAAAAACGTGTTTTAATAATTTATTTATAAAAATGCAGTATTTATGTTTACAAATATCTTGTATTAATTATAGTTTAAAAATACAGTATTAATAATAAGTTTATAAAGTACCCTATAAATTGTATATTTTTATCTCAAAAGCATAAATATCGACCATTCAAAAATGGAAAGTGATTGGTTAAATTTAGTTTTTTTAACGTATCTGTGGAATTAGAATCTTCATCATACGTCATTGGCCCGTGCAATGAATAATGAACTGATTCCTCCCATCCATTCTCCAATTTAAAACTAATAGTTACATTTGAGCCAGTCTTCTCATTCTGAAACTATTTTTGCTTATAAGAAGGCAGAGGATCCAATGAAGGTAGAGAAGTAATTACTTGCTAGTTAATGGAAATAAGAAACATCAATTATGAGAATATGTAGGATATATAACAGTTGCCCTTAGACTTAAAGATGTTACGTTTTTAGTGTTTGAAGAAGACTTTTTCCTGGTGTCATAAATCAACACTCCATAGGAAAATCTGTCCATCCGTAGCTTAATTCTCATCAATATTAAGGTATTTTATCAAGCGTGGTATAAATGTTATATATATTTTCATGAGAAATTCAAATATGATCTTACTTTTAGATAGCAGTATAATTGTTTATGGAAATTTTAATGTTGAGAAAATATGAAAAGGAGATTTGTACGTTTTTGTACAATTTCATTTCAAAATGTTTATGATATTTCGAAAGTACTTGCTGATTTTTTACTTGATAAATTATATAGAAGTATTTCTATATATATAGATACAACTCAAATTACGCTTTCAAATTTAGTTTTTATATCTGAAGAATTTATTTTTATGAGACATAACAACTTGTGATGACAGTTCAATTAAAAAATTTAGTGGTCATATTCATTTATACATCAATAGCATCTATACGTATAATTCTTGATTAGTGCAATTTACAAAATTGAATATTGTTTAATTTTAAATTAATAAAGAATTCTGTAGTTGGCAAAATAGAATAAATGCTCTATCAAGGTTTTAAAGTATTCTATAATCTATAGAAATGCTTCTACAAATAAAAAGAATGTTAACATTTTTTTTAAATATGTCCATTTAAGAAATTCATTATTAAAATGTTTTTTTTTTGTTTCAATAAGTTAATCAAGTGTTTTCTTTGGTTCATCTTTTAGCATCAGCCTTCAGCTGAACATTTCATGTTTTGTAGACCACCTCCTCTTTTCTTTTTGCGATGTTTTCATTTTAAACAGGGTGACAATTCTTACAAAACTTTATATACTTTGTTTATTGCAAAACCAGATTGATATCTTCATTGTAAAATGTAAAAGATTCCTATTTCTGAACTGTTCATATTGCCTGTGAGTAGAAACACATATATTTCTTCCTAGTCTATCAATTCTAATATTGTTGGTGCATCCATTCCAATTTCCTGTGATTTTTGCACATTAAGAGAAACATTTTCATATTGACTTTCTAAATACCTACTCCATAAATCTAGTCTAATTTCTGAACAAAACTGTGTTTTAATTCTATTTTCACTATGGTAATACCATACAATCCTTTTCGCCATTGGTGTGACAATGTTAACAGCTTCACTGCTGTGAGTCATTAAACATTCAAAAACAAAGTAATTCATATACGTATTCTTCTATTCATATGTGCTTAATTTCGATCAAAAACCACATTCGAAAATAAACCTCTTTGATGAATTTCCAAATTGTTTCAAGATTTCACACTATTTTCCTTATAAATCATCTTTTGAAACGTATGATCTAAGAATTCTGTTGTCTGTTTCAGTCATCGTCTACGGTTAAAAGGACGTATTCCAAGTAACCTTAATTTAATCGGCAAAACTTTCTTTCGAATATTAGTTACGGTCCTATACCCATAATGCTGATCTGTAAATAAGTCTTGAATCAAATCTCATAATGCTATCAATGGCAAACCAATACAAATAGGCTAAAACGTGTTTTCATCTCTGTTTGTAATCGAAGAAAGAAGAATAACCATTGTTCTTGAGAAAGTATTGATTGAAAAGAAAGGATCATCCAGATAAAAATAACGTGTCTTCGTGGGATTTGGTTGGCATGAAGTAGAAAAATTAAGAACACAATATTCCTTTACAAATTGATGTCAAGCTTCTTTTTCATTCCTACTTTAACACCAGGGTTCATTTTTGTGAATCGCCTGCCACAGACGAGAGAGGCATGGCTAATTATTCTTCCTTAAGTCAATTATAATTACACCCCTAACCACGCTAGCATCTTGCAGAAAAATTTAGTATTTCATAGTCTTCTCTGAACTGATATTGATAAAACTTTTCCCAACTGTTTTGCCCAATATGGCAACACAATTGTTAGGTTTTCATTATTCTGTGTAACGTTCTTTGTATTTTGTTTACTTCAGATTCGACAATTTGGGGGTAAACCACGCTAATAACATCTCTCTTCTCTAGAAAAATGGCACACGGAAAAGGCCTCAACGATAAAGAAAGTATCATCAAGAAAAATGACAATTGTTCTTAGAAATGATAGACGCCATATAAAAAGAAAAAAATACTTTAGACAAACTATTGAAAACCTAACAATGAAAACCGAGAAATCCTAAATTTTACTATCAAGCTATTACTGTGGATTGAGATGTAGTCTTTTTCGTTCAGTTTTGCATAAGGTACCTCTCTAGTTGTATTTTCTCTAGTAAAGCGAAATAGATATTCTCTTTAGGTTCACTGAAGCTACTATAATGGCTTCTTCAATCTGTTTTGTGTATACCTGTACTTTATCACTAATTTCTGCTTAAGTCATTACGTTTGTTATATAAATGCACGTATCAAACAATATTCAGTAACATTTTCTTTAAATTTATATATATATATATATATATATATATATATATATATATATATATATATATATAATCAACAAATTACTTGACTAATTTTCTTTCGTCTTCTGTACTTTGTTTTATCGATTATTTTAGATCTTTGCATTCTGTTAATAAGAGCTCCTGTGGCTACGGCTGCTGTGGTCCTAAATCCAACTCTAAACTTGACATTGGTTATGGCAATATTTCTAATATTGTCATAGATGTTATGATATTTACATTATATCCTTCAACTTGTTTATTTTCCATTTGTCTGCTAAAAATCTCAAAATATTCCTTAGACTTATCTACCTCTTGACCACTGTCTATTAGCCTTTTCTCTGTTATGATTTTTCAAGTATTTGACGACATTTTCCTCTTCCGTTTACATTATAATTTGTTGGTGCCATTTATTCCCCACTTTCACTTTTTAATGTATTACTTTCATTCAATATAATTTCCTCAAAAATCAAAGCATTTTATAGGGGCAGAGACTTCATAAACTTGACAACTCATCTCAAATTCAATAATTCAAGCAATTAAACCATCTTCTCTTTTGCATATTTCTTTGTATATCATATTGAGGTGGGTCTTAATATACCGTTTTCCATTGCTTATTTGTGGTGTAAAGAAAGCGTTTACTTTGGTCCGCTCCTCAATATAATTAGGGTAGATGTCTTGCAAAATCATCTTATTTGTATGTTTCTTTCATCTACTTAGAACTTTCTTTGCATAAAAGACACCAAACCACAAAATGTCTCTCACAGTAGTTTTGAAACCAGTAGATTTTTTACGAATGCCTACACAATAGCTAAAGATAATCTTTGCATTTATTCTAGTTTTGATTTTACTTTAAGGTGCCATTGTTCGCGCATACTTTGAAATTAAAATAAAGAGAATGATGTGTAAGATGTATATATCTAAACAAAAACATAAATGAAATTATTAACTTAACAATACTCTGATAACTAGCTATAAGTATACTTTACGTTATTTATAACACACAAAATACATATTTATTTATGTATATAAAAATGAAATAAGCTTAATCTTATTTCAGTGAATGAATGTTTTTACTACCAAAAATATAACTAATTTCCAGATATTAAAAAGTTCAACAGGTCTCTCAAAATCGAATATGGTGAATGAACTATCAACATAAAAGATGCAAATATCAAATAAATAGAATAATTTTACAAAACATATATAATACAATAAATGAATATAATGTGAAAAGTTTTGCTACGAATCAATATTAATCGCTCCAACTTAGTTTAAAATAGAAAGTGGCAATTTGCAGAAAAAAAAAACTTTTTAAAGACATTTGCTAAATGAAGTGAATATTTGTAGCTGTAATTAACAGACTAATAGAATTAGTTACTTATAAGGAATTAGTCAGTTCTTCGTCTTAGTTTGTGCTGGTGGACTAATATTACCTGTTTCGCCTGAATTCTAGAAAAATAACCCTTTTAAAATTTGTGACCTTGATAGGATTAATGAAAAAAGTCTTTGAATTAATATATATATATATATCTATATATATATATATATATATATATATATTCAAATATTTTTTCAAATATTTATATATATATATATATATATATATATATATATATATATATATGTGTGTGTGTGTGTGTGTGCGCGTGTGTGTATATGTGTTCTTTTCTCCATACTAATATACCATATTTTAAAACCCAACACATTTGATTAAAAATAACATGGAAATATGATACACCCTAATGGTGACTCTTAGATTAAAGAACGTGTAGTGTTAGAACGAATAAATATTGCTCGTCAAATCAATTTCCATACAAACAGATATTGATTAGCCATAGTTGGTCGACGTTTCTCTAGTGAGAAAGGGTTTTAGAGTAGAAAATATTTCATCCCGTAAAAGGTAGCATAAACGCTTATGAAGGATGGAAAGATTTATTTGGGCAACTCCAGGCTTGTTATGGCAGCAATACTCCATTCCTGGTATGAATTGGATTTTCTAAGGAGAGAGCATTTCAGGAGACGTTAAGAACTTTTCGGAACTGTATAGGGAGTTGACCATTTTTGATTTAAACTGCGTAATGTGTAAGCGCGTACATGATCGTATATTTTTTGTCATCCAATGCCGTCAACAAGTATTTTTCCCATGTTATTGCGATTATTATTTCTTATTATTTCTTACTTTTCCTTATATTTTTCATCAAAGACGCTGTTTCATATTGTTTCCTTATTTCCTCACTTGTTGTTTATTATTCTTTAATATATATTACCACGTGCATATCTTAATAGACCGCATTGTCTTTTATTTTCTTATTTCTTTTCCTCTCCAAAGATATTCATTTTTCTCATCGTCTTCCCGTTGTGTCATGTAGTTCATTCGTTTCTTTGAAGATATAAGCTGTTAATATTTGCCGACCAGCATTTACACCGGTTTGCGAACAACAGAAACAAAAATACAGAGGATGAATTATAGAAGAAATCGCTCGCAGGTAAAACGCAACCCGAATAATAAATAAAAAAAAAGTTTGAAGAGATGTAAATAGGGACATTTTTCACCATGTTCTATATACACTAACTGGCCAAAATTTATGTGGCGCACCTTGTATTGTTTCTGACGGATTCCCAAGAAATCGACAATGTATCGATTTCATATGTAGTCGCAAATATCTGCAGATAAATTGAACCATAAAATCTAGAGAGCTGGTAACAGCTCTGTTGAACCTTGGATAAGCATGGAATAATAATAATACAACACAAAATGTATGTAAACAAAATGTATTGAAACAAGGAAAAGGTACACAATATTTACAGTTAGTTTTGGAATATTCTTGGGAAGACTGTTCCTGTAGAATGGGTTGACTTAATCGCAGTCGGGCAGAGTCTCTCGATTCGATCTCTTCTTACTTCTTCCCGGTACCAACCCATATTTATATGGTCGGTACTCCACTATGTAAATTAGGTGGATCGTACCACAACAAGCTCTTTATTAATTTAAGTACAAGATCTGGTTTGTGAACAGACCAAATCATCACGTCAAATAACGCATCAATAAGACTCATATTGTCCATCTTCATTTCGCCACATCATTTGGGAGACGTCATCAGAATGTTCCACAAATTAACGTTTGGCAAATTTAGTGCGATGGCATCGTGAATTATCCTGCTGAAAAAAAAGTAATCTTTGCTAAGGTATGTTAATATATGAAAACTGTTACCATGGAGTTACGGCCTAACATAACACCGAAATAATACTGCATAATTCGCTTAATTCTCGTAATCTCACCACTATTCTTATTAATTTTTAGCTACATGAGAAATAACACCCATTTATCTCCAGAGAAAAGTTGCCTCATGTGTAGGCACCAGAACAGACAGGAACATAAAGCTAACCGCAAACTTGCCAAAACATTGCCAGTGTTCGCATTAGAAAAATGTTTGCTGAAAAGTTATCTCTATACTCGTGTAGCTGAACTCGAATGACACCATATATTCTATGCCTAATCTCTAAGTCATATTATTGAATTTTAGCCTATTCAGCGATAATCTATAAAAGAGTGACAAATCATAGTTGTCGATGTATTCCGGCGCGCATGAATATATCTAGCGGAATCTCCCTATCGTAAATCTGGAGCTGATCCGTCGTCAATATCCAGAGATGGTAATTTACTGGAGCGTAATATATCAGAGCAAAATAATCTTGATCATGGCACTGACTTGGGAAATGGTCAAACTTCAGTGGCCAATACGACATTCGCCGCAAAGGGAAATGAAACTCAAAGTATGGATTCTGAAAGCAACATAATACTTCCAAACTGGTTCCATTTTTGAGATTTATGTAAACAAAACAATTGGTTCATCTGTGACTACGATAATCCCGAATCCCAAGACTTCCGTTTCTTGAGCCTTGAATGCCGATCTGCTTGCATGGCATTATTTCACCTTACGTCTAAAGTTAATAGATACTAAATGTAGTTACAGTTGTCTATCGGGTTCGCGGAACACATTGTTTCGTTCAGTGATTCTGGCAGATAGTGTTCCACAAACCGAGTCTAGATGTGGAGAGTCTGGAGCAGTGGAAACACTAGAATTCAGTTAGCTTAGGATGCCAAGCTTTAAATTTGCAAAGCATTGGTGTAGACTGCTCTGGTTTCTTTCTTAAGGCCTTGGACTACAAAAGATTAGTTTTCATTGAGAGAGTTTACCGTTTCTTTTATCGACATTGACGCCAGCTACCATGTAGAAACTCTTCGACCAGATATCATCAGAAAATCTCTTGAAAATATCTTATAACTAGGCGATAATATTACTTTGCATGTGTACCATTTTAACGAAGTGTAGAATTCTTTTCGTTTTGGTATTTTTATGAAGATATTATAAGACTAAATCGTCTGTATTGTTCACTATATTCACTATAATTGTATCGGACATCACACAAATGAGATGCACTTTTGCTCACATCATGTCTTTAAACATCTTCAGGGATTTTTTAACAGTTTTGGCACTTTAGAAACTAGTTAGTTTTAACTTTGACTTTTCGTCGGATACTCACTCTGCACACCGAATCTGAATGTTATAGCTTCAAAACTTACATAGCCTATGCTCCTATCACAGAATTCTTCAAATTTGAGTTTTTGGAATGGATGCTTTCTAGAATGGAAAAATTTATCTTCAGAAAAAAATATCACCATAAACCGAATATCACGCTTTGGACCCATCCAGAATGCGCTGCAACCATTTTCCTCATTAACCCCTATTATAGCGAAGGTTACTTTTCCTCATAGGAATGGTGATAAATGATGCTTCTGGCATTCCGAACAACTCAAGATCATTGCCAGAGAGTTCTAGAAAATGAAAATAATAGCTAGTAGTACAGGTCGACTTTGAAATCAAAAGACTTGGTTCCCTTGAATTCTATAAAATAGCACGCAAAAGAGGCAAAACATCACTGCATGCTATCACAGATGATTTTGACGTTATCTAATCTTCAAGAAATAAAGTTAAGCTCTTCGTAAGGATCCTTGCTTCTAACTGCACGTTAAATTAATATAGCCATCCTTTACCCGTTTTTTCAATTAAACTTTATATTGCTACCACGATCAGAGATTTTTCATACATAAACATTTTAACACTAAGTAGTTTACAGACACTGACAAAATCCTGGATACTGTTCTTAAGACCCATAGTTATCTCTAAACTTGGTAGAATTGCTTAACAACTATCTGAAAAAGGAACAGTTGACATCTTCCCGAAAGCTCAAGTGAGACTCATATATACGAACCATCTTTAAAGACGATGGACTTTGTGCGTTTCCTCGTACTGCTCTGTTAATTGCTGAATTCTATTATGCCCTATCATTATAAGGGTCATATCAAGCCGAAAATGAATTACTGGTGCTGAACCTGCCGTAATCTAACCTTCTAATTTTGAGAGAGTTCAAAAACGTCTATTTGTCGGCAATATTTTCTAACCTACAACTATTTCCCATAGACAAAACGTCGTGAGATTTTCTCTACGCTATCACTATTTTCCGCATTCACAATTTGAAACCTTCATGTTTAAGACCATCTACTTGGATGAATCGTTCCCATGATTTTTATATTCCATTAGTAAAAAGTAAGTTTCACTTCGACAGCGTCTTGCCAAGTAACACTGCTTTGTGGAAAGTATGCCTTCTTTCACGGCCCCTTCAAACCTTTCCTCTTAAACAGCATTTATCTCTTAGCCATATGACATATTTAAGTAACCATCCATGGCCCTTGGGACCTGAAATGTATGAACATTAAAAAAATATTGCATAATCTTTTTAACACACATTTGTAAATTAAAGAGGAAACTTTCTTACATATGTGATAACTGTATAGGTGAGGGTGGATATTTCGACATATTATTATTAGGTATATATTATTGAAATCAATATTCTATGATACTTGAGACGATGAGTAAAAACTTTTCTATTATACATGGTTTTACACGTAATGTTGATAATTGTATTATTTTTGAGTCTGTAGATAAATATCACTATTTTATTACATTTGTGACGTTTATAAATATATCTTCTATTTTACTTGTCTATACCGAAGTTTTTGTATTGACACTTGCGTCTAAAAGCATTTCCATTGTAGATTATCTATTTTGAGGGGTTTTACCGCTTTGCTTATTATACAGTCGGCATATTAATGACCACGACACGATTTTCATGAGTCTACGTAGCATGCATATAAAACAATATTCTATTGGTCGATCGTGGATATAGTCAATTAACACTGCTGGATCTGAAATAATATCATGCGTAAGCTTTATAGGCATTAAAATGATAGGCTTCTTCAAAATCTACGATATCCTGTCGAGAAATACAGAAAATTATTTAAGTTCTTTTGGGTCTTCTGAGTAGTACACGTCACAGCTTAAAAATTGTAAGGTAACAAATATATTCTAGCAAATCTATGCCCCTACAGATAGAAAAAGGCTGAATATTTCTTTACGAAATACACAAAATTAATCAAGTAGTCGCTAACCTCTCTAGATATTAATACAACAGAAAATTTCTGATTCATCATTAGGTGAGTTGAAGAAAAAAGTTGGGAACGATTTAACAGATGTCAGCAAAAGATGCTGCATGAGCTAAAATAGTAGAAAAATAAGAATACCAGTATCTGTCTATACATTTCAGATGAAGTATTGTAATTATTTACACTATCTACATTGTTCTGATTTTTGTGTTTATCATTGTTGCGCTGTTCACGATATTTCGGTCGTTGTACGCTCCAGCCGTCTTCATGTGATTGGAATTTTGAACCGAGCGCTTTATCTTGTCCATTTGGAGTAGATTGTTCTATTTCTACGAACCCTGCCTCATTCGGATGTCTTTGTTCACCGCTGCAGTCAGATATTAAAGTCACAACATTGGCTCAAGTCACTAGATTCAAACGACGCTTTTATCCACGGGGCTGTGTCCTTCAGGACATCAGTGTATAGATTTTGGGGGATTACAAAGTACATGTCTCAGTGTTGTAACTGAGTTATCAAAAAACAAAACAAAAAAAACAAAACAAGATAATACCGAAATTGGTTTAACAAATAGTTTATAACTTTTTAGTAGAGAGAAGCGAATAGAATCTATGAGAGAGTATGTTTGCCCGTAAATGACTATTTTCGGCAAAAGCCGCGACTATTGCTCCTCTTGATATAGATGTATTTTTATATCTTTCGTCCGACGGCCGAATCCAAAACTGTAAGGAAATATTCTCCCTCACAACATCTCCCCAGTTGAGTTTTCACCTCCTCCGGAGGGCAAACCGCTTTCTTTTGGGATCCATGTACAGGATTTGTTAAACTTCTTTTTCTTTTATTCTCCTTTTAGTAAAAATTGTAGAGTTATGTCTAATACATCGTATAATACCTGCACTGGTTCTTCCAATCTTGTATTTTTACTGTCAGAGTAAGTATTCTTCAACTAGTTTAGGTGGCGTTTATGAACCCACCTCGGACCTTTAATCATATATAATATTCTGCCGATACCTTTTTCAATTAAACTTTCTTCCCAGTGTTCCGTATTGTATTTATAAATTTTAAAGAATATTTTTTCACCTAGGTTAAAATATTTAAAAGTATCGGTCTTTTTTGTGTCCATTCGTTTTTTCAGGCAACAGTCTATCAAATACAGATTTAGGGCACATCGGTGTGGTGTAATGGTTAGAAAGCTTGTCTTGCAAGGTCAGTTACTACTGAAAAGTGAGTTCGATCCTCACTGGGTGCCCCATGCTTTCGGCCTTGTGCCACATCTAAGCTGCGCTTGGAAAATCCCTATCACATACAGATTTTACCTTTCTGGCAAAGATCAGAGAGAGACATAGCTGACACTGTGTTAAGATTAGGTGTGATGCGATATACTTGCAGGAATTGTGGAATTCCTGTTTCCTCCAAGTCTCTACCGTCTTTCTTTAGGGTTCTTTTCAGCGTCAAATCTCTCTGCTAATCCATTTGATTTTGAGTGGAAAGGCGGCGTTGTGATATGGTTAACTGCAATAGAATCGCAGAATAAATTAAAATATTTTGACGGGAACTGTTTCCCATTATAAGATACAATGGAATCTGGGAGACCAAAACTTGAAAAAAGTTTATGCAAAAAATAAAGTTTGCTGTCGGTCTGGGACCCTTTAGCATTTCTGGCCATTTTGTAGAAATGTCAATTACGATAAAGTAGTAAACTCCACTGAGGGATTCTGCAAAATCAACATGTAATCTTTGCAAAGATCTATCGGTGGCAGGCCAGTTACTAAACTTTATCGGAGTTGCCTTAGCAGCCAAAGAACAATTTTTAAACTGCTTCGCTAATTCTTCTATGTCCTTATCCATTTTTAGCCAGTACACATAGCTACGCTTTACAGAGTTTATGTGTGAAATTCCTGGCTGCACAATGAGGAAATCATTTAATACCTATTTCTGCGAGGAAATTGGCATTACACTTCGCACTGTACATAACATTACCCCGTCATATATGGAAAATAAATACCTTTTAATTCCCACCTCACTTTTTTTACTTTTCATTAATAAAAACATCCAATCTGGTCTTTTTTTTATACCAGCCACAGTTAAATCTTGCACTGAATTATATAATACATCTTTCATTTCGTTTTTGACCCTTAATACTGTTATCACTGTATCTTCTAACGATTCGCAAAATCTAGGAATTAAGCCTGATTACCTGTCAGCATGCCAGAGCTTATTAGATGGTAACAATTCCATTATGAAGTCATAATTCAAATGTACAGTACAACATCTCTGCACTCTATTGGCAAACCTTCTTTTAGATCCAAAACTTTTTATCAATAGGTGGTGATCAGTCCGTAATAAACACACACGCATATATATATATATGTATATATATACAAACACACACATAAATTTAGGGAATTTCTTTACGCCAAACACTCCTTCTCGATTTGAGAATATTTTGTTTCAGCAGGTAGTACTGTTCCAAACGCATGAGACACTGCTTTCATTGTCACATCTTTGTATTTGTGCAAAATTACGGCCCCAATACCATAGTTGCTGACATTTCTGGTGACAACTATCTCCTCATTGGAGTCAAAATGCGCAAGGAATAAATCGTATGTCAACATTTCTTAAATTTTTTCAGAGAATATTTGGTACGCTTTGAACCATTGATATTTTATGTCTTTTTTTATGTTTAGTAGGCGCTCGTAAATTGGCATTTTTTTTAAATAAAGTGTAAGCCCTAAAAATGCTTGTAATGTTTTAAGATTTTTCAGCGCCGGCATATTCACAATTGCTGAAGGGTCTGGAACTTTACCATTTTTCTCAATTATACGACTTAAGTATTTTATTTTTTCATGAACAGATCTCATTTTTCTTCACTTAATTTACATCCTAAATAACTGATTTTTAAAAACTTCGTGAATATGTTCAATATGTTTTTCGCGCGTTTCGCTTTTTATTAGAATGTCATCTAAATATGCGATGGCAAATTTCAAATCTCCAAGTATCACATCCATGGCTTGTTGAAAAATACCTGGGACAACTTTTACCCAATAAGTTCCCCTATCGAATTTCTGGAACCCTTATTGTGTATTATTACCAAGAATGTTATAACACTCATCATCCGAAATATGCGTCCCAAAAATACAATTTTTAAAAAGATTTCCACCGCTGAACTGGGCGAAAATTTACTGTGTAAGAATATGTTTCTAAATCATTCTATCCTGAGCTAAAATCTGCGCATACCCTTATTTTCTTGTTGTTTTACATAAATGCATGGCTCACCCATTTGGAATAATTTATTGTAGAAATTACTACCGTTTTTTTTTCCAACCTATCAAGTTTTTTTTATTTTAAATTTTTCAAATAATTTTTCACCGCCCTAGATCTATATAAGAATAAAAAGAAATCTTCTGTGTATTATTTATTTTTTTGTAGTTTTGCGGAATCAGAAGACAAAACGTTTATTTAATTACATGAACTTATTCGAAAGCCCCATAATTTAAACTGGCTCATCCAATCAATCCCAAAATGATTACTGTTTCTTTCCATCATAAATACCTTTGCTTTTATGGTTTTACACGAAAGTTCTGCAAAACAATTAAATTCTTTGAATCTGAATTTTTCACGTGACGACGCTGCAAGTAATCTTTTTGTAATGGTTAAATTTGGTTTATCTAATTTGATTTATGTTTATCTATTTAATGTCGTTAAATCCGACAATGTATCGAGATGAAAATTTACAAGTTTTCCATTAAGTTCACTATTAAGATTTCCGTTTATGTTCATTTGTGCCGCGAATCGAACACGGATCCAATCCTTTCAATTCTTCAGATGAAGTCATATTCACTGTATTTATAATTAGCATTTTATTTTATTTGCTGTGTAATTGTATATGACCTTTTCCTCCACTCTTAAAACATTTTTTTCTTCATATGGATAGTCTTTTCCACAGCCATAACAGGGATTTGGTTAAACAAATTTTTTCTTATTTTTTCTACTTCAACAAGGAATACAGTTTACAAAATTTATCTCCTTATTTATTGAAGTACTGCGTGAATTTGAAAGTTTTCTCGATCTCAAGTATCGTAACAGCTTTTCTATTCTTTTACATTTCTCAGCTGCATTCTCTAGGGTTTAATTAGTGTCTTCTTAGAATTCGTGCGCGAATTTCAGCGTCTTTATTTGCCGCAAGGCTCTGGGCAAAAATTTTAGCATTAAAACATATCCGTGCTTAATTCACAGAGTTTGAATTTCTCACATTGTCGATTAACTATCGGAGCATACGATAAGTAGCCTTCATGCTCCGTTTTGCTAAATTCAAACAATTTCAACGAGTGTTGATAAGTGAGATTTTATTACTGAATATTTACTCTAAAAACATAATTCTCTCCAAATGTGATATACGCGGGTTATTTTTGTATATTTTAGGAAGCATGTAATTTACATATTTCTCATCTTTCGCGGGTCCTGATTTTTGTAGCAGTAACCGAACTTTTCTTTCATCTGACTACCTGAGACAATCTCGTCGAAATTGTAATCGCAACGCCTACAGGGAAAAGTTATTCCCTCGTCAGTAATATAGTTGAATTCGCAAATAGAATCTTCAGTAATTTCAGTTCCTTCATTAAGCGGTTAAAAAAAATCCAACATGTCTTTATATTGATGGTTATCGTATTACTGCTACTGTTGTATTGATGGTTATCGTATTACTGCTACTGTTGTATTGATGGCTATCGTATTACTGCTACTGTTGTGTTAAGCACGTTTCCTGCATTTCATTCATTATTTGTTGCTGTCTTAATAGTTCCAGAATAACAGTTATAAATTCATTAATACTGACAGTTTTTTTTTTCGAGTCGAAAGGAAAAAAAATCCATTGTACCTTTTATTCCGGTGTGCTTTTCGGGTTTCTTTTCGGCGTTAACATTTTTTTCGTCCTTCCTAAAATGCCTTGATGCTCATGTCGCCAAACTGTTGTAATTTGATTATCAAAAACAACAGTAGAATACCGGAATTGGTTTAACAAGTTTATTACTTTTTCGTACAGGGAAACATAATGTAGAATAGAAACCAGGGGAGAGAATATTTATGTTGGGTGATTCCGAGCCCATAAGGCTTGGGGGGAAAAAATCCCCGTACACCCCGCATACACGGAGTCTGGTTAGTCTACCCAGCCAGACGCAACTGCTATTCGGGGTAGCCTCGTCTGGGTTCCTTTCTGCCCGAAGTTAACGAGTTTGACACGTCCGCAGCGAACTGTCCGACTTGGCAAATGCTACTACTGGCATTTACCAACCACCCCACTTGACAGGGCGTGACACAGGTTCAATTTTTTATGTAAGGGTTGATGTGGTCGCAGAAATTGACTGATAGCCATGGCTCTATATAAAAACTGTATATATATATATGTGTGTGTGTGTGTTTGAAAATATATAGAAAATAGGAAAGAACTCGTTAAGTAAATAATCGAAAGTTCTTTAGTATTTTTGTTATTATTTTTAAAAAAACAGTGCTCGATACAAAAGTAGAGCCTAAATAAAATTATTTATTTAAAAATATGATTCCAACGCTACATAAGAGTTCTCATGTTTCAAAACAAGAGCCGAAAAATTCAATATAATTATTTCAATTAAATTGAATTAAAGTACCAAGCTCTGTTCCATCTTCGAGCGAAATTGTTTTTGGAAGATTCCAAAAAAACATTTCTCTTGAAGGTTGAACAGAGCTTGGTACTTTAATTCAATTTAATCATATTTAATCAATTGGAATCATATTTTAAATAAATTTATATAATAATATATATATATATATATATATATATATATATATATATATATATATATGAACGTGATGATCTATTTATTTGTTAACATAACTCTATAATTGTACTTTGTTACTCGATTAATTTATTAAATGTACTAATTTCAATCAATTTACCGTATTGAGAAGCGTTCACTTTAATTAGTACAATAAAATTGTCACTAGCTATAGCATGGTATTAAATGTTTTACAAAAATAACACTTAGCATCTGTTGTTAAATTTAGTCTCCCGATTCCCTAGTAATTCTGACGGACAATCGTCTTCACATGATTTGTTTTTGACCTTATCTTCGGTATTTTACTGTGCTTTTCAACTGAACCCATCTCCAATAAACATCTTTTTGATATCAACACATTGATCGGGATTCAATAACAATTGAAACAGCAACATTTTCCTTTGTTCATTCCTGCCTATTCAGCGGCTATAGTCAACAAGAATCACTCCTTCCATATATACCAACGAGATTGTTTGGACGGTAGCAGACGCCTCTGGATCCGTTAGTAATGAGTCTACACTCAACCTCGTTACATATATGTTAGCTTATAAAATAAAATATCTTTTAGAATGCTATATATGACTGTCAGGAATATTGTGGGCTGTTTAAGAGTGTGTGGAAGAAACGTAAATGCTTAATCCAGCCTGGCTTCAATCAGGTTTGAAGTATATATTTTTTAATTTACTGCTGATAAAACAGAATGCTTTCGTCAGAAATTCTCTTCAAATCAACTATCGTCTTATCAGATGTAACTTTACACGATTTCCCCCTAAAATGTTATATATACTGTGTGATATGAACATAAATATTTCCATGATTGCTGATTGCATCTCTAAAATATAGATAAGAACAGCAAGGATCGGGATGTAGCATTAGATATTTGGAAAGGGTTTCACTTGGTTTGATATGTTGGCTTTCTTCACAAGCTCAAGAACGCTAATGTCTCTGGCTAAGTATTTGACTGAATCCAATCGATCTTGAGAAATCGTGTAATGGGATTCGTCTTGAATTATCACGTGTCTAGATCATTTCAAATTAATTAAGGTTCCCCACCAGGGTTTTTACTTGGACCTATGTTGTTTCACGATGTTATCAGTCCTCAATTACGTATTTATGTTGAAGAAAAAGTTAGTTAGTCCTGTCTTAATAGCAAGACCGATCGGTCCGACAAAACAAAACTGGCAGCTGATCTGGAAGATTGCCTCCATTATGTTGCTAACTAGAGCGAGAAATAGGTTGTAAATTTTATCGCTCCTATAATGAACCTGTCAGCATTTAATAATAATGGACAGGCTGTTAGGACTTCCAAAAACCATGGTTAAGAACAACTTATTGCAACTTTTTGGTCTCAATATTGATAGGGTAGTCCTGGTTATGACGATAGACTACATCCGGCAGCTTGGCATCTGATAGAGATATTTGCAGTTATGAAGTATGTGGTACAACCTATTAATTTCAGTTCTTTCCAGGTTTATCATGACCCAGTGTGGTAGAACCTGATACAAAGACAGCTATGGGCAAACAGTGAAAACCAAACAAAAATAAAATACTATGAAAGCATAAAAAATACATATTTATAGTAAAAAAAATACTAGCCACATATTTTTAAATTAAAACATTACCAGGGTCAAATTTTAGAGTAAAATTACAAACAATATATTTCATAGTAGAATTACTAAAAATATATTTAATAGCAGAATGAAAATAATAGATTTCATCTGTAGTTGAAAGCATACAATAACCCATTGAGATTGATATGCTGTTAAACAAAATCAACCAGCGATTGGAATGGAGTGCGATTATTATACTGATTTAATTTCTATTTCTGTAGCTAGGAAAGTTTGTTCATCGTGTTGTTTGGGCAATCTGAGTTTCATATTTTTAGCAAATGAACATTACACTCGGTGTGAAAGGTGGAGTTTGATGCTATAAGCATTGATGCCAAAATTTATATTAGGAACTTTAAGAAACGTTTGAGTATATAGTTTGAAAACCGTCTGAAAAAAATGAACAGAAATAACTAATTTCCCCAGGTTTTTGCATACAAACTGACGTAAAAAATTTGCTATTTCAGGAATAAATCCAAATAGTATTGATACTTTGTTGTATTGGATACATCGAATGGAAAATATATTCAAATCAGAATCCTAATTACCAATTACCATAAGGAAATACGTATTTTTTATTGTATTCGATAAGTGAAAACTGTAAATGATTACAAAAGGCTAATAAATGAGTAAGATCATATATAATTGGTTAAAAAAGAAAAAAATGTATAAAGCAATAATATTGCTGGGCATAAATTACAAGATACAGAGATTTAAATATAAATTGTTTATTAAAAATCACACTAAAACTAAAGCACTGTATAACACCTTACATTACAATATAGCTAAATTGTTCAGAATAATTTCCCTTTGATGTAAATGAAGCTTTTAAATGATGGCACTATAATACGCTTGCGCCTTGCATCTTGACCATATACAATTAGTGTAGCTACCGCAGTTAACTACACTTTCCACACTGCGAATGCGCAGGTAAATTTGACAATTCCAGTATGGTTCCATTCATTAGAACCTCTTGCTATTCATTATTTGAAAAACCTTCTACAAGCGCATATTCTCAAATTCCATTTTGTACGATTTTCATCAAATTAGACCAGAGTTTTGCTACAGAGCTGAATAAAATCTTTTTAATCTCATCTCTTGTAGCTTGCTACTTCTGAAGCAAAATATGTTTTGTGTGTTGTAAATTTTTTTTCATGCAACATTCTGTATTTCAGGCGACTGTTAATTTATTCACTGGATAATATTGAAGATACAGAGTTGTTACTTATGGAATTAGTTCTTTCTTTTAATTTCCTACTGTATATATTCCAATTAAAAATTTAATAAGATTGTACAGTATATCATAGTTTTCGGGTAGATTGGCAATAAACGCAACCTGGTGACTAAATTTAGGCATTGGTTTGATTTAGAGGCCCAGATTTTCTAGCCACCAAATCTAGAATCAAATTTCCTCGATAAGTTTCTGCTGAATATTCAAACAGCAGTCTTTTGGCCTCCACTTAAACTTTCCATTGCGCCTGAAGTAAGATAGAATTTATCTAAAAAGCTATTGACAGAGTTAAGTTTTACCTGGGGCAAATCCTGGTAATTACAAGAACAGCGTTAGTGGAATTTACGCTGCTGAATTCTTCTAAAACAGCAGTAATATCCTCGGCTAGAACAACACCAGTTGCATCAATATTAGGAATAACTGTAAGTGAGATATCTTCTTCCAGTCTCCGTCTTTAGTGAAAAGCAAGTGACGTTGTGGTACTTTGGATTTCTTAATTTGTTTCGCCGTTTTCTCTTGAAAACCCTCTTTATTGCAAAATATCTTTAACAACTCTGCAATTAACAAGAATGTAGATTATATTTTCCTGCTTCTGAACCTGCTTCTAGTTGGTGCTTACTTTTACTCTTGCTATTTCTCTTTCTCTTTTTGATTTATCGATGATAATGATCATTAAGTTAAGTTGGACGAAGAAAGTCGATATTATTAGATCTAAAAAATAGGAATTACAAATTCATGCCCCACGGTTGGGAGGTACATCACGCTTAATAATTTCCATGGTGTTCCTAGTGAGTGTAATTTCTTTTAGATTTTCACACTGGTTAAAACTGTCTTTAGTCGGTTTTTCACGGGAAGACATTGGTCGAAAAATATCCGATATAGAGGAAAGATTTTGTAGATTCGTGTTATTGCTATCTTTGAATTCACTTCTCTAATATGTCCACTTCAGTTGAACATTTTTTTCAATCTTTGACAGCATTTTTATCAATCGTTTCAAAGGCGAAATTGACTTGTGATCCAGTTTTCTCTATCTGAGCTTTTAAATATTTCTTTTATTCAACGGAAACCTGAAATTTCAAAATGTGTATAAGTTTAAAAAAGATACAATATAGATGATAATACATGATAAATATTAGGGAAAATATCACAATATTATTTAACAGAAAATGGAAGATGATCAGAAGTAAATGCATGTTTGAAAAGCAGACCATTAACTAGTTCAAATTAAACCAAGAAAAAGCAAGCATATAATTAATATTAACATCTTGTGAGGGTGACAAAATCAACATTACACTATTTAAATAAATTTGAAATAAGAAAAAAGAGAAGGAAACAGTATTACTTATGAAAATGTAGAATTACAGTTTCTTCCACGGAAATAAACACAGACAGGGCTTTAGACAAACGCTGGTCACTTCAAAATTACAAAATTATATAAATTAAGCAAAATGCTTACTTTCTTTTACAAATAATTATGTATGTTTTATAAAAAAAAAAAGATCTAATTAATTTTACATACAGAGACAAACGAAATTATTTCTTTTCTGTCACAGGCACGATGCAGGGAAACGTTACCCTTACCTAGGTAACATCTGATTTTATTTTTTTGATAGGGTAAAGGTTTCCCTGCACCGTGCCTATGACAGAAAAGAAATACAGTGTATCCCGGATATAAGAGACCCAGATATAAGAGAAACCCGGATATAAGAGAAATTTCTCTGGTCCCAAATTAGAGCCTGTGTTAATGTATATAAAATAGACCAAACCCGGATATAAGAGAAACCCGGATATAAGAGACTTCTCCTGCCCCGACAACTCTCTTATATCCGGGTTACACTGTAGTGCCTATACGAGTTCATATCACCTGCCTTCGATAAATAAAAGATTTTCTAATAATTCAAGGGGAGATAATCTATAATTACGTCATAGCTATAAATAGAACCGGAGCCGGAAGAAGATGGCAACGTCAACGAGAAACAAAAAAGGAGAGAAAAGCCGTAATTTAGTTGAATTCACCGTCCAAGGGTACACTTTCCTAGATCCAGGAACGGATCTAAAGAGACGGAAATACTCATCGGCATTAAACAAATTAGATCAAGCAGCTAAGGAACACGATTTGGCTTACAGCGAGCCAAACATTACCAGAGAGGAGGCGGATGAGAAATTGGCTGGACGTGGATATGTTCCGGTACAAGATTCGTAAACGAAATATACAGTGTAACCCGGATATAAGAGACCCTGATATAAGAGAAACCCGGATATAAGAGAGATTTTCTCTCGTCTCAAATTAGAGCCTGTGTTAATGTATACATATGGACCAAACCCGGATATAAGAGACTTCTTCTCCGGTCCCGACAACTCTCTTACATCCGGGTTACTCTGTATTTATTTTACTATTGCAGATTTAAAATTACGAATGTTGTTACGAGGGTTTATGTTGTAGATCTTTTTTGAGAATTATTCTAATTCTTTCCAAGAAAAATAACAGAACCTAAATTCTGTATGAGAAAAAAAAGAATTGATTTCTATAACTGACCAGAACCTAAGTACATATGGTATTTAATCTCCATTTTGCCTTCATAAAATATTATTATATTATTCATAATTCTGATTTATTTTCTTTTATATGTTGAGAACGAGTAAATGTTGCAATGGAAGACATTTTATTAAATGACATTTACAAATTTGTTTTCCATAGCTTCGCGAACTTAAATCCATAAGTGTTTCCATAGTTACGGTTATTTAAATCTTTCAGTGATCATCAGAATGACTTTTCAACGCTCCAAGTTTTAACTTAAACTTAATATTTAAACTCGTTTCCTCAGAAAAGTCTAACAATTTTGAAAAATATATTTTGCATGACAAAACCCAATATATAGTGCAATGCCACGTTCCAAAATCGACCTTCCCTACTGTGTCTTACTAGACAATGATCATCGCCAGATTCCATCTTACACAAGTGTAAATCTATCATTTGTCCATATATTGAATATCGATGCTTTATCTTGTTTCGTGCCCCTCATATATACCTTGAAATTCTCGACAAAATCTAAACAAAGTTTTCTAGCGTTATCTGTCTTGACCCAGCAACTCGACTTTATTTACTTCCCATCGCTTGACGTGGCTACGAGCTGCATTTATTACATATACTTTCATGGCAATCCGACCTCATGAATTGAACTGTACTAAGAAATTTGAAAACAAGTATAATCTTTTCACTTTTAAAATAGATGTAACCGTGATTTTAGTTCTAATAATTTGTTTTCTCGTCCATGAAACACTTATATCTACAACCTAAGATCTTCAAAAATTTTAATGTTATGCCAATTGATACCTTCTGTATTCTAGAATCGTATTATTTCATTTTTTTTACTCTCACAAAAGCCTTTTCATTATCTTTAGTCCTCAGTAGCTCCTGCCATTTTAGTAGCTTTATCGCCTTGTTAAAAAAATTAAATAAAATAACACTATTAGAATAACTGGAACGACAAATGAATTGAACTATTATCACGATAGAAATTGTTGAAAATCTCTGTCTATAGTTGTTACTATTTATGAGTCTCAGAAAATAAACTGATTTCTGAATATGTGAGCTGATGACCTGGTAAAAGTATTACATAGTTATCTATTCTTTTTACCATTAAATATTAATGAAATATTATGGAAATCTTAGATAAAACCATGCACAAATATGAACATGTGAATCAACACGCTTCGAATGAGATTACGCACGTAGGTACTGCTGTATAGACACCAAGAAAAAGTGAAAGAGACTCACAGAGAGGGATATAATGACACATGATTAAAAAGAAACTTAAATACACAACGAAATATAGCAAGTATACAATTAAACTAATTCCTATTTCAATATCAAATTTAAAATATGTTTAAAATTTACTAATTTGTGTGTTTTATCGTTGCAATAAAGTCAGACTGGCAGAAAAATAACGTAGATCCTGCTCACTGGTCAGGAATGTTTTTCTAATATTAACGCTTTCGAAACGAAACTATTCTCTTGTAATCGTCTGAGAAAACATTTTCTGTCTTCAATCAGTGTGAATAATAGTAACCTCCAGAAGAGGTTACTAGGAGTTGCGCTTTCTCGAGCTAACGTTTTCCGCTGACATGAAGTGAAAAGAGTCTGGTTGCTAGAAAAGTTAGTTCACTGTGTCGTGCGTGACAATTTTCTCGTCTGAATCTATCATTCTAAGTCTACCATTTTCCCGGGCTTTGAATATTACTTCCATATATGGTCTACTGCTCCTGTTATATATTTTGATATCCTTCAGTTATTTTCCCACCAAAGTAGAATAGCTTTACTGTGTCTTTTCAATCATTACTTTCATGATAATTGTTCTGATGAACTTTCCTTTATTGAAGCTAATCTCTATTAGTTATTTACGCCAAGGAAATAAATTTAAGCGCAGTACTAGATTTTACATTTGAAATGTCTTGATATAGCCGTACGTTTTATGTTAACAGTCATTTTCACGCACTTTTCGGTTGTGGAAATCTCTTCCGGCTTCTTGTTGTGCGGTAAATTTTAAATGGTATATCATACATTATATTCTGTCAGCTTTTATTATTCTCGCTACTTAAAAATGTTTTTATTTTCTTTTATTGTTTAAAACTCAGTAATCTCTTCCGTCTCTGTGGTTTCGTTATTTCACTAGGCGTTAAATGATTAAGATATATATATATATATATATATATATATATACTGACGAGTATCCTTTGTAAGACAACACATAAATAAGCAGTCATTTTGAGTTTCTTCGAGAGGACAAGTATACTCATACACAACGCTGGTTTTGTATTGATTAGTAAATTTGGGATATGTTATTTAATTTATTTTTATAAACTTTTATTTTATAAATTTTACCTTGA
>CAHIKZ030005608.1:3767500-3845000 GCA_903632075.3 Acanthosepion pharaonis
CAGACCACGTTAAGATTCTATGTAATAAGCTATTTCACCATAACCCCTTTAACAGGGTTCTGGATCATCAGACTTTACTTCCAAAAGCTGAAATGAAAAATGAAAAGAAATTCACATGTTTTTTACGGACCTCATCAAGTATACGCAAAGTTAACGAAGTGAGGAAGTGAGGTGGGAGAGACGATATGAGTGTGTCATATGTATCATTTTCGTTTCCTATTTTAACCCCAGTGTGTCGGCTGGATGTTGCTCAAATTTAACGCGTCTCGAGATAAAGGTGGCTAAGGGGTGAACGATAAGAACTACATTAAAGGAAGACGTTACAACAACCCCAATAAATTACAAGACAGGTTTCATTCAAATTCTTAGACGCTTTCAGTTCGCGTTACTTTAACGTTCATATTTGGGAGGTTAGGTATATATATATATATATATATATATATATATATATATATATATATATATATATATATATATATATATATATATATATATATATATATATATATATATATATATGTGTGTAGGAGGCAAGCGACGTTTGATATATAATTTAAGTTAAAATTTGTTTGCGTCCTACACACCAGTTATTATATATATATATATATATATATATATATATATATATATATATATATATATATATATATATATGTCTGTGTGTATATATATATATATATATATATATATATGCGCTCGTATGTGTGTTTGTATGCGTTTATATAAATATGTATATATAAATAGTAATAGTTTATCTCCATTGAATATCTTCGTTATATATAACTAGTATGGCTTTCCATTGAAAAATGCACATCACAAGTCAGCCTACTCTATGCTGTTAGTAACAGTAATCGCCTAATTTATGTTTCATTTTTCATTGGATACTCAACAAAAGTCTATTCAACATAATGTTGTGTTATATTTCGACAAATTCTCGGTATATGTTTTTATATATGTTTTTGCATGTTTGAGTTTTCTCCCTTGTGTATGTTGATTCAGATTTATTGAAAAGATTACTTTATTAATAATCAGTTCGATTGTCAGTATTTTTATTGCTATAAATTTTGCAAGTTTGTTTTAGTTACACTCTATATGAGAAGAAACAAAAGCAAAGCTATTTTATTTCGGAATCATTGTTGATTTATAACCAATAATTTACAGCAAGCATGCAGCAACTCATCGATTTTCTAGTCGATGGAATCTCCAATCTGACAACCCAAAATGATACAATCTTTCCAGTAACTAACCCATGCTAAATATAATTCTCACCACATATATATATATATATATATATATATATATTCTCACCATATATATATATATATATATATATATATATATATATATATAATCTACATTTAATTCTGTCAAAGTAAATGAATATATTGCGTTAATACTAGATATTATTAACAGTTTTCTTAATAAAAAATACAAAACAACACAAAAGAACGCAGATATGTAATCTGTTTACAGAAGCAAGCCGTTCGTAGTCATCTGTAATATATTCAGATATCCCCATGAGAGCAGTGGGCCGTTATGATTTTAGTATATAAACTTCCCAAATGAACAAAGAATGCACAGCACTAGTTCTTATAAAAATGTATAATTCTTACTTTTAGTCGCAGCTTATCCACTTTCTGCTTGGCTGCGAATAACGTTCACGTATGCACGCAAAGAATCAGAGGCAAAACCTACGCACAATCATTCGTATAATGTTTAATTAATGATTTCTGACAATTTCTCTTTCCGCACTGCTCCTAAGAGAGACGTTTGTGCTTGATCGCTTCAACTTTTCTATGGTAATCGCTGTTCGTAAAGGTATTATAGTCGAACAGTAGCAGTTTATCTCTCAAATTATGAATCGGCCAACAGAAAATGGTGTGTTTTTGGCATACCTCGAAGTGCTGCTCTCATCGATGTAGAAATGCTCACTGATAAAAGATAGAGATACAAATAAATGTTGCTTTCGTTCATAAGAAACGATATATGAAGAAGAAATTAGCTTCTTATTTTTCATCGTTGTACGGTTTGGTTTTGATATTATCCCATCATATTCAATATTTCTGCATCAAGTAAGCATTATTAGTAGGTTGATGGCACAACAAGTTATTTTCTTTTTCACATTATCTTTTCTGCGACAATTAATGAAGACAAACAATAAGCATGACATAATATATTCAGAAACAAGTTGCTATGCGTAAATTATCGCTATTTTTTTTAATTTCAAGCATGCGTGTTTTTATTTTTTATTTTGTCGACTACATGGTATGGAAGGGTCAGTTGGATGCTTCAATATTACCATTTCAGTGTGCTTGGGCGCAAATCTAAGAACAGTGCAGAGTATTTGGAATGATTTGATGAGTCTAATGGTGATTACGAAGGTACGGAAGGTCGGAAAACTCACTCGAATCATTCTGATGAAAAATAACTCCCAAATATTCTAGTGAAGTTCTCGGATTCAATCCGAAGGTTTCTATCAAATACCTTGAGGAGGTAGTGCTACCCCGGTTCAAGAGGGTGGCTGCTGGAAGACCTTATATCTCTCTACAGGATTCATGATAGCATACAATCAGCAGTTTTCAGAAGTGGCTGTCAAACAATTTCTTCGACCGCAACACCCCTTGTATCTGGCCATCTAACTCCTCAACCTCCTTGATTATTATCTGCTGGAAGCAGTTGCGTGAGTGACCAACAAAACTTCTTGTAACACCAAAGATGAACTGCAGGAAAGGATTATGGTAGCATCCACCAACATAATGAAGGCGCTTGTCCGGAAAATTCCAAATTCTCTGGAACATGGTTGAAGCCAATGACGATTTTATTGAATAAATTTACTTTTTACTATTTCAAGATATTTTTGTGAAATTTTGGTAAATATATGTTAAAATGAGATGTCAGTGTTATTTTCATTTTTGCCTAATTTAGACGACAATGTATCCATTACACCCTGTGTATACTGTATTTGACGGTATATTAAATATGAAATAGTGATGAGCATATCAATTTTAGTTATGTCGTATATATCGGTAATATCGAAATTGTTTAATTACATATAATCTTGAAGAAAAATTTAACATCCTCTACCAAATAAATATTAATGCCAAATAATATACAAATATGAAGTTTTCCAAAACAAAACTTATGCTCTTGAATTGCTATGGAATTAACTTTTACACCTAAGCTGAATCTATCATAAAAATTCCGGATGTGCAATTAAATGCTAAACACTACAAAAATTTATCGGTGTATAGATCAATCATATCATATTAAGTAAGCGAGCTCAAGAATTTGAATATAGAATAAAATGTACCAAGTTTACAATCGCGTAACTTAGGAAATTCCTACAAATCCCAAGCATTAAAGTAAAATCTACAATCATATACATATATAGACTTGGAAGACCGATACATTCATATGGTAGCCACGCATGGTATCAAAACGCTTAGAAATATCTAAACTCTCAGTTGTATATAACCGCTTTCATATATCAGTAGTGAAAATGGATTCCATCTAATGAATACCGTATATCTTAGCGATGGCTTTCTTCCTTCAAACCAAGTGGACCTGTCCCACAGAATCTAAAGGAACTTTACCAATAATCGGAACAAGATCACATACAGATTATCAACAACAGCAAGAATTAAATTGAATAGCACATGCAACCTGAAGAGAAAATAATGATATAAACAATAGGTTACCTTTCCACACGACATCAAACAACAGGTTAGTAAGGAAGCTCCCATGGATACCGTTAAGAGCGATAGCAGTCAGTGGACTTTAGAAATCTATTCTGCTTAAAAATTATAAAAATTGAAAGATTTTAAAATATTCGAACTGACAGTAGTTCGGTCAATGAATGAGGGAACATTTAATATTACCATTAGCATTTACAAATATTCGAAGCCGTAATATATATGCCAACCTATCTGTATCTACAAGATTATCTTTATTCTCATTTTTTCTGGAAGACCGATTCAATTCATTATGCTAGCGATAAATTCTTGGAGGAATTGTCCTCCATTAATATTCAAAATTTCCATAATTAGAATGAATTTATTATTATCGGAAAAAATATGTAAGAAATTCAATGTCCGTTTAATGACTTTGATTTTCTTCAAAAATAATTTGAAATAGTATAGATCGATTTTTATTAAATGCGCAATTTCCTATTTAAAAATAAGGTGAATTACAGTTTTTTGTGAGGAGAGCGTATCATGTGGCGTAATAAACAGTTTGAAGAAGGAGAATACGCTCACTCCTTTGAACATGATACCTCACCAATTCTTGATAGCGCAACCATAGACGAACTATACCGTAGACATAATTTTCAAAGTGTTTGAATTTATACCAAATATGGTGATGAACAAATTTTTTTACTGGTAAATTTTTCTGTCAAAGTGGCATGAACTATATTGTTCAATAATTACAGTAATGTCGCACTTATTATCCAAAAGTCGCACTTGGATCAGTTATTTAAATTACGATAAACGCAAACACTTTAAAAATTTAAAATCAAACTCAGCGTTGCTTTGGCGCGTTCCAAAACCAATAACTCATTTTCAATAGCATTTTCGGATACAACAACACATATATTTTCGTTGTCCTCTTATTACTAAGAGAAAAAAACAAGAACATCATCAATTCTATACCTGAAGATGTCTGTAGGAACAGACGAAAGCTTGTAGTAAAAATAACAACTAATACGGCAGAAATTTATATAAACAAGGATCAATTCATTCATAACGGATCTGGAGGTTTTGTATACTATTTGAATTGTTTGCGATGATGGATGTCTCGCCATTTAAATCATTAACCTTTGCATTAGTTTTGTGTGAATAATTCATGTATATATATATATATATATATATATATATATATATATATATATATATATATATATATATATGGGGTATATGTTTGCACAAGCACGCGCTCTTATGTAAAATTAAACGAAACATATATCCGTAAATGACAATAACCAAAAAAATACAAAAGGGAAACTTATCTTAACCGACGCGTTTCGTCCTCTGTGATACATTAGCAAGACAAATGTAAGCACTTTATTTTGCAAAAAATTCTATTTAGAAACAAAAGTAAAAATGTTTTTTTTAATTTAAGAAAAATAACAATTACTTATCAGACGACTGAATGTCTAGGTGAATTAAGGAGGATGATAAGTTACGTAATTTAATATCTAATATGCAATATTGAGTATTTTTTTTTAAATATAATTAGTATTCATATCAATTTTTTTACGTATTATATATTTCAAGAAATGGAATTTTATGAATTTAACCATTTTTATTTTTAACATTTTTATAGTAGACGTGTTAATACACATTTTAAAAATTGTTATATTGTGATATGCGATATATCTCTATGGTTATCTAATGAATGTTTGCAATTTATCCTCCCTTATATGTAAAGAATATATATCAATTTTCAAAAAAATTCTATGGGTTCAGTTAAATATTATTATTCCTTTATCTTTATTGCTCATATAATGTGTATATAGTATTATATGCGTTTGTCAGCGGAACACATCCTTTACTTCAAACTCATCTTTATCTGGGAAGAGATTATTGAGCATTATTTGCAATATAGGATACCAGATAGGAAAAATCAGTCTCAGAGTTTATAATGAAATTTCTTAGCTCTTAATTTCTTAGCCTTGCTTCTGAAAGGCATCGTTCATTTGTTCCTTTAAATATTCAGATTTCGGTGTCATACTTTCTTCTGTTTGTTAATACACAACCCAGTGAATTAGAATTATGTTCCTGTTGCATTATTGTGTCCTCTCTACATGGCTCAGTTATTGCGCTGTCCTGTTCGCTAACTACGATATATTGACATCTTTTTTAATTAATTGTTAGTCTCTTCTGACTTTCTTATCGACGTTATCTGAGCTGTATGCCAGTTTTCATTATGAATCATTTATGAATAGAGTATCATCAGTGATCATTTATATGAGGCAAGTTACTAAGCCCGCGGTGCATTAGTTTTCTCAGCTCGACTTCCGAAATGTAGGACAAGTTTATAAACAATGGGATGATGATTGTAAGCCAGCGTTGTTTTTTTTTTTAGAATTATATACCGATCTAAATATAACATAATTGTATAAATTTCATTTTCATTTGAATCATATAGGCTAGCGTTGATAAAATAACAATATTTGCAAGTCTTCATGTTCCATGTAACATACTCTACTGATATTTCCCAAAGATGTGTCGGAATATGTTAATTTTCTTATCGATCAGATTTTATCCTGTTGGATGATATAAACAAATATTTTCCTTATTTATAAGCTTGTCGTAAACAACAAGATCAACGACGCAAAGAAATATTTGAAAAGATGTCGCTTTGTATCTGTCTATATTTCTGAGATGCGGTAGTATATACACTATTTACATTATTTGCACAATTGTCCTATTTGTCGCTATATTTATTACAACGTTTCGGCCGTTGTATGCTGCAGCCTTCTTCAGGCAGATGAACTGAGATGGAAGTTAAGACAGAACTTGGAGAAGGCCAAGCCGTCCAGGTCAAACATCACGAAACTGTAGAGACTGGCGATCGGATCCCTAGAGAGGAATGAAAATATAATCATACTACCGGCTGACAAAGGCAATACGACTATATTGATGGACAAATCAGATTATACAAGAAAACTGGAAGACCTCATTAGCAACGGCAGCTACATCAAGGTAAAAAATGATCCTACAATGAAAGTGTAACACAAACTATTACAGATACTAATAAAAAAGGATCACTTCGCATCTAAGACTTGTAGGCAGTTATCGCAGTGTTACACCAAGCTACCTCTCATATAAGGTCTCCCTAAGATTCAGAAACACGGTATTCCACTCAGGCCGATTATTAGTTGCCAAGGCTCTGTATGCCACACTCCGCGTAGCTTCCTTTTCGCTATAATTGATCCATTGATCGGAAAGTCTCCTTCATATGTCCGGAACTCCGCCCACCGGGGAAAGAATCAAAGATGCTCCCATCCTATCCAACCAGATGGTGAGCTTGGACGTGGTGAGCTTGTTTCACCTAGGTACACACGGAGGAGGCACTCTCAGTAGTCAGAGACAGATTGGCATCTGACTCATCCCTAGAAGAAAGGACCAGTATTCCAATGGATAATCTGATGGTGATGTTGACTTTCTGTACACAAACAACATATTTCGGAATGGGATCAAACATATATCAACAAGATGAGGGCGTAGCAATAGGCTCGACATTATCACCAGCAATGGCGAATATATACATGGAATACTTTGAGGAAATGGCATTAGAATCTATATCTTTAACGTCAACTATATGCTTATGGTAAGTAGATGACACCTTCATACTCTGGCCACACCAGGAAGATGTTCAGGTTCTACTGGACCATGTGAACTCAATAAGACCTTCAATACAGTTCACAATGGAGAAAGTGAGTAACAACACACTCCCATTCTTGGATGTTCTAATATCTCGAACAGAGCATGGGTTCAAGACAACCGTATATCGTAAACCAACATTCACTGAACAGTACCTCAATTTCAACTTCCACCATGCACACAGCATAAAGAAAGGGGTCGTCCGCTGCTTACAACACCGAGCAAAATTCGTAAGTGGCGACCCAGAGATATTAGATAAAGAATTAGTCAGTATAAGTAGTACCCTACAACGTAACGACTACCCTGTGTACATGGCAGCACCCTCAAAAAACTAGGGTAGGCGAGTACAAGAGGAGGACAACAACACTCAGAAAACAGTCTGCCTACCTTATGTGAAGGGGTTATCAGAGAATAAACAAAGGATCTGCTGTCTATATAACATCAGGACCACCTTCCAAAGCTTGACGATACTTCGCAGATATCTCTCCCGAGTAAGACCCCCCCCTAGAGGAGAACATGACTAAAGACTGTATGTACGCTATCCCGTGCAGCTGCTGAAAGAAATATAAAGGTGAGTCAGGCCGCCCCCTTCAGGTAAGGCTTCAAGAACACCAGAAAGCTGTAACACCAGGGGAAGTGGAAAAATCAGGCTTGGCTGATCACATATGGAGATAAAAGTAAGATCACCGCCCTCTGTGGGATCAGGCTGAGATCATAGACAAGGAACACCATGGGAAAATTCGCAAACTTAAGGAATCCGCACATATGCTAGGCCACAAAAATTATCTTAAGCCTACCAAGCATAGAAAGGAATTCAATACGGGAACCAGTAATAAGGAGAGCCAGTGAAAAGCGATAGCATCAAAAATTCCAGTAAAAGTTCTGGTAAAAACATGTATGATAACAGCAGAACAAATTGCAAAATGAGCACTGGTAAAAAATAGTTACTGAGACATTAGGTTTATAATACCCAGAATTTCATACATAGAAGTCCTCAAGGACATATTTCACAGTGGATAAAGCCGTTGGTTAGATCTAGCGATAGGACCCAAAGTGTTCAATACCCGGTTAAGACAGTGGAGTACTTGGAGAGGGGAATTAACAGGAGATTGATAACTGACACCCATTAAACATGGCACGTGGATCTAGAACAGTCTACCCCAGTGAGCGAAATAAATGGTTCAGTTCAATATTCCAACCATCTGAAGAAGGCCGGAGCGTACAGCGTCCGAAACGTTGTAATAAATATGGCGACAAAGATAAGGACAATAGTCCGAGTAATTTAAATAATGTACAGATGTTTTGATATATAGTCCTCCATATATGTATACTTTCAATTAACCGCGGTCAGATATAAAACTATTTCTACTTTAATTTTAAAATGACCAAAAGTATAATTTCTCTCGTTTAATCGTGTAAGAGAGGATAGTTTGCCTTCCATCATCAGTATGTGTATAACCCCAAAGAATTTAATTAATTGCGTTTTCTCTGTAAAAAGCTTTCCACTGGCATGAAGTGGAAAGATTATACTTAATCAATTAAAGGTCTTATATTTGTTTATTTAATCGAGGTACCTCCGACATTCATGAGTTTATCATGCCAACCGTCACGGTCGTGAATCATGGTCGGGAAGTCATTAGGGAGGCATTGTGTTTTATAACACAGCTGGTAAATGTAGGTGATTGCTGGGCGATTAACTCGTCTTTGTCCATGGCTAGGTGTTCAGAACTGTAGATATTTGCTAGTTACTCTTTTGGATAAATCCCCAGAAGGAGACGGTAAATTCTTCGGAATTAATGCAGGGGGTCTTCTAAAGTGACACTCTTGCACATTTTCTCTTTATATTCTCTTGACTACGTGTTGAAACTTGACTAATGCATGGAATAATAATGCAACACAAAATGTACTTAGAACAAAATGTATTGAAACAAGAAAGTGTACACAATATTTACATATAGTCTTTTGTATATTCCTGGTAAGACCGTTCCTGGAGAATGTGTTGACTGAGTCGCAGTCGGGCAGAGTCTCTGGTTGAATCTCTTGATTCCTCTCCTCTCTTCCCGGTACCAACCATATTTATATGGTCGGTACTCCACTATGCAAATTAGGTGGATCCTACCACAACACTACGTATTGAGAACTTCTCTCAACAAACTTCAACATCTGTATCAAAAATAATGTTCAAAGTCGATACCCTTGCAAGGTTTTATCTCTAGAAAATATGCTTTACACTATGGTGTTAGGCATTGATTCTCGCTAGAATCTATCTTGCCCATTGGTCTGTGCATCTAATATTGCTGCTTCATTTGCTGAGGTTTTTCTGCTATGTATCTAGATATTCTTGACACTGTCCAAGAAAGAATGGGTAATGTTAGCAGTCTTCACGTTTCATATCGGCTTTAATTTATTCCCTCACACTGTAATTCTGTATATTTTCTTTTTAATTTTTCCCATGAGCTTTCCTCTTTAGTACGTCGACGACTTCATGAATTTAAGCGCAATACTGAATTGTCAGCTAGATATCTTCATTTAAATGTTAAAATTGCTATCTGTAAGCGTAAATTATATACTTCTTTCAAACTTCTCTCTTGTTGATGTGTCCTTCTGTTTTCTCCTTTTCCTATCAACGACGATCTTCAAAATTGAAATGCAGCGTTATTCTTCATTTTCTGTCTGTTTGATTTCTGGCGTTTTAACTTCCTCGCTCCCCACAACGTTTTCTCACAGTCTTTTACGCTCCACTTTTCATAGGCCTCATTTCACTTGGACGATACCAAGAAAATTTTCGCAATAAATGAATTTTTCCCATTCATAGATGACTCTCCTCTGATCTACTTTCTCTTTTCGAAGTTCTTCTTTAAAGAAACAAATCGAAATAAGGTGAATGCTGGCAATAACAATAGAGCAAATTGAAGTAAGAAGAAATTGCTTTGAAAAACTCTTCTTAGTTGTGAATCGACTACAAAAGTTTCGCTAGCCTGGTAAAATCTACGATGACCATAAAATTTCTATCCTTCAAAAATTTATCTTTAGAATATATTAATGTAATAGTTTCTTATTATTTCGATTTTATCATAAGTAATTGTTTATAGAAGAAAACATAATCAGCCAATACCGCCATCCACTGTAGGCTTTAAAAACATATACTGTGCTTGAAATGTGAGAGAGTGTACAAATGAAATCAATGCAAATTTTTCCACCGAATTCTTCATCAAATATATAATAATAATCGACATGGGATAAATAGAATCATTCTGAGACGTTTCAATTGTTCTCTTCTCTCTTCCCTTGTCTTCCTAACCTCTTTAATTCCTTCCTTCACCTTTAAATCTGTATTTCTTCCTCTCTTGTTATTTTCTTAACTAACTATAAACGACTATTTAAGACAGATTAATATTACGTCTGTATATACAACAATGTGGTCTACGTCCAGGAAAACCTTTTTACTAAGCAGGCTCCCCACAAACATACCACATTAAATAGTACAAACACACACACAAACATTATATATATATATATATATCTGTGTGTGTGTGTGAATATTGGTGTCAACACAGTGGACGACAGCTTGTTTCATGCTTCAACTTAATCTTAAGGCTTAAATACTGTGTTGAAGCATGAAACCGTTGCCGTTTGATGTTGACCACAGTGTCAATTTCATATCAACGTACAACATATTACTGATATTGACCACATTTTCCTATAAATATAAATACATTAAATCTATATTTTATCATATATATAAATATATATATATATATTAGGTTGGTGTAAAAATAATGACGTAATAATGTCGTTTTTTGATGTATTTTTTAACGTCAAAAACGACATTCTTACGTCATTATTTTTGCACCAACCTAATATATATATATACATACATGAATACATATATATGTATATTTATACACACACACAGACACACACATACACACACACATATATATATATATATATATATATATATATATATATATATATATATTGATATATGCACGCACATTCGTCAATTTGAGCAGCTATTCACTTTTGTTAACGAGCATTTTCGAATGTAAAGTAAATGCAGTCGAAGAGGCGATAACAGAAATGAGAGCAAACAGGCAAGTATTGTAATTTGCTTTCATTTGCACTATACTGAAGTAAGTGACCTCATCAATTTTCATTAGTTAAACCCTGGGGTCTGTTCGTTCACTGAATTCCATTTCCCTACAAGTGCCACTTCTTTTCATTGCCATTTCTCTAAAACATTGTCTTATTCGTATATTCTCATTGAACTTCAGAATGATAGCTTTCATTTCGCCTTACATTCACATCGTACGTTTCAGTAATTATAAACTTTATAAAAGTAATTACTCGTAAACGAATGTGTATAGTACGTACAATAAACTTTTAAAAACTTTACGCCAAATAAGAGATGGTTAAACCAGTGTAAAATATTCAATAACTATTGTAATGGTTACTCTTCAATGGACTCACCATCCTCGGAGGGACCAAACCCGAGCCGAAAATAGGGAAATCTCTTTGTTAAATTTATATAATATGTCAACTAGATTTATATAATTCTGTTCATAATTTCTGTAATGAACGCACTTTCCTATCTATTAATTTCGTTTTTAAACAATAATGCAATTAAAACATAAGTACTAGAATTAAGGCAGTATATTATTACTCTACAAATCGACAAATATCTTTAAATTAAGTATGAAAAAAGAAACCTCAGTGGAGATTTTAGCTATGTTGTTTCTTCAGTAAAGATAACAAACGAATATTACAAGGCTCGGATTGATGAATCGGAGAGCCGAGTTCGAATCACAGTTGAATTCCATTATATTAACTTACGTGCTAATACCCTTGGGAAAAGTATGAATCCTCTTCTTCTCCACCGCCATCTGAATCTCAGAATTATAGCTTGCAGAAGTCTCATTTTATTTCGAAAATAACCTATACTCAATGTTTTTTTCTAATTACGATTCTCCAGATAAAATAATTATTTATGTTTTTATTGCATGTTCATGTCCACATCTGAATGTATATGTAATTAAAACACACATTTGAATGAAAAATGCATCAAATTCACGCCGTATGTAAATAAGTTTTCTTGTAATATTCGAATATACTAATATATTTGAATTAAATCACATTTCAGTATGAAGGACTGTATAATATATTATATAATTTCTTTATTATTTATTAATTGTCATGGATTATTGGAATGGTATTGTAGCTTTTTCAACGGTATGGAAATCAGATTTGTCTTCCTAGACATGGTTACAATATAATACTAGAGATCACAGTTTAAAATGACAGAAGGCCATATCATTTTAAAACAAAGTTTCTCTTCTTACCAGTTAAATTAATCAACGTCGAGTCCAGTCTTCGTATTGAATTTCTTTTAGGCAATGTTCTTAATTCACTCTCAACGTTGCATCTTCTCTCGCTTTTCTATCTTCTCCCGGCTGGGTGTTGCTAGTTGATTTTTCAGAGGTAAAACGAGAACTTCAACAAAAGGGATTTTGACTTCATAGCTTATTAAACACGTTGACGTGTACATTTGTAACTAGACAGTAAGGTCGCTCTATCACCCGACTGCTTTAATCAACGTGTAAAACTTAACTCCTTGAAAACACTATCTCTCTAACATTCCTACATCCGGCTCCTCCAATCAAAGTCAATATCTCTATTTTGTCTACCGTCTGATCATAAAGGTCAGCCTCAAAAGCTCTGAGCCAAAATACACTGCCACTAAATATATAATAGTCTGAAAATATTAATTATCATTTGCCGAGGTAAGTGAGCGCTTGGGAATATCAAATTTTGTAAGTTTTGACGTGAGAGTGATGTATCGGATAAATGTTGCTATTAGAAATCGAAAATCTGAGTTCCAATTCCAGTTGGGTTCGTTATATTCACTTATGTACAAATAGCCTTGGAAAAGGTATGAATCCACATCTTCCTCCAGATATATCTTAAATATTAGGACTTTTATCATCATTAGCTTTTTAAGAAATTATCATAATCTAATTTTTGGGGGGCTTTAAATCACCTAAAAAATTTTAAAATATTTTATAAGAACATAAAATAAATAATTTTGTATGCAAACAAATAATTCAATCTATCAATTAGATTTAAATTGAAAATTGCAGGAGAAAAAGAAGTTTCAAATTTTCCTATGCTTATTACTGCGAATATAAACGTGGCAAAAAATGTTGGCAATTTAAATCAGTCTTGCAGATTCAACTTATAACATTTCTGCTTCCTGCTCATATTGAAGATACTCCGCATGATAAGATGTTGTCATAAATATATTTAGGTTTATTCTCAGGAAATTCAGGTATACTTTGGGATATTATTCTCTATGATGTTCAAAACCGTCCATTCTTTTAAACACGGTCTTGCACAGAGAATTTAATAGATGAATATACATTTATAAATATACTGTAACATGAGACTTTCAATAAATCATAAACAGGATGTGATACTGTGTGTCTGCGCTAAACCAACTATTAGTAGAATGCAGAAGCCTAATTTAATAATTCCCCTTTTCGGTTGTAATCGAATAGTGAAACCTTAATTCTACATTGGCGAAATTCAGGATTATTTTTAGAACAGGGGAACAATCGATCAAAACAAAACAATGAAAACAGAAGGTAAACAATTAATGGGGAAAACTTGTAAATGAAAATTTAAAAAGCGAAACAAATAGAAAATAAATAAAAAAAACTAATTATGAATTTTTGCATCGATTCAAATTAAACTGAAACCTAAATATAAGACCGATATATCCGAAAATAAAATAAACAAATGTTAAAAAATAAAGAAAAGAACTCGAAAATAATTGATGTAAAATAAATAGCAACTAATTTTAATATATTTTCTTGAAACGTGTTGACGTTAGAGTTGGGTTTGACGATGCATTCGTTGTAATTCGGAATAGCTCTACTAAAACCATTTACATATGAAAATATCTCTCAAGCTTCTATTCTTTCTTTTCTGACAGTTTTTTTTTACGTTTACAGTTTTTAACTAGTTTTCTTTATCCTTTCACACATTTTGTATAGATTTTTACATTTTCAGTCTTGGGTACGCTTTTAGTTCCTATATATGTATTGTATGTATTTTGTCTTTTTCATTCTAATCATCATCATCATCAACAACTTTTTCTTTGTTCTTTCCCATTTAAACTAGTTTATGAAATCTGCATATATTATAAATTGAAATCTTAACACATTTTAGCAATTCGATGTTTAAAAAAATCCAAAAATCTTCGTAAATGCTAATTTGCTCTAAATATTTAATAAAATATGAACAGAATTATTCAGTACTACATGGTCGATGACATAATATAAAATATTCAAATTCTTCATTATGATAATTTAATCGAACTCAATTAGGCAAAGTTATCTTTTTTCCTTAGATCACTTTTCACAAATTCCATATGTTCTCTTCTCTCTTTATCTATACAGTTATCTACATATGCACACTTAAATACTAGAAATAAGATAGGCATCATATTTATCACGTCGTATCTCTTGTTTACGTATAAGTGGTCGATGGAAAAATTCAGGAATGAAATTGAAAGATGTTATTTTTCAAAAGATGTGGAAATCTTTAATTCAAACTGATATTTTGTTGGCATTTCTTTTAGAGAACTTTAGAGTTTACTAAATTTAATGCAAATGCGTTATTGAAGTAATCAAATAAAAGATTCATCACTGTAAAAATTAATTTAGCAAAATATGAATAACACAGTTTCCAAGATTAATGATCATTACAGATCATTCGGGAATCCGGGTTCTCCCTTTGCAATTAATTCAGCATAAAATGATTTTATTACCGTCAAAGAAGAATATTATATTCATGATCGGTTAAAAGAAATACTATAATATATTTTGATCAGATATGTTAGCTTTCCTACAGGCACAAGTTATCCTGAAGCAAAACATTGTATTTTATTCGTTACTAGCAGTAGAGCCCGGCGTTGCCCGGGGATGTAACAGTAAGAGATAGATCAGGTATCGACCATCATAAAGACTGAAAAATAAAATTGACAAAGATTATTGTTTAAGGTTGACGGACAAGCATGTCTGAATTAGTATTTTTTTGGTTTTGTTTTTTTCTTTTGTTTTGTTTTTTTTTTTTTTTTTTTTTTTTACGAATTGGTCAAATCAAAACTGAAACAAAATCATTGTTTTCAATCGTTATGAGTCTAGCGATTGAATAGAATTTTATGATAAACAATTGTCTTGTAAATGGAATTTGTAAATCATTCTGAATGTAAAAATAAAGAAAAAAGTGTGCAAGACAATAAGAAACACTACCTGCCAAAAACAAAAGTGAAGTTTTGTTGAAATCGGTTGAAAAATGTAGGAAATCCGATCCCATATATAAACGAACAAACACACACGCAAAAAAAAAATGGGTTTTATAATAAGTATAACTCGATATGAGTTGTCCCCCTTTCATTCTGGCGACAGTGATGCCTGTTAATCGTGTTTTCAAATTGATTTCGTGCAAAAACAATTGTGTTTTTTCAATTTTTGCCCTATCAGAACCACCGCAAGATAATTTTACGTAGTCCTGTGAAGTTTTGTTGAAATCGGTTGATAAATGTAGGAAATCCGATCAAATATATAAACGAACACACACACACACACAACCTGGGTTTATAATAAGTATGATTACGTATTAAGAATTTTGCCATAATATTTCAGAAAAATCTGTAATTTACAAATTTACCAAGGGGGAAATTTCTTCTATTTTCTACATGTGAAAACTAAATTATTAATGCATAGCATATGCAATGATACAATATAAAATTTTATGTTGATATCTGCGTGTGTATATATATATATATATATATATATATATATATATATATATATATATATAATATTACTGGAAGACGAAGTATTTAACTATGTATTTATTCTGTAAATATAAAATAAATATATATAACAAAATTATATTCTTGAATTGCGCTTTACTATAGGAATTCATTAAAGATCAGTAAATAGGACACTTTCTGATGAGTTAAAAATCTTTAAAGGTTGTCTATTATTAAGGAGAGAATTTTAAATTTAAAATTGTCTATTATTGAGGAAATCATTCAAGTTCTAAACATAGTAGCCGAATATATTGAACATAAATCTTTTTATAATGCTAATCTTTTCAACACGTTCCTCATGATAGATGGATATAGATTTAGAAGAACTTACACACCAGATTATATTCAGCTGTCTTAAAATTTCGAACGGATTACTTTAATTCACTTAACTAACGCCTTATACGCAGCTGTTTTTTTTTCTTTTTTAAATTTAGAACGGAAACCTATATTCCATAAACGAACGCGGATGGTTCTTATCCCGTTCCCTATGATACATACATATGGATTGTCGTAGAAAGTACCTGTTTACCTCGGAGTTCTTGACAAGATCCAGAGACGGATATGTAATGTAACTGGCCCTGATCTGGCGTCTCGTCTGCAGTCATTCTCTCACAGACGCGCCGTCGCCTCTCTCTGTCTTTTCTACAAATACTTTCATGGTAATTGCTCCGATGAGCTGCTTTCACTGGTTCCCAGACTCCATGAATTCAAGCGCCCTACGAGGCTGGCATCCCGCTCCCACCCTTACACTGTAGAAACTTTTAAATGTAGCCGTCTCTTCTACTGCAATAGCTTTATACCTCGCACCTCTCGTTGAACACCCTTCCCAATTACTTTCCCTGAGAGCTATAATCTTCAACTATTCAAATGTAATGTCAATCGACACCTCCAGTTACCTTGATCTATCCACTATCCTTCTCCTCATCCTTTCTTCTTGTTGAAACTTGGATAAGCATGGAATAATAATAATACAACACAAAATGTACGTAAACAAAATGTATTGAAACAAGGAAAAGGTACACAATATTTACAGTTAGTTTTGGTATATTCTTGGGAAGACTGTTCCTGCAGAATGGGTTGACTAAATCGCAGTCTGGCAGAGTCTCTCGATTCGATCTCTTCTTCTTACTTCCCAGTCTTCCGGTACCAACCCATATTTATATGGTCGGTACTCCACTTATGTAAATTAGGTGTATCGTGCCACAACACCCTCCTCCCAAGCCTTGGAATCCCTTTTGGATTTCAAATTGGCTTCCTATATGGGTTGATGATTATGGCTATTTCTTTGTAGATCCATTTGCCTAATTTTAATATTTTTTCCGTTTTGGATTCACGTCCAATGGGTCCGTCAACTTCCGTTTCCTACCGGATCTTCTTGGTTCAGGTGTATTCTGTGGAGGTTCTACCTGAAACATATCATACATTATATCAATGGGATCTTCGTCCTCATCCGGTATACACTCTTCTTGCTCTATACCGTAATCTTTTTTAAGTTGGTTTTGGTGCCTTTTATGAGTATTCTTCGGCCCTTTAATTATGTAAATCAGGTCACCGATTCTCTTGTCCACTATGCCTTCTTCCCAGAACTCAACGTTGTTTTTATAGCACTTGAAAAACACCTTCTCTCCGGGAGTGTATCTTTTTCTCGCTGTATACATGGTATTTTTTACTCTATTTTTTCCTGGCAAAAGCTTGTCAAACACTGACTTAACTTTCCTAGCGAACATTAGTTCAGCTGGTGCCATGTTTGAGTGTGTTCTCTGGTTTGGCGTGATTCTGTATACTTGTAAGAATTGCTGAAGCGCCTTTTCCGTTGGAACTCCTGAGGCTTTCTTCAGAGCTCGCGTTTTAAAGTATCGACAAATCTTTCTGCGAGTCCATTAGACCTCGGATGATACGGAGGCGTCGTTATGTGGTTAATTTGATATAACTCACAAAATTCCTTAAATTCTTCAGAAGTGAATTGTGTACCATTGTCACTCACAATACACTCTGGCACACCGAACCGTGCAAATAGTTCATGCAAAAAAAGTTGTTGTGGTATTGGACGTAGGCTTTTTACAGCGTAGTACTTCCGGCCATTTTGTAAAACTATCTACCACTATTAAGTCGTAAAAATCTTCTACTGGACCAGCGAAATCAATGTGTAATCTTGTCCACGGATGATCCGTCTTGGGCCATGGTTTTGTGTACTATAGGTGGTGCCTTAGCTGCTAACGCACACCCCTTACATCGATGAACCATGTTTTCGATATCCACATCCATTCCTTTCCAATACACAAAGCTTCGCATTAAGCTTTTTGTTCTATTAATACCAGGTGACCCATATGAAAGTCCCGAAGTATTCTTTTCTGCAGCTTCTATGGTATTACTACTCTCACCATATAATAAAACTCCATCACCTATTGAAAAAATCTCCTGCACTTCTTGGTCATTTGCTACCATTTTGCTTTTAATTTCTAAAAATGAAATCATCGCTTTCAGCTTCTTTTTTAATTTCATTTAGCGTAACCGGTAGCTCTCTTACAATGTTGTTTACCATGCTTTTCACCTCATAATCTGCTCTGATATTTGCAATAATTGATTCTTCGAATCTTTCTTGACTCGGTACTAGTCTTGATAGACTATCCGCATAAATTATCTTTTTGGATGATAGGTGCTTTATGTGAAAAATCATAATTGAGAAGAATGGTTCCCCCATCTTAACAGACGATTTGCTGTATAAACGGGTAACCCTTTCTTTGAACCAAAAATAGTGATCAGTGGTTTATGATCCGTTTCAGGGATAAAATGTCTGCCGTGGATGTACCTGTGAAATTTTTGTATGTCAAAAATAATACTCAGTGCCTCTTTTTCTATCTGAGAGTAACTTCTTTCTCCCGGGAGCAAAGTTCTCGAAGCGTGTGCAATTGGTTTTCTAGAACCATCTGGCATTATGTGTTGAATACACGCTCCTATCCCGTATGAATTAGCGTCACTTGCCACTACAATATCCAGTTTTGGATTGTAATGGGTTAAAAAGAGGTCGGACGTAAGCATTTTCTTTATTTCATCAAAGGCTTTCTGACATTCTACCGTCCATTCCCATGCCTTGTCTTTTTTAGCAGTTCATTCAACGGAGCTCTTAAATTGTACATTCCTTTAATGAACGCTTGATAATAATTTGCAAGCCCTAGAAAACTTTTGTAGCATCGCCACATTAGTGGGCGTCGGCATGTCTCTAATCGCAATGGACCTTTCCGGATCTGGACATCTGCCATTTTGTTGATTATGTGCCCTAAATACTTAATTTCCTCCAAACCAAATTCGCACTTTGACTCTGACTTTAAATCCAAAGTCCTGAATTTTTTTAAATACTTGATTGAGATGCTCTCGATGTTCGTCGACCGATTCGCTCCTTACTATGATGTCGTCTAAGTAAGCGCACGCAAAGTCTAAATCATTCAGCATGACGTCCATAGCTTGTTGAAAAATGGCAGGTGCCACTTTAATACCAAAAGGAAGCCTGTTGTACTTGAATAACCCTCTATGCGTGTTTATCCCTAGTAACTTCGAACATTCCTCTTCGACGGGAATTTGGAGATAGGCATCTGATAAATCAATTTTTGAAAATATAACTCCACCATTTAGCTTGTTAAAAATCTCCTCCGGACTCGGTAACGGGTAATGGTAGTCCTTAATTACCGAGTTCAAACCTGTCGAAAAATCAACGCAGACTGACTTGGTTTGATTTCTTTTTCATGCACACAATCGGCGCAGCCCATGAATTAGATTCTACTTTCGAAATAATTCCCATTTTTTCCAACCTATCAAGTTCTTCGTTAATTTTCTCTACATTTGCGAAAGGCACATTACGTTTCTTTTTAAAAAATTGCATAGTATTTTCCTTTAATTCGAATTTGGCTTCAAATTTGTTACATCTTCCAAGACCAGGTGTGAAAGTTTCCGGAAACTTTTTCTTTAATTCTTCTTTAATGTCCTGTCTTGTTTGCGTATTACTTTCTACTTTTCTGCAGAAAGAGTTTAACGGTTTATCCCACAATTCGAATGTTTCAGTAAAATCTGTACCCATCAAGTTTTCTCCATTTTTCAGAATGAAAACTTTTATTTTTTAACTATCCCGTTCAATTTCATGGGAAGTACAACCTCGCCTTCGAATTTAATTTCCTTTCCAGTCACTGTTCGAGCGCGTTTCGTTGACTTCATTATTGTAGGCCTTTTTAAAATTTTCCATGTTTTATAGTTCATTATTGTTAAATCTGAACCCGAATCGAGTTGAAATTTGATATTCTTTTTAAATATTTCAGTCGTCACATACTTCCTCAAATCTCTATCTGATTTGATATTTGAATTTGTTTGTCTAATTCGGCTATTGACTTTTTTCGTTTTACAACACGACCCTCTGTGACCATTCTTGTGGCACACGAAACATTTTTTTATTTCTATATGGGCAATTTAACTCCCAGTGTCTTCCGTTGCACCGTCTACAATTAAATGGCGGAACCATTTTTTTTTCCCTCCTCATTCTTTTCATTTAATTTTTCTTGTCTATTTTTAAAATACGCCGAATTTTTAATCCAATTTTTTTCTGATGGGTAATTTGACTGTTTCTTCACTTTTTTAATATAAGCAATACCAGCTTCAATTTTTTGAGACTCTTTCTTTAAACTTACGGCCCTTGACACTCCTCTGCTAACTTTTTTGCAGGGTAAGGTTTTGTTCAGATTCGAGTTTAGACAAAACTCTACGTCTTATTTCGGCACTCTTACTGGATACCAGTCCTTGAGCAAAAATTAAACACTTGAATTCTTCAACCGTAATCTCTGCCAATCTGAAATTGTCACAATGTCTATTCACTATAGATGCATAAGTTAAGTAATCCTGATCGTCGGATTTAGCTACATTCATGCATAACCATCGCTTATGCCAAAGCGACATATTTGCTCCAAACAACTCCTTTAGCAATTTCACTGTTTCCGAGAATTCCAATTCATTTGTTCTTCTCGGTAGAAGAAAATCTACAAATTTGCTATGTTCCGCTGTACCTAGCTTTCTTAGTAATAGACTGGCTTTTCTTGAATTCGACCAGTTTTCACAGTGTGTGGAAAATATCTTCATATCGTTTAAAGTACGCTTCAAACGTTTTTCCTTTGTCTGGCACATAGTTGAGAGTTTCCAACGAATTAAATATGATGTTATTAGAATATGAAGAGTTACTTTCATTTGCCTGATTGTTGTTTAATTTCTCCAATGTTAACTTTTGAATTTCCAAAACCTTGACATACATTTCTTCCTGTTCCCTTTGACGTTGCTGACTCTTGCCTTTCTTGATAATTCTGCTGTGCTAATTGCTGTTCTCTTAGTAAGGCAAACTGTTCACTTTGTTGTTGCAGACTCAACTGCTGGGATTTGACTAACTCAGCTTGACTCAACTGCTGGGCTTTAAACAATTCAGCTATGACTTTGGATAATTCCTCCATCTTTAGCTGATAGTGTTCATGCAACAAAGAATATACTTTTAAATTGTGTATCCACGAATATACTATAAGCAGACAAAAAAATCGAAACAACTTACGCCTTTTTTAATTTTATGTCTTGCTTTATAAAAATATTGTTGAGCAACCAAACAAAAAAAAAAAAATTTTTTTTTTTTTTTTTTACAAGTTCGCTTACCTTTCAAAGTCGACACGTTGTATTTGTGCTCCTTTTAATTCCATGCATGTTTTTTAGTTTTTTTTTTTTTTTTTTTTTTTTTCAGTTTTTTTTTTTTTTCTTTTTAGTTTTTTTTTTTTTTTTCGCCGTTATTTGTTTACGCCACCTTCCAGATTTTTCTGAGTGAACGTTCCTTTATGCTTAGTCGTCCTTTAACTAGTTTTAACTGTCCAAACTTCAGAATACTTTTCCGTTCCATTAGATGTTCGACTTTTAATTAATGATTTTTTTTTTCAGCCTGGGTTCTTCCACTTGTCCCAATTGTTGAAGGCTATCAATTATTAATTCTTTTTTTTTTCCGTAACGGAAAGTTCTTTATACCTCGTCGCCATTGTTGAAACTTGGATAAGCATGGAATAATAATAATACAACACAAAATGTACGTAAACAAAATGTATTGAAACAAGGAAAAGGTACAAAATATTTACAGTTAGTTTTGGTATATTCTTGGGAAGACTGTTCCTGCAGAATGGGTTGACTAAATCGCAGTCTGGCAGAGTCTCTCGATTCGATCTCTTCTTCTTACTTCCCAGTCTTCCGGTACCAACCCATATTTATATGGTCGGTACTCCACTTATCTAAATTAGGTGTATCGTACCACAACACTTCTATCACTCCTATCTGCTCTTGCTCCAAATCTTCTGCAACCACCTGCATCCTAGTGGCTTCACGCCTTGCTCGGGTCGTAATGCTTAAAAAAAAAAAACATACCAGTTTATATATAGCTTCTTGAAATTTCGAACGGAAAAATTTATTTAAAAATGTACGCTGATACATACCAGTTTATATACAGCTGTCTTCTTGAAATTTCAAACGAAACCCTTTATTCAATTAACTAATGCGGATAGTTTTCGCCGAGTTCCTTATGGAAAATGAATATATATATATATATATATATATATATATATATATATATATATATATATACTATAGAAGAACGTACAGAACAGTTCGCATACAGTTGACTTCTTGAAAATTCGGACGGAACACCTTATTCAACAATATAACAATTGCGGATGACTTTCATCCTGTTTATACAGAAATGTCTTCTTGAAATTTCGAACAGAACCCATAATTCACTCAACGAACACGGATTGATTTTATCCCGTTCCTTGTGATAGATAGATATAGATTGTATTATAAACCTACACACTATTTCAACAAGAGCCTGTCTTCTTGAAATATCGAAGAGAACGCGCTTTTTTAAGTAATGAAAGCGGAGAGGTTTCATCAGGTTTCTTTTGATGAATGGATATGTATTATAGTAGAATGTGAAAACAGCTCTGTTCTTACAATTTTGAACGTACAGCGAATTATATACACAGCTGCCTTCTTGAAATTTCTAAAGGAATCCTTTATTCAATCTATGAACACGAATGGTTTTCATCCTGATCCTCATTTTAAAAGGATATAGACTGTATTAGAATGTACATATATATATATATATATATATATATATATATATATATATATATATATATATATATATATACAGCTATCAACTTGAAATATTGAAATGAAGCTTTCGCTTAAGGAACACGGAAGAAATTTATCCCGTTTCAACATGTTAAATCGATCTGTAGATTGTAGAAGAATATACTCACCTGTTTATATACAATATCGACAGAAATCCTTTATTTAATTAACGAACATAGATTATTATGATCCCGTTTCTGATATTAAATGGATATAAATTGTTTTAGAATGTGATTACCAGTTTATATTAAGCTGTCTCCTGGAAATTTGAAACGGGTGTCTTTATTCATTTATCGGACATGGGTGGTTATATGATTTACTACAATGTATATCCCTTTTATCACGAGGTACGGGATGAAATAATCTGCGTTCATAAATTGAATAATGGGTTGCGTTTCAAATTTCTAAAACTCATGTACACAGCTGTGTAATAAATGAACGCGGATGATTTTATCTTGTTCCGCATGATATATGGATATAGATTTTAGTAGACTGCACACACACGTTTATATACAGACTTCTTGAAATTTCGAACGGAATCCTTTAATGAATTAACGAACACGAATGGTTTTCATCCTGTTTTTTTTAATAAATGCATAAGTTGCACATCGATTTATACTCCTCTGTCTTCTTAAAAGCTTGAACAAAACATCATCATTTTCATCCCGATTTCCATGTTAATGTAGTATAGATTGTGGTAGCAATTATTTGCCATTTTGTCACCTGTACCGTTTATTCTGTTCTACAAGATATTCATACCCACTTTGTTGCCGGACAATTTTGACCAATGCTTTAATTAACTTGCATTTGAATCCAGAAGAAACATTTCGAGATTACCTAGTGGCAAAAGGCAAAAAAACTGAAGATGGCCAAAATTACACAGACTAAATTTTATGCGTATAATAACGAAATCGTGTATATGTAGTTTGGTTATCAAATCATATACCATTTTTGCATTGGTTGTGTTGAAGCAAAAGGCTACATTTTTTACTTGTGCCAGTCGATGGTTGTATTATGTTTATGGTGATTTCAATAGTGGCTTAGAACTGGTGTTAAACTTGTGGTGACCATAAAAGATGTCTGATTTAACAAGATAAAACCTCTTTTAGAATAGTTACTTTACTTTTGTTTATTATGAAAGTTTAACGAGAAAATTATCTACAAAATTATTATCTTTCTGTTAGTTTTCTTTCTAAAATGTGTGAAAGTGTTTTACTTCTAGTCTAGATTAGACAGAAGAAATAAGAAAATGTAAAGATCATATCCTCACAAAGAGGCACACAAACAAACATACGCTTACATATAGAGATAGTAGAGTATAGCTTAGTTGTAGCACAGGGCAGACATTACAGAGCTCCTAGGGTCTATCCAACTCACTACTCAGTGGTAATGTATTTAGTGGGACAAGTTTTACAACCATTACATCACGTCGATATGACACTTTTAATAAGCGTAAATTAGTTGTGTCAAAAGGCCGAAATTATGGTGCAATGAGTGAGGCACGAACTCCTTAATCAGTCGCAATTGACCTATCGAGTGATTCTTGCTAACCATTACAGCACGTCGATGTACCCTACCATTTTAGATGTGTAGCTTAGATAGAGCAGAAGGCCAAATTTGAGGGGTACCCAGTGAGACTCCAACTCACTATTTACTCAAAATTTCTAGACCTACCCTCGTCAACCTGTCTCATATATATATATATATATATATATATATATATATATATATATATATATATATATGTGTGTGTGTGTGTGTGTGTGTGTGTGTGTGTGTGTGTGTGTGTGTGTGTAAAGTTACACATTTTGTTAACTCCTTAGAATGGTTGTCTTTATAAATAATCGAGTGTTTATATTGTTTTTCTATAGAAGGTTTATATGATAAACAAACTCTAGTTCATTAGTTTCTTTTAGTTTAAATGACTTTCTGTTAGATCTTTCGTTTCTTTGAAAAGAAAATAATGATTTTGTTTCACACAGAATCTTATTGCCTTTTCTTGAAACAGTTGTTTTGAAATACATCTTATTGAATCTCTTCTAAAGAAAATCTGTATATTTTCATATATACAATCCGGGTTTTTATCTGTAAGTTATCTATATTACGCACTGCATTATATACTTTTTAATTATTTTTATAATGCACAGTATATAACATGGCATTTATTCATGAAAATTCCCATATATATAGTTTAGATTATCTAAGCAAAGATTGCAAAAAATATATTAAGTATTGTTCGCATTATTTTTATTATTTTAATAAATCATTTTCCTTCATACTCTGTATTTGCTCCAAACTACCGTTCTTCTATATTTTAAGGCTGCTAATTAAACAGCAAGTGTAGGAAATAAAGAATCAGCCTTCAACGCGATCTGAACTGGAATTATTTATCATTGAGCATCTCTCTGTGACAGTCTGCAGCATTTAGCTCAGGCTATACATTTTCTTTCCTTCTACTTTTTTTTAATACATAGACGGGGCAGCAATGAAATAAATATTGGAATTAAATTGCGGAGCTTAAGGCAAAAAATTGGGAACTTCGACATGATGTAATGGTTAACAAGCTTGTCTCACTAGAACAATTACGACTCAGTAGAGAGTTCTATCATCAATTGGTATCCAATACTTACGGCTTTGTGCCGCATCCAAGCTTCACTTGCAAAATCACATTAAGCCAACAAATGTGACTGAAAGCTACAAGAAACAAGAAAATGAGATGTATGCTTGCCTGTATTCTGAATTCAATCAATTGGGGGTTACTAAACCCCTAATAGGGAGCCGCTTTCAAACACGAAATCTTACACGTCCACTTCATTTGACGTGTTAAAACCAACTCTCGAACGGGGATGCACAATCGAAATCTAACACGTGTAGCTAGCTTGACGTCCAAATAGCAACTCTCCAAAAACATTAATCTCTCACTCGTTCCCACGTTCGGTCCGGCCAATCAAAATCTACTTGCTTTTTTTGTCTTTCATTTGACCTCAAAGATCAGCACCAGAATGTCCGTGCCAAAATACACTGCCACTAAAAATTAATAGTGTGAAACTATTATTTAACACACCTTAACCCAACCATTAAAAAATCATGTATGATTTTTATTTCAACTACATTATATTTCACAGTAATTATAGTATCAAAGGTACTAGTCGTAAGCTGAATTTCCATATATTAGATTAATATTGAAGTCCTTTTCGATTTATAGGATATCCTGTTGGTTTTATTGTCTTCAGAAGTCTTCAAAGGGCCAATACCTAATGCGTACATTCTTAGGCCTAGAAAATACTTTATAACATTACACCGCGTAAGTTGAGACTTATATATATTGCAACTTCGCTTCTTAAATAGGACTTTCTTTTCAAGTAGAAGCTTACTAATCTTAGCACTCTGAATGTGACACGTATTTAGTGAAACTGGAACTGGAAAACATAGTATTAATAGTCGAGATAAACTGTGGAAAAAGCTCAATGTTTTGTTTATTAATTTCTTATTAACATATTTTCTTGAGAATTGATAATAAAAGAAGAGATTGGATAATAAATGATTTTCCGCCTTTATCAATTCAATTATATGAGTTAAGAATCAAAGAGTGTGTCATAGAAAGTAACTCTTAAGATTAAATCTTTTATGATACAAACAAATTTGTTAAAATGATATCGTTCGACTTAGCCGTAATTTTTATGAATTATGTGAATATAGTTCCATCTTTATATATCACGTGTCAATATTCTAAACTAAGAAACCAAATTAAGTCAATAAATAAGCCAATGAAATTTGATTTAACAAACAGATAACTATAAATATTTCAGATCATACCCATACTGAGTTTCATTTAGAAGCAGTTCAATATAGAAATCGGCGAGGTAAAAATGTTATCAATTGCACATATTTTAATTTTTATTTGCAATAAATTTTATAGTAATTATTATTACTAATTATATTATACAAACTTACTTAGATCAAATTTCAAAATTTGCGAAAAAATGAAAATCTTGATACACAAAACAACAGAATAAACGGCAAAACTTTCAACATATTAAAATGATTAATATGATGTTACTGAAATAAATTTGTTTCAAAAATTCATAAATTGATTCCAAGGATAATACTTAATTTGTCAGAAAGTGAAGACATTCCTTCTTAAATGTAGTTAATTACAGTGCCCTGATGACATTATAATCTTCAAAGGCGAAGGTCATACAAAAATCAAATTAGAAATTAATTTATTTATTAACGATCAAATTATGTAACCCAACTGTCCCACCATAACGATAACGTTTTACAATGACACAAACTCCTAGCTTCTTTTCTTATCACTTAGCTGTCTAACATCAAAAATATTTCTTTGTTAAAAAATTAGAAATTTTTATTGATTTTTCTATTAAAAATGCCGTGAAAAACGGTCCAACTAAAGAACATCTTGTCAAGTTTTAATGGTATTTCGCATTGCTCTCGCGCATGCGTTAAAGGTACTGTATGTTCCTAAATTGGTTGGGGTATTATGTTTCGTTAAATCTGTATATCGAGAATACACGTACATAGAAACAAGATTTAAGATTTAGTATTATATAGATAAGGATGTAAACTCATATAATTAGTGAGACTCTTGAATACAAATACATTCCAAGGGACATAGCTTTAGATATTACGAAGGCATTTGACAAGGTGGGTCAAAATGTTTTGCTGTCGAAGCCCTCCAGCTATAGCATCAATGAAGGGTATTCTCAGTTATAAAGTCCTTCTTGGAGGTATTTGTTAAGGTCCAGTCCTCCCCAGGACACTAAGAATCAACGTAGGCGTCTCCCAGGTTCACTCCTTAGACCAACACTCTTTTTCTTTTACATAAATAATCTGGTTCAGAATATACTCAGATCATTTAAAAATATTTATACTGACGAATCGAGAGTATACGTATGCAATTCCAAACTTAATGATGAGCAGGGATTGGCAGATTTTCTTTCATCTAATCTTGCTCTAACTTTTTAGAAGGGATAAAAGTGGCTGGTTGCATTTAATGCCTTGAAAATCAAACTAGTTAGATTCTAATATCGTCGGTCGAACCACAAATTACCACCTGTCACGATGAATGGATGCCTTCCCTCGTGAAGGCTTCGTTCCTTGAGAGACTATTGGGCTTTAAATTCACCCCTGACTTCAATTGGAATTCGAATGTATCGCTAAAAATACAAGGAAAATGGCCGTTTCCATGTGCCACTCCAGTAATTACATGACTCGATGTGATACCCTCCACCTTGACAAGGATTAGATTAGGTCTAATATGGAGTACTGTTGTCATATTTGGGTGGGAACTGTCTAATCCTCAAAATCCAGTCTCGATAGAGTTCAAAAGCTTATCAGTGTCCTTGTAGGTGACAAATTATTTTACAATCTCCAACATCTCCCTAACAGGCAAGACGTTACAAACCGCTCTGTACTGTACTGTCCTGATGCGGCATTTACCCTGGGCGGATTGAGCCGGCTTCTTCCTGTTATAAGAAGAAGATTCTTGGGATAAATTACAGAAGTAGGGTACCCAGGCCTACTCGGATAACGTTCTTGATTGCCGCGGGGTTCCCACAGACGCAGAGACAGGAACGACCAGAAGCCGCCGGTTACCGATGCAGACGCTCCTTGGATTTTCACCAGAGCCCTTGTTAGCCGGCGTCTGTGTCAGACCTGTCCACCTTGGGTGGCCCTACCAGGAACGAAGTTCCGGGCGGCATAGCTCTGACACTACCGTTTACACCCCCCCAACCGACTGTGAGGTAAGGGTTGGACGTTACAAACCGCTCGCTGCTTTAAAGCTACTTCCAGAGAAATGCACGGACAAACTACCTTTATTGGCTCAACAAGTTAGGTCCTTCAGTTAAAGGAGCCGCCATTCCACCCACATTGTAGCAAACTAACCACACCCGCTACATATTCAACTGGTGATAAATAAGTTCCACTTGAAAATCTTCTTCCCACGAACCACTGATCCGTGCAACCAACGCCGAAGAGGTTATTTTCTCGTTCACTACAATCTTAACCTGTACAAATCGAGTGTTAACCGCTATCTTCCTCTCCTACCCGCACAGTCTCATAAGATAACCCTCTAACTCGAGTGGACTCTCACTGCAAAAAATGATTATAATGTCTATTTTCATATATATATATATATATATATATATATAAACAAATGTTTGGAGGTACAAAATTTATAAATAGTTTTAAAAACTAGGAAACCATTGATTTTAATATTAAAAGTCTCTAGAGCATTTCAGCCAACATCTCATCAGGAGACAATCGTTGGATTAGCGAAATGAATAATAGCGATATTGAAGAGCAAAAAATTGCCAGTGTGCTGCTGGTTATGTGGGGCGTACAACCTTGCATTTGGAAACTAGAATTAATCAGCACGTTCCTTCCAAAATACGACTTGATAAGATAGATAGAATATGCTATCTTCCCCCATGAATATGGAATCGGCTATTGCTCAACATTTAGTTGAGAATAGCTTATGCCAAGTTGTATATAAAAAGAGTGATTTAGAATTATTCATACAGCCGATTCCAATAATCATTTGAAGATTTTGGAGTCGGTCTGTATAGGATTTAGAAAACCTTCTCTGCCGGCAGAAAGAATTTATAAGGTCTGTAAATCTGTTGGGGATATTTTATTTTAACTGTCCCTCGCTATTTATTTACACGATAACCCTTCCCTCGTTACAAAGTATATATATACTTGTTTGTTATTTTATTGTGTTTCCCCCCTCTTTTTGCTCTTCAATATCGCTATTATTCATTTCGCTAATCCAACGATTGTCTCCTGATGAGATGTTGGCTGAAAGGGCTCTAGAGACTTTTAATATTAAAATCAATGGTTTCCTAGTTTTTAAAACTATATATATATATATATATATATATATATATATATATATATATATATATATATATATATAATATTAGTGGTAAATATACACATACATATGCACAATATATAAATATATATACATACATGCATACATATACATATATATTTTTTGAATAACAATTCGAAGAGGATAGACTCAGGTAGAACTCAATGTCCAGGACAGAGTAAGGATATAATAAAAAGGCTTAAACACTAATATTCCTTGGTCATAATTTATTCCTTTGGAATCGTAAATACTGTCAGATGAATTGGATGGTATTTACGATTCCAATGGAATAAATTATGACCATGGAATATTAGTGTTTAAGCCTTAAGGCGTGCTATATTTATCGGATAAAGTGGTCAATATCTGAGATAGAGCGTGTGTAAGTATAAAAGTGAACATTGAAGTCAACACTTCGAGGCGACAGGCTGTTTCATGCTAGACGCAATCGTCAGGCCATCAGTTTTGTTTTTTTCTCGGCTATTTATATATACGGGTCAGTGGTGTATTATGTGTAGTCTGTCTCGGCGGTTATATTGCCAGAAGTCGTTTATTTGTTTTTTTTTTATTTATTTGGGTTTAATTATTTTGCTTGCTTTTATCTATTTTTACTCTTTTATTTTTTATTTTCATTTCTATTCTTTATTTCTTGCTGTACTTTAATCGAACTATTATTTTGGAGCGACCAGTTTTTAATTTGTTTATTAATTCATGTATTTATTTGGATTGATTATCTTTACTTGTTTTTTCTAACGGTTAATTTATCTGGATCGATTTCTTAGTTTGTATATTCATTTATTTATTTTGATTAATTTAGATTAATTTATTTTACTTTTTTTTTTATAATTCATTTATTATACTGCATATTTTTATTTACTCTTTTCGGTTTTCGATTTTAAGTGATGTAGTATTTTTATATCGTTATATAACAGTTATAGCTATGCTTTTCGTCCAATATTTCGTTTGATTTTTATAGTCTAACTAATATTTTGATCATAATGGTTTGTTAATTTGTTTATTATTTACTTTATTTATTTGGGTTCATTGATTTTGTTTCTTATTTTTTATTTATTTATTCTATTTCGTCTATTCTAACAGGTGTGATTTGGTATTGTGTTTGGGTTAATTTATTTTACTTATTTTATTATCATTTTGTTTTTTTATTTATTTTATTCTTCTTTTTTTACTTTCTTTTCAATTTTCGATTTTTAAGTAACGTAGTAAAAATTTGTTTTCATGTCTACAACTTGCAAATTTTCTTGGAGGAAAACATAGCTATCCTTACATTTCAGATCAAAATAAATTATTAAATAAATGATCCAAGCTCATCTCAAAATGCAGATATGAAAACCATTTTAGAGAAGAATTCTTGACACCAAAACAAGGTAAAATGTCCAAATAATCATATATCCAAAAGTCCTTCGCAGTACATCAACACAGCAACCATTAACAATTGTTCAAAATGTCCTCCGCTTGCTTCAAAACACGCATTCACTCATCGGATCATTTACTGGAGAACCCTTTCAAATACTCCCGCAGGGTGTCAGATAATTTTGCAGGCCCCCTTGACGATAAGCATCTCTGCATTATTAATGTCTACTGCATAAAACAATTGTTTCAGGTGACCCCACAGATAAATATCCAAAGGATTGAGGTCGGGGAAAAGTGCAGGTCACGTAACCCTTTCTCGCCTACCCTATCCATCTTTCATGGTAGAGGTCAGTCAGTGCATCGAAAATAACCTGACTAAAATGTACTGGAGCCCCATGATACATGTACAACACGAGTCTTTGTATTAACAAGAATACATACTCTAGCAGGCTTGGATATGTGTTCGAAATAAATTCCCTGTAGACAGCTACTGTAAGTCGCACGAGGAGAACATATAGACCTACCAGACATTCACCTATAATTCCAGCTTACATATTATTCGTCATCTGATACTGGTGTCTAGCCTGTAGTTTACCATGGGGATTCCGATCCGCCCACAACTGCTGGTTATGTACATTTGTTATTTCATCCCATCCAAATGTTGCTTCATCCTTAAACAAGACTCAAGAGACAAACAACGTGTCGGCAGTTGGATCAATAAATCATCGGGAAATGTTATCTCGTAGTGAGTGATCAGAGGTCAAAAGAACCTGCACACGTTGCAATTGATAAGGATAGTTGAGCTGCTCTTGAAATATCCTTCATACGGTACTATGATATGTACGCCATGCTAAGTCACCATCACCATCCATAGTTTGTTGTGCCAAGAAACGCTACGATAAACAGCAACAAAGACCTTAGTTCTGGAAACACATTCTAATACAGCTGTGTAGCCACACGTCCATTACCATTACCGCGGCGGTAGTTAAATATCATATCTGCATGATCGCGATATGAATAACCTACTATTGATAAACGGAACAATTCTAACATAGCGCACTACAAAACTCGTTAAACCTTGCAGAAAAACTAGCCACAAATGTATGCGAATGACTAATATAGCAGTGTCTACATGTCAAGACTGTGCCATCTAGTGTAAATTTTATTTAAAAGGACCGAGTTGTGAACATATTTATATGGACCTTGGTACTATTTATTTCTGTGAGGAATCTTTGCCGAAAGTTTGTAAAACAATTTGCGATGCCTACAATACGTTTCTTCTGACTCTTGTTGCCAACACTTGTATCCCAATCACTGTTCAAAAGATAGTCCGTTGTAACAGTCCAACAGACAAAATGGGTTCACAAATCCAACCTTAACTTCTCACCAACAAAATCGCCTGTTTCTCACCAAGCTCCAAAAAAGTTCTACGCACGTTAGCGAAAACCTACGGCTTTTATTCACTGAGCGATTATTCTAATTGACTACGTAATTCAGGTGAGAAAAAAATAGCATATATTCTGATTCGGTAATCAGTCTTGAAATTTCGTCGGTCATTTTTCTTCACGGGGTCGAGGTGTTGTGGATTTTTTTGCAATATGAATGGTCTGACATTGGAGGATTGGCTGTCATTTTTGCTTTTCTTCGAAGTGGTTCGTCGGTTCGAGGTGGGTGTTAGATTTAGTCCACGTTTATGCGTGTTGCTGTGTTTTGGTGTATTGCGTAAATTTCTGCTCGTCGTATTTTTGTGTTGCTTGTTTAATGGTGTCGTGGGAGCGCCAGCGCGGTGTCGAATTCCCGGCTTCAGAAGGCGGCACTTAAGCGAGCGGACCTTTCGGAAGGAACAGGGGATAAATCAGCCCCAAAAGGACCCGAATATTATAAAAGTCTCACGGAGAAATTTGAGATTTTCAAAGAAAATTAATTGTAACTGGTGCCATTTCTGCTCGACTCGGCGAACAACACTATATCCCTGCTTACTACAGACATCAAAACTCGCCAACTGATCGGCGTCAGCAAGGGGAACATGGAGAAAGCAATTAAGAGCCTGAACATTAGGAACAATGTCTTGGCCAGAAGAAGTAGATATATGTGGGATATCATGCTGGCATAGAGTACGCGGCGAAGTCACTGGCGGGTATTATCAAGTCAACCAAGTCGGTGAGGCTCCAAACGGACAAGAAAGATGAAAGTAATCCTGCATGCAGTGCCATTGTATATCTCGCTCGACCACTTGGGTTATTTCTTTTCCAAATTTGGCTAGGTTGCCAGTGTCTTGGTTGTCAAGAGTAACGCGGGGATAGCCATCGAGGACATGGAAGTGATGGTGACCGTTTCCCGAATGCATTAATGTGTGAAGACCGTCCCATCTACGTCGTAGTTAAGGGACGAAGACCTCTTTGTTGGGGCTGTGGGGAAACTTGTTATCTCTTCAAAACGTGCCCTTGTAAGAGGCCGGAACTACAAACGGGCTAAGAGACATCTCTCAAGGAAAGCTCTGATACAAGTGCAAAAGTAACTAACGTCCCGCGAATGGATGGAAATAGTGAAAGGGGGAACGAAAGTTTAACCCCACTCCGCCAGCAGGATGTCCCAAAGAAGGAGAAATTAATTGTCAAAAGCCATCTTAAAATGTCCGACACTATCCATTTATTTATTGACAATGTCTCAGACACGGTAAAGAGATACAAATAAATATTTTTTCTCAACATTCGCTGAGATTACTTAAGAGATCACAATCAATAGAAGAAAATTGGTTTCTTCCACTTAAACAAAGAAAAATAAGACGACATCAACTCACACATTATAAGAACAAATGAGATGGATCATTGATTTTATTATCCAATCCCTTCCATCCTCATACAATGTAGAACTGTTAATGTAGTCATAATAGAATATAACTGTAATGTTTTACCTTCACATGTATCAGATTTAGCTCTCATTATTCATTAAATGTGCCAAAGTTTAAATATATTCGTAATGAATTATGTGGTTGAACGTAGCGATTTTCCAAGCGTAGCCTAGATGTGGCACAAGGCCGAAAGTATGGGGCACCCAGTGAGGATCAAACCCACTCCTCATTCGTAATTGTGTTAGCGAGACAAGCTTGCTAACCATTACACCGCCTAGGGGTGCCCAATGTGGTTGAACGTAAGTTAAATATGTCTGTCCTTCGAACTGACAGAGTGAATGGCTTCCGGAAATCAATCTCCTCTGTCATGTTCCATATTTACAAAATGAAAATTTTAATATGATCCAGTCGCAGATTAAGGTAAACATATTTACATTCTGTGTGGAGATTCTGTTTGATGTGAAGTAATCAAAATGATTAAATATTATAGAATGAAAAAATACTTGTAATTTTTAACAAAATAGAAGTCGCTATTAATCCGTTAGGAATAAACATCGATGAAAATGTTTACACCGAGTATAATTCTATTATGTCATTTTTCTAGTAGTTTAATATTTTTTTTTTATATTTAAATGATTAAATACTCCCTTCAGTCTTTCAGAGAAAAGAAAATATTTTAACTGAGAAATAATGCGAAAGAAAAATGAAAACTATCTGTTAAATACAGTAGATGAATGACAAGTATACACTTCTCAATAAATAAAAAATAAATAAGGAATAATTTGGGTTTATCATTTTCCTCACATAATATGATGTAATTTCATTTAACTTTTTTTTCCTGTACGCCTTTCAATCTTCGGTTTCATTGTGAGCAATTGATAACTGAAATAATATGTTGATGGTGCAAAACGAATGAAGACATTTTTCCATGGTGACTAATCTTCGTTATCCAAATTGGATTTCTTTCCGTTTACTCTAGAATCTCCTGTGTTTTATGGTGAATTTCATCAGAACTTAAAATATCGTTTCAAATAGCGAACTTTTAATTATAGACAAAATATATCTTTCTACCTCTATGCCTTTACAAACAATCTGATTTACTTATAAAAGACACACTAATAAGTAAGTGATGAGGTGGATTCATAACTTTCCGAAGTGTATTTGAGCGTAAATGAATATAACGAACTCTACTAGAATTAGGACTCTTTTCACCGATTTCCAATTCTGTGCTGTTATACGTTACAACACCCACCCAAAGTTACAAAACCTGGTATTCTCGAGCGGTCACCTATATATGTTATGACCAAGCTGAGCGATGCTTAACTGATCGAAATGGAAAAAGAAAATTAATGATATTATCATATGACCATGTCGGATTAATAAATGTTTACATCTGCCTATTGAAATATTGTTGATGCGAATTATATTAAGAAACATTACTTTAATACACAGAGGGGGATAATATCACACTATAATTATACACACTTTTCAAAATCCTTCCTAAGAATATACTATGATTTAGCTCTTTTAAAATATACGTTTAAAGAAGATGTAGATATGCTACTAAAACGTTTTATTCTGTAGCTAAATATCCGATGATTTCCTGCCTATATTTAAAGCTAATTTCTTCATAAGTCATACACAATATACTTGAAAGTGTAAGATTTACTGTAATTGTAACGACGAATATCCCCCTAAAAGTTTCTTGAAATGCACAAATAAAAAGCTTCGTGCAAAGCTTTGTGATGACAGTTCTAGATACTCTAGAGGGCTACAAAGAATTCTACAAAGATTTCAGTCTATCAATGTGATTTGTAACATTTAAAAAATCTTAGAGCTTATGACGAAATTCGGTGTCGTGCTGAATCTAAAATGATAACATCAGGACGGTTTAGACGAAGAATTGTAAGAGACGCTATACAAATCCGCTAAAATGTCTTCGAAAAAAAAGGACAATAATAGGCAGAGCAGATGGTATCAAAATCTTTCAATCTTAAAATCTTAGCTAGGAACTAAAATTTATAGCAATGGTACGTGTTGTGCCGGAACTCTTGTTTGTGTAAATGGCATAAAAAATAAATATTAGTGGACATATTAGATTGTCTGATGGGAAAACGTTTATCATAGTCTATGAGAGGAAAAACCTAAATGTGTCTCTCGTCGGTATATTGTGGGAGATAGCTTAACTAGCCGTGGGCGAAATTATCTAGTTATTATTAATACAACTTTGTTAGCGGTCAGGTATCAAGAAAGGCCTAAATACCGATTCATACCAACGCAACCAATAAATAGAGGAGGCAATACAGATGTAAATTCTATCAATACAATGATTGTATAATTATGCCAAGTCGACTCTTGAGCAATTCGGCGATCATTTGTTATATCCTATTGTAAGGTATTGATGTGTGTCTAGACCTATATAGCCGAAGAAAGATATAAAGAAATATGTAAGTGAAGTTCACACAGTCAACACCCAACGTTTCGTAGTTGAAGGGCTTAAATAGATTATTATGGATGCAAGAGATAATCTAAATTGGCAAACTCCGTGAAAGAATTGCCATTCAGGTTGGGAAGGCATGTGGGCATCTATAGGTCTATTAGTTAAACGATATGATATGTCAGCCCAATGCCATCTCCAGTGGAAATGAAATTGTAGGTACGCTGAACATGAAAAAACCATATGTAAATAATGTTAATACATAAATTCTTCTAAAGTATTAAATTCACATTTGTGACACTCAGGTTTTCTCTACAAAGAAAATTAACTTTTTACTAAATATTATTTTGTAACTAAAAGTTATTGATCTTATGATGTTTCTAATTTCCAATAGTGTTTTCTATTTTATTTTAAATTCCCAAAAATAATTTACGTAAATTATACTGAAAAACATAAACATATGAAAAAAGATAACATGATACTTGACAAGTGCGCAACACAGTGCATATTAAGCATTACGTTAGAAAACTGCAACTGTACAATATTTAGCAATCTCTCTCTCTCTCTCTCTCTCTCTCTATATATATATATATATATATATATATATATATATATATGAATCAAATATATGAATTAATTCCCAAAAATCTAATTCTTACTTAAACACTTTGTCTGCAGATAGCCTTGGATAGGACACAAGTATAGGGTATGTAAAATAAAAATTATATAAAACCTGAAGATTTTCTAACATCCTCGTTGAAACCTCGCGAAAACAACTCCGCTGTATGTCGCATAAATCTCACGATAATTGATTCCCTAGATTTTTCGAAACCTTGGATTAGCGAAAAATATCAGAATACATTATGATTTTTAGAGGACATAACATGTTTTAGTTATTGTTTAAACTTTTTTTCCAGAAAGAGCAACTGACTTTACTTAATAATATGGCTTAGGAGCGATGCAATTTAATATAAACTCCGTATTGTTCGTTAACATTGTAGATTCTACAACTACAGCCTGATGCTATGAAAAGCAAACAAAATCTTCTGAACCAATATTTGCCAAATTTAAACTCCTCCATTCCAACCCTATGTAATATATTTATCTAAATTTTCTGCCATTTTAAATGGTTAGTTTTTGAGATATGTGCAATTTACGAACGTCGACTAAAGTTACTATGCAGATTAAATAATATTAGTTTAACACCACTGAAATAAAATCTTTTTTTCCCTTTTTCTCCATAACATAGGTTTAAACAAAGGGAAAGAGAAGGATCTGACAAGTGCTGAAAAACAAAAAATAACAAAGTTATTGAGTAAGGCGATTTCCAGATTGGGGATATCAAAGGAACTTTGCAGAGATCATCGAACGATAATAAACACCATTGAAAATATAAATCAGCTTAAAAGAAGCAACGAGAAGGGCTTTAAGAAAATGCTTTCACGAGATGAACGTCAACTAAATTGAATTATAGCGAAACGACCACTGTTTTTTTTACGTGGCCCCGAAATTTCATCTCCCTCTGCTTGATGTTAAGTATGTTTCTTTGCTTCCATTATCTCAAAAACCTCGAAGTTTATCACATATTAAACCTATGGTATACTCAGCAGGCTTCTGTAGAACCACATTTTTTTGCTTCGAGTTTCTTCATCATTTTTTAAGAGATTGTACAGTATACGATATCATAACAGTTCTGTAAACATTCCTTTGTTTATAACGAAATTTTCCTGTCACTTGATACTCTGCTTAGTTTTAGGAATGCGTTTTTGCCTAACCCAATATCTCTTTGGATCTGTGTCGTATTTTCTGGGTTCTGTTAGAAAATTTCCCAGATACTAAATTTTTGTACGTGCTTGATTTTTAGTATCCGCGACATATAATTTCTATTTTGGCACATCTTTTGTTGATTCTATGCACCAATGTTTTCTTGTAGATTATGCATAGTTATTTCTTCTCATTCTCCTTCACTACTTCTATAGTAGGTTTTATAGTTTCCATTCTGTGTCTGCTGTCAGTACATTGTCGTCTGCAAATCTTATATTAAGATTGTTTCCGTCAATCCTGATACAATTTCTAATTCTCTCAGAATTTTCATCCTTGTATATGTAAAATAAATCCGGTGAGAAGGCATATCCTTGTCTTACAAACATTTCCATTTTTGTCTAAATGTTGGACACATTTTTATCTTTATGGAAACGGTCTGCTGCTATTAATTATAGATTTTTGATTATTCTAATGATTTGTCCCGAATATGTCAATGTTATTGTGCAGCTCTAACAGATCGTTGTGGCGAACTTTGTCAAGCGACTTTGTGTAGTGTACAAAAATCAGGTACATGTCTTTATGCATTTATATTGATCTTTCTCGTAAAATTCTTAGCATTACATTGTGTTGTTTGGTCCAATCTCTTGGATGACCTCGCTGTTGTCTTGTCCTGTCTCTGGTATGATTCTTTTGCGAGCTCTATTAATCAGAATTCGGATAGAGACTTTTGCTATGTGGTTTATTATGTTGATTATTCACATGTGTTTCCTCCTGGTTTTTTAGGTAGTTCTGTGAAAATAGAATTGCTTAGGTTTTCTGGTATATCACCACTCTTGCAGATTTCATTTATTATTTCTGTAATCTTGTGTATGTCGAAATCTAAGATAGCTAGCATCTCTATTACAATTCCATCTAGCCCTGCCGCTTTGTTTCTGTGCAATTTGGCCAGTGCAGTTCCCACTACCTTTTTTAATATTTCCAGCCTGTTGGTATTTCCGCGTATTGCCTGTTGTCGTTTATAGTGGAAGAGATATCCAATATATTCGTTCCAGCGCTGAATTTTTTTTCTCTAATATGAGCATTCCGTCTTTGGATTTTATGCAGCGTGTTGATGAGCATATCATTTGTACCGTTTGTTCTCTTATTTTTTTCTGCATATCTCCTTCATCTATGATACACATTTTTCTCAATTAATGCACATTTTTCGTTGAGGTATTCTTCTTTAACCTGTCTACATTTCTTTTTGTAATTCTTTGTATTCCGTTCCATATCTTGGCATTGTTTTCGGTCTCTTTTGCATAGTGTAGAAAATCTCATTTGGGATCTCTTCGTTCTTTCTTCTTAGTCAAATTTCCTTTACGACGATATCGTTTCTTGATGTTGTTAAAGCATCAAATAGTGCGTCCCAATTTGAGTTTCCAATTCTATTTTGTTCCTCGTATCTTTTTTTTTCCACTATCCCTAGGAATCTGAAGTATTGCAATTTGGGAACTGCATTAGGTTTCTTCAGTTTCCGTAGTTTCATCTCAGTTTACATAAAACTCTCTTTCCTTACTTTAGAAATAAGGCCTCCCATGATAATTACAATTTCTTATGATTTAAACTGAGACGTGGCGTCTTCGAGAATGGAGTATAAAGATTAGATTTCTTTTTCCGCATACCCGATTATAATAGATATATTGAAAGACTTTCCTTTCAATTTAACTGTAAGAATTATTTCCGATAACTGACAATAACCCAAGATACATTTCTTGAAGCCTTGGTCTATTATCAATGCAACTGTTTCTTCATTGTTCTCTCTGTCTTCATATATAATCCTATTGGTGTCACTATAAAGATCTTTGTTTTGCCACATACACCTAAAATGTTGACATTTGTCCTAGTAATTTCCTGTTTTACATTTTCCAACTTGACACAGTTGTTTAGCGTTCTAAAGTTCCATGTCCTGAGAGTTATTTTTGGTTTGGATGACGGTCCGGTGATACGTGTCGCTATGTCACTCCATTCCGAGCGAGGAATCAGTAGCGAGGAATTTTATCCCCTCTACGCTATTTATGCAAACAGTCGCTGAATGGCGAATTTAATTACTGATCTGTATGTTGCTATTCGTGTTCGTCTTCTTTGGAATCATTTAATATTAAATTAACTCAATGATTTCATTTTACACATTTTATTTTAGTATTCGCTAAACGCAATCAAAACATTATGCAGCATAAAATTGAGCAGTCCTATCCCGACATTAAAGCTATTTATCAAGTGTGATAATGTCTCCATTCTCCTGTGTTTTGAATCATCTCATGACATCACGACAAAATATTTGCACATGTTTATCTATATAAGATAAAGAAGCAACATTGAATGCTTTAACATGATACGCACTACACACATCATTTGGCATGATGTGTTATTCATTGGGATTTGTGCAAACGACTATAAACAGAGCAAACAAATGACATGAGGAAGTGAAAAAATAGATTCAAAAGACGTTGGAGTTTCAGACATTAAAGCAATATGTCGCATACAAAGGAAAAGTCAAACAGAGAAATAATAAACGTAGGCGTTGTACTAAAACAAACGTGTGAGAAATTAAAAAGTAAAATTAAATGTTCACTGTAAACTTTAACAACTTGTAGTTCCCTGGCAACAGTATCGAAAACTGTTCTTTGAAAAGATTTTTTCGCATCCAGAAATGTAGAATGATTTATTACTGCTGAATGTGTCTGACTAATACAAAGATTTGAACATCATTTTATATTATTTATATATGAGTAATATATAATGAGATGGACAGTGGTGAACATCACTAATACTATGAACAGCAATAATTATTATTTTCAAAATCATAGTAAATAATAATAATAATAATAATAATAATAATAATAATATTGATAATTATTATTGTTCGTATTATTTTTTGTATTTTCTAACATTAATAATAATAATAATAATGAGTTTCAAATGGGTGTAGAGATGCAACTACAGCACAATACATCGACTGAAACTGCAAAATACCTAAAAAAGACAGCAAAGACGAATGCAACCGACCAGCTACAGAAGCGATGGCAAGATAAACCGCTTCATGGCCAATATTCTGCCCGTATCAAACAAGCTGACGGAGACAAAACCCGTACCCATCAGTGGCTACGTAGTGCAGGGTTGAAAGCGGAAACTGAAGGTTTTATCCTTGCTGCGCAGGACCAATGCTTGCTAACTAGGAATTATCAAGCACATATACTAAAACATTGTGTCAGCCCAAAATGCAGATTCTGTGATAAATATTCAGAAACGATTGATCATCTTGTATCAGGTTGCACGATGTTGGCACCCACTGAATATAAAACCCGACATAACAGAGTGGGCCAATATTTGCACTGGAAAATCTGCAACTTCTACGGGAAGTAAACTGAAAGAAACTGGTATGAACACCACCCAGACCCGGTTACGGAGATAGGACCTGTAACAATTCTATGGGACTACACAATACACACTGACAGAACAATCAAGGCCAACCGCCAAGATATTGTTATTAAAGACCACAAACAAAAACGGTGCCTTCTTATTGATATGGCAGTCCCTGCTGACTGCAATGTATCTTTGAAGATATTCAAAAAGTTGTCAAAATACAAGGACCTTGAAAAAGAAATCTCAAAAATGTGGCATATGGGAACATCAACAATCCCTGTTGTAGATGGAGCCCTAGGACTGGTTGAAAAAGATTGAAGTAGACTAATTGAAAGGATCCCTGGAAGTCCATGCCTCAAGGAGATACAAAAAAATGTTCTGACAAGTACAGTCCACACTTTACGAAGGGCTTTATGTATGTAATTTTTTTTTTTTTTGTCACTGGAAAGTGTCATGACGCCATTTTAGGTCCCTGGGCGGGACCCCGAAAGAGATGTGTAAACGCCAGAAATCAAAGGAAATAATAATAATAATAATAATAATAATAATAATAATAATAATAATATATCCTTTGATGTTTGCTGTATACACAATTTCTTCTTAAGGTCAAAAATGTCTTTATGATATTTTCCACTAATCATTTTGTAAAAAGAAAATTAAGTAAAAACTAAGATAACACACATTATACATAAAGCTCTTTGTAATTTGGGAGCTGCAAATGTAGTTTTTCTTTCCCTGGTTAAATATTATCTGGGTAGCCCTATCTATGCTTGTTCATCCATAATAATTTCTAAATTTAATGATACGTGGAATGTTTTGTTCTGGTCTTTATTATTAATCCTTTTACCACATTACATTTGTTTATTATCAGTGTTTACAGAAGACTTTGAGCGCATTGTTGCATTTTGTCAAAATACTTACTTTCTGTCTGAATACAATGTCCGGTGTTGACGAAACTATCTAATATATTCTTTACATTAATATTCATTATGTATTTGAGTACAGGGATTTAAGAATGGTTATAATATTCTTTGGTCGCCGATTCCTTTATTTACGATATTCTTTTACTTAGCCGAAATAGTCACCTGTATCCCTCAGCACGGATTCTTTGATTTACATTTCATAGCGATGATTATGTTAACAGACTACAAGTCTGCTAAGAAGGAAATCATCCAGAACAAAACAATTCTGACTCGCAGCTCTTTCGCAGCTATAGATCTTGAAGTCCTTCTTTATTTATTACCTAACGCCAGTCCACGAGGTTCCAAAAAAAGGATGTTGATCCGTTAAAATCAATGATGACATACAAGGAAATCTATTCCGCATTGCCTAATGGAACATTGACAATAAGGCTGTTGTAAATCTGATCACGGTGGGAAGTAAAAGCGTGGAGTTTCATTTGCCAAATAATAATAATTATATTTCACGTCGAATATAAAATGCTAATATATTTCAAAAATATGTTATATAATAAAATACCAGCAGAATTTTCCCTCCTCTATTAAACTTACGTTGGAAAGAAAATGCACATTGTGACAGGGAAATATTCGTTGCAAAATCTAGGCAAGAATTTTTTTTAAAAAATCGTTAAAAACAAAGAATAGGCTACTGAACACTTCTATAATATTTTATTCTATATGGCAGTAAAAGCTGGAAAATATTTTCCCTGTATAGCATCCCGAAGAAGAAACTTGAGGCAAGAGAAATGAGATTCTACAGGAGGATGCTGAGAATATAATGTACTGGACAAGTGAGAAATCTATATTGGGGAACAGAGAAACAAATGAAACATGCAGAAGCTTTATTTTTGTTGAAGCTTGGATAAGCATGGAATAATAATAATACAACACAAAATGTACGTAAATAAAATGTATTGAAACAAGGAAAAGGTACACAATATTCACAGTTAGTTTTGGTATATTCTTGGGAAGACTGTTCCTGTAGAATGAGTTGACTTAATCGCAGTCGGGCAGAGTCTCAGGATTGGATCACTTCTTACTTCTTCCCTCGTCTTCCCGGTACCAACCCATATTTATATCGTCGGTACTCCACTATGTAAATTAGGTGGATCGTACCACAACAATTTTTCTATTTGCTAATGACGTAATTGGATCGTACTTATCTATTTTTAATGCATTTAATAGTGAGAAACGAATAATCTTTTAGGGGAAATGTAAACAAAAAAGGATACACCCATATGCAGAGCATCAGAATGAGACAGTTAAAATTACCAAGACACAGAATGAGGAAAGAAGGCTTAGAAAATTTTACACTCACTGAACACCTTCAAATCAAAAGGAGAAAGTTTGAAATAGCATACCTAACATGTAAACCGTTTGAAGAATGGATATTAGAAGAGATTGCAAAGATACAAACATTATCAAACGCTACAAAGGACAGGAAATTGCGCCGAGCCAATTCGCCCACATCCTGAAATGCCACAACACAGAAAAATAGTTATATTATGAATAACGTTATGCTTCAGCTAATAAACAAAGTTTTCTGGTCAATAAATCTATTCCGTATTGAATAAAACCTTCTACGAGAAATATCTTCCGTCATATTAGCCCATTCATCGAAAGCACTCTGCTTGAAGACTACTTTCTTTGAAGATTATATTGAAGGAGGGCTTATTTTGTTCTCGCTACAAATTTTCTATTGGATTAGTGTCAGGATTTATTGCAGGCTAAGATAAGACGGTGATTCTGTTGTCTTTGAGGAAGATATTCCCAAAATGCAGTTGAGTGTTGAGGAAAATTACCATGTTTGAAAATGAAACGTTATCTTTCAAAAAGGTACATGCCAAAAATGTTTGCTTTTCCTTTAAATAATTTTCTTTTCTTTTCTTTTCGCCTCTTTTGATTTCCGTCATTTTAGTCCATGCAAATTGATGATACCACTAAGGCTCAGTACTTTAATGAGTTGAAAAGAGAATTAGAATAAATTTAAAAAGAAAATGTACACGCAAAGAAAAGTATTCAAAAAGACAGAAGATAGTAAAACGGTGCATTTAATTGTTTGAAGATGATAGATAGCAGAAAAGCAATAAACAGGCGAAAGGTTAATGGAACGAATATATGAGAAGAGAACATACAATTACAGTTAACTATTTTATCCGTAAAACGAATAGTTGCCAATCTACTAGTTTCTTTTAGGTTCATATTGTCCAAGTAGTAATGATGAATGTCATTTTTGTCATAGTTGCAACGATTTAAAGAAGCGATATTTCCATTTCGATAATACAGTTCGAAAACCAAACATAGGCACTCCCGATATACGCATATCTTCACATCCACACTCGCCGTGTCTGATTCTAATCAAGCAATTACTTTTTAATCTTATTAAACTGGTGCCCAAAAAAATTAATTTAAAAAATCATTATCATTTGAAAATTTTGCACGAGCAATTACTAATCGAGTCTCGTGATCGTGACTTTTGAAAAAGTTGTTTTTCGTAGATGGTCACGGGAGATAATATGTCTTACAACAGCTGGTTAGCATAATACGTGACATGGTTAGTCCTGTCTTTGACAAATCAGAGATAGTATCTTTCAGATCAACTACAGAATAATTTTGACATTCACAGTCATTCTTTCTAGTTTAGAGTAGAGAGATTTTAGGTATTGGAACCTAAAACTAATTTGCTATACATCACTCTCACTTTATTTTATCTCCACTTTATCTCTCTCTCTCTCTATATATATATATATATATATATATATATATATATATATATATATATATGTGTGTGTGTGTGTGCGTGTGTGCATGTGTTTATATATATGTGTGTGTGTATATATGTGTGTGTATATATATGTGTGTATATATATGTGTGTGTATATATGTGTGTGTATATATATATGTGTGTGTATATATGTGTGTATATATATATATATGTGTGTGTGTATATATGTCTGTATATATACATATATATGTGAGTGTATATATGCGTGTGTATATATATGTGTGTGTGTACATGTATATGTATATATGTGCATATATCTATATGTATATGTATATATATATGTATGTATATTTATATATGTATATATGTGTATATTTATATATGTATATGTATATCTGTATGTGTATATATATATATGTGTATATATATGTGTGTATATATATGTGCATATATATATATATATATATATATATATATATATATATATATATGAGTATATTTTGGTAGCGTGTTTTCACTGAGACATGTTTCATGGAATAATTTGTATATTTTCATATTCACGGACAAGCTTGAAATATTTCTGTTATTCCGAGTGTTTTCGACATGGTACAATGTCATCATCAGGATATTATGTATTGCAAGACAAATATTGTAGTGTTCATTATCGTCGCAGACAAAATTTTTGTATTCATCTGAAATTTAAATTTCTTACTTGCAGAGTGAAGAAAGAGAGATTTTTTTTTTTACGAAATAAGCAGTAAAAAGAACCTTTAGCGCAAAACGTGGCATTCCAAACTATGTATTGTACACATTTTAAAACATTGGCGGAATATTCTTAATTAATTTTGTTTGGTTTCAATTTTTTCTATAGATTCGAGAACTTTTACTATATGTTTATTCAAATAAAGACTTAGCCGCAGAAACAACGTTGTTGTAGTGTGTCCAACATGAATATTTTTTTTATCGTGGAAAACATTTACATACATAAGTGATGCTGGTTTTCCGCAAAATGGTAGAAGAAGGGCAGGAGTTCTGCTGTGACAAGGTGCCTCACACGTTTCACGTACGATTTAATTTTCGAGACTTTTTTTCCTCCGCTTGAGACTGTCATAGCTGAAACTTCTCTCTCACGTGACAAACGTTTTCATTTCCCATTGATCTCTTTATTTCTAAGTTGAAATGATGATCCCTCTTCCTGTTGTGACCTCCTGATCCAGTTTTCCCTTCTCCTGTTCCCTCCTTTTAAAACTTATTCACCATTCTCTTCTTGGTTCCTGAATAGATTTGATGATAAAAGCTAGTATATGAATGTTGGTACCATTACTGAAGGCCAGAATGATCATATTTCCTTTAACTATTGCTCAGTTGGGAAGATAGTGTGCCTGACATAAAGCAATTTTAAACTGCTCTCTTTTAAGCTGACTAGCTGAAAGGGTTTTTCAGTTATTCGTACGAAAAATGTATTTTTGAAAACTTGAGAAAAAGAAACACAACTAGTTTTTTTTTTGTTTTGTTTTGTTTTTTTGTTTTTTTAGATATGTAACATTTTGTAGGCTGGATAATTTTGCAGTGACGTGATTTTGACAATTTTGCTGCTACAGCCGGTATATTTAAGCATTCTCAAAACAAAACTGCTCTCTGCTTCAAAAACAAAACTGCTCTCTATTAATCACCACACAGACCCTTCCCTGTTCTCCATTAGAATGTCTGACGCTGAACTTCTCGAGAGCACCTCTCTGCGGTTGCTCGGTCTCACGTTGACTGCTGACCTGAGATGGAAGAAATACATTGAGTCAATTGCTTCGTCCACCGCAAGGAAAGCTGGCTTCCTGTGCCGCGCCAGGAAATGTTTCTCCCCGGAATTGGTCCTTCAGATCTACAAATCAACAATTTGCCCTGGCATGGAGTATTGCTGCCATATATGGTCTGGAGCCCCTTCTGTTTGCCTCGGAGTACTTGATAAGCTCCAGAGGCGGATATGCAATATAATTGGCCATGTTCTGGCATCTCGTCTACAGTCACTTTCTCACAGACGTGATGTCGCCTCTCTCTGTCCTTTTTTAGAAATACTTCGATGGCAATTGCTCCGAGGAGCTGCTTTCGCTGGTTCCCAGACTTCATGAGTTCAAGCGCCCTACGAGGCTGGCATTTTGGAGATGATGTCCAATACCATCGGAGGCATTTTCCTCATCTCACTCAATAGAGCCTCAGTTCTAGGGGGAAATCAGGTGTATGTACTCCGGATGAGTTGAGGTTCAGTTGGATGAAAATTACCGAGCACAAGCATTCAGTCTTTTCAGCTGTGGAAGGACTTCGAAACGATTGAAGAGAGAAGAGATTGTGGATTTGCTGTTGTTCAGCACACTTTTGCAGAGCCGCCAATAATCTTTAGAACCAAACATGCTAGATGCAATGCGTAGTTTCAATCAATCAGCAAATGGTAACATTGCTTCATTGAGGACACGCTTGCACTAATTACGAGCAGAGGCAGAGACGTCTATTGCAATCAGACATGTCACTTCGGTACAGACGAAATAAGAGATTCCTATGGGCTAGAGCAGCTGAGGAAGGAGATAAGTGCGATTTAACTTTATATTTTCTTGCAGGGATGAAAGCCTCGATGCCAGATTTTACCCAGGAAGACATCTCAGACGCATATTTTTGAACCGGGTGATTAAAAACCACACTCCATGGGACGTCGCGAAGGAAATCAAGGAACGAGTCGCAGACTGCTCCTTGATAACAGAAATATATTCTGTTAGTAGGAGGTGTCTTTGCTGGGGGAGTAGTAGGAGATATAAATACAGCACGATCAGAGTTGCCAGGAGTGTAGATTTGCGTGGCACGACAAGAGTTGGAGGTTCGGGAAGGTAAGCCTTATGGCCAGCGTTACTGGGGGAAACGTGTAGGAAATCAACAATTGCATGAAGTATGAAGTGATTCAAAAGTTAAGGCTTTGGATACCAGCCAGGTCAGTTACAGTGTTTAAGCCAGATGGTGTGCAAACAGATATAGAGAGACAGCATTTTCTACATTACCGGAAGTGCTGACGAGTACACCACAGTTTTGAGATGAAAGAAGATATGACTTACTGAATTGAGAAGAGATAACAAGGACGCATATAAAAATGGTCTGGATATTCCAAAAAAGAGTTCCCTAGTTAGCGGAAAATGATCGCAGACATAAAATCCCAAATCATACAAGTTGATTTTAAGGTTCTTTCTAAAGAGAGAATAGTAGCCGGGAATCGAAAAATTAAAGGAAGAGATTGACAAGTTAAGATAAATCTCCCAGAGAGCTAATATAAAAGGAGACTTTGCGAAGGGAAACGATTCTACAATACAGAAGTTGGTAGGAATAGCACGGATGAGTTTATTTGATTTTTAACGAGTTTATGTGATTTTTAACTGGTTTAGGTTTATATTCTTGGTTGTTTATGGCCATGTAAAGTTTTGTTGGGAAGGAAAAGTCTTAATTTAATGTAGCTGACAGCCAACGTATGTGAAATGAGCAGAAAGAACTGGAGCAGACTGTAAAATAATGTGGCCTCAGGGCTACTCACCGGAGGTACGTTCAGGGACACACTTCTTTTATGGGACTGTTGATCAGAGTAGCCTCTTAAGAGACTACGCAAGATCTCTGACTCCTAACTACCAGTCGAGAATAGTAACGAGAAAACTACCAACTCTTCAGTATGAAGAGACTTTACCACAAACCGATCACATCAAAAGAGATTCATTACAGAATTACTACTCTGACCAGAGAAAAGGAAAGGATTCGGGAAAAGCATCCTAAACAGGAAACAAGGGATAAGCCCCTACTGCTGTTCAAGTGAATGGAGAGGATTAGTGACCTGGCGATAGGAAAGCCTATCTTCTCCTATTAAAAAAACAAAAACAAACAAAACAAACAAGAACAAACAAAAAAATCAACAAACAAAAAAATCAGCAAACAAAGAATCGTTAACCAATGTGCATGGCATCCAGAGAAATTACTTTTGAAAAGAACTCGAGGGCTAAGTTGGAAGCCACGCACGCCTCGGCACGAACTCTGAAGCTAGGAGGCACATTGCGAGGAGAACGTGACGGGAGAGGGATGTGGATTCACTACACCCGCCGATATGGACTAGTATGAATGGGTATAGGAGAATATTATGTGTCGCGGGTATGGATAAGAAATCTGAAACTGAAATATAAATTTTCGACTTAGCTGAAGTACCAATATGAACTTCCGGTTGAAGACGACGCTCCACTTCTGTGATGGATTAGAATTATGACATTTTTTTAACCGTCGTTTCCTGTGTTATGAAAACGATATTAATTTGTTTTACTCCTTGAAAAAGGTCAATCCTTTTACGAAACAACCGATTTTATCATAAACACAAAGAATCAAAATATTTCAAAAGATTTATTAATTAATTTGCTAATGACTTAATCAGATACTACTTATGTATTTTAGCGCATTCAAAAATTGGGAGCCACATTTACATTCCCACACTGTGGCGAATGATTACGCAACCCAGTCATACGACTGACAACGAAGAACACTATTTGCTGACTGTCGGAGACGATCCAGGTATCAGCCGATATCACTTGACCCTATCATATCGTACATCTCATAGTACCACACGGAGGGTACTTAAAGATCATTTCCTCTATCCTTGTCGTGTGCAGGATATTTTGTCCTCGGAAGATTTGCCAATTGGTTGTCTGTCTCTTCTCAGTCTTGTTTACGAAATCGGCAAGATTTGGAAGAGATGAAATAACAAATTTATGCAATCAGCATTTGTGGGTAGATCATAATCCTCACGCTAATAATTAAGGCTGGACACCAGAGTATCAATTTACGACGCTAGCTGTAATTATAGGTGTCTGTCTGGTAGGTCCATATATTCTCCCAGCACGTCTTAAAAGAGCTGTCTACAGGGTCCATATTTCGAACACACTTCCAGACCTACTACAGGAAGAACTGCTGCTAATACAAAGATGCATATGGTTCATTGCAGATGGGCATCCAGCACATTCAGTCACGCTGTCCGCAATGCGCTGTCTGATAGTTACCATGAAATATGGATAGGTAGGTGAGGACCGGTTCCATGGCTTTCACGTTCCTCTACCTACAATTCTAAGGATTTATATACGTATGGTCATCTAAAGCAATTGATTCCTGCAGTAGACAATAATGCAGAGACACTTCATCAACGTGTCATGTGGTCCTGCGTAACCATTCGACAGAGTGTGGGAATATTTGAAATGGTCTGACATTCCGACATGGGCAGAATCAAACAGAGATTATTTTGAACATTTGTTGTCCGTTGCTGTGTTGGTGCATAAATATAGCCTTTTGGACATATGCATATCAGGACATTTTACCTTGTTTTGTTGTAAGCAACCAGCTCCCAAAGTTTGTAAAAGTATTCTTGGATTCTATCTTGGAGTTTTCGTTTAACATTGTCTGTCGTATACTTTAAACAAAATAACAATGGATTTGCGGATATATGTTTATATGAAATGTTGTCCTTGTTTTGTTGGGAAAGCCTCAATCTCTGAAGATAGCATTTGGGATGAAACTCCGCGTAATGAAAACGGTGTGGGAGAATATGTACATTAATTAATATCTATGTCTATATCTATCTATCTATCTATCTATCTATATATATATATATATATATATATATATATATATATATATATATATATATATATATATATATATTAATGTATATATATTAATATATATATATATATATATATTCGTGCACTGTTTCAAAATAACAGCACTTAATGTGCAATATCTATATTTATACATCTACCTATATATATATATATATATATATATATATATATATATATGTGTGTGTGTGTGTGTGTATACATAAGTATATATTATTATGACACACCATTTTACATGTACAGATGTTTAGACGTACGTATACTTATATACAAGTGCTATGTGTATGAGCGTTTGCTTTGCCTTAATACTATAGAAGCCATTTGCGTGCCAAGATATTTGACGTGGCATCATTTAGCAAATTGAAATGGACAAGTTAAGAAGGCAGGAGAGTTTATATAAATATTTATACAAGTGATAAAAGGCTTGATTGCCTCGCGGGGGAAATAATATTTTATCCCTCGAGATGGAGGCTTTGGCAGTAAATCATGAATGACATGATTAGTTTATGCTCCAATCAATATGCCGTCAATTTGTCACTGCGCATTTGGAAGGTAAGTTTTAGAAAGAAAAATTGCCTGCAAGCAAATATTTCCAAAGGTGCATCATACAATGCTAATATTATTATAGTGTTTAATTTTATGATCCCCTTGGGAGCATATGAAAAACCCAAAGAAGCCCAAACTCACAACCACATGTCTGATATATGTACAGATATATCGATATAGCTATTTGAGTTCCCTTTTACAAATGATGTCAAATATAACCCATTGTTATCATATTTTGATATTTATATTTACTTTGGGTTTTTTACGAAATATATTAGTTTTGGTATGTCGAAAATAAACGTTAAAATATCATCGTCCTAGGTGATAAGCCTATAGACTAATGTTCCAAAATTAGAGATGTTTACGATGCCGTATCAGAGTCTTCTCTTTGTTCGGACCATTCTACTCTGCTTGAAAAGTTCATTTTTTTCTCTCGCCGCTTGCATTAAGGTCGCTGTTCATATCATCAATATGACGTATTTTTCTTGAAGATTTAGGACCTACAAAGTTGTTTGAATTAAGTGATTGCCTTCTCCTAGACAGATTTCCAACCAATGCTATCTTGCCCAGTCCTTCCTGCAATTTATCCATGACTGAGAGGGAGATATATATTATTTCTCAAATCAATTACATTCATAAATGAATTCAATAAACCAGAATGAAATTCGATCTGGCTCTTCGATTATTCAGTCCAAGTCGTTATCTTAGTCCACGTAAAAAATGACAATGTGTTGTAAGAATAAAATTGATGTTGAACAAGATATATTAATTTCCTGTTGTATCTTCCAACAAATAAAATCACTGAATCAGACAAAATCATTCATGCAGGAGCCATTCTGTTCAGTGGAAAACTTGAAGAAGGTTATAAAAGTTTAAACCAATAGAAAAAGAGACACAATGATGAGATCATTTTAAACGGAAAACTAAATAAGTAAACTAAGAAAATCAAAATGACTAAGATATCTTATCACCGTACTCATTTAAAATTTACATTTAAGAATTGAAAGTTCTATCAACATTCACTATTAGCGGCCACAATCTTAACATTATATCATAACATTAATATGTAGATAACGCAGTACTGAGAGAAGACACAGAAAAGAATCAAGAGGAAGTCCTACAGAAAGGAGTCGAGAAAGCGAAGGGATAAAATATCAATTGTAAAAGGACAGAAAATATGCTTGTTAGCAAAAGGGAAAAAAACACATGCTAATTACAAATTGGACATCCCAAAATCAAGCAATTACAAAGAATTTCAGCAACGGATAGAAAAAGCGATAAGACTCATTCCAAATGCTAAGTAAATTATTAAGTAACAGGGTAATTTCGTTCGGAACAAAGAAAATAGTACTGAAAGCTTATGTAATATCTGTCCTTCTATATGGCAGGGAATGCTGAAAAATTCCACCAGAGATGAAGGAAGCGCTTGTGCTGACAGAAATGTGGCTCTACGCGAAAGAGACTGAAAATACCATTGACGGAACATGTGAGTAACTACAAAGTTTAGAGAAATGTAAACAAAGAATAACATTATAATTTTTTAGACACTTAATGAAACATCAAGTTCTTAGAAAATATGACACTCGTATGATTTATTGAAGGCAGTAGGGAGAGAGGAAAGCAGCGAATTGAATAGACTTACAAGACGAAGAAGAACAATAAAAAGAAGAAGAAATATTTTAAATTTACTACGAGATGGACAAACGAAAGCAACATTAACGTAAATAGAATCTAAACAGATTCGAAAAACAACTCTACTGGCCGACTGCAATAAGACAGAATACGCATATACACGCACATCAATATGGACATAACAGATAATCAACACTGGCAGGGGTGAGAACAGAAATGGACACCAGAACGTATGAAAAAAAAAAGATACATAAAGGTTTCAGAACAGTGAAAAGGCAAAAGATCTACCGATAGTTTTTCTTAGTCTGGAAAAGAAATTTTAAATGGATTGAAAAAGTATACATAAATCTGTAAACCGTTACAATGGGACAAAATATATATCATCTGGAAAGTACTTGGGAATAAATTTCTAATGCAAACAATAATCTCCCAGGACGAGAAGGGAAACATGTTCTGATTCAGAAATATGAAAAGGAAGAAGCTAATTCCGACCAATAACATGTTTATTAGAATTGGAAAATACAAACAGCAGAGATGACAAATAATCTATTAGAAACTAAGCCTATATCCGAAGGAGAAGAAAAGGATCAGAAAGATATGTTGTATCGAAAATATGACGAAAAATTATTAAGAAATCTAAGAAAAAAGAATACACATAGTTTAGAGGTAAACTACAAAATTATCTAAGGCATGAAATCTCATCTTTGGATATTGTAATATCTTATGTTGTTAAAGATATTTAAACTAAAACATGTAGAAAAAAGAATAGAAGTATGTCTATCTAAATGAGAACATTCTTTACCGGATTTCAAAGTAAAAAAAAATGGATAACCCACTACTATTCATAATAAAGCTGATAATGCTGAACAAGTGGATAAAATAAAATCAATCAAGGCTACATATTTAAACAATCGTGATAAACGTTTAACCTCATTATATGGATGACGGTAAGATAGTTGCAAAAGTGGCAAACACTGAAAACTCTCATAATATTAATTAAAATTTTCAGCTATAATTTATGATTGGAATTGGAATTGTGAAATGTTCAAATTTGGAACTGACTGAATAAATGTCCAAAATAATAGAAGCAAATAAAATACACAAGGAATAAATCATCAATTCTCTTAAAAATGATTCTCCAAGTATATAGACTGCTTGGAAATATCATTAACCAGTCAGAAATGAAATAAAAAAGTTAGAAAATAATAAATCAGAATCATAATTAAAATGCAACAATAGTTGAACTGTTTTCATGTAAGCGCACGCCAGACCATACTTAAAAATACAAAAGTAGAAATAAGAATTCATGGGCATAAAACAGAAAAAAAACTTATCACTGTGCACAAGGTACTATATTTAGAACACAGAAATGCGAAGTAAAGAACTGCTATGGTCAATGAAAAAAAAACAAACTAGAATGATTAGAATATAAATCTCCGTAGAAGAAACCTCAAGAGAAAAACTGATTCGCAATCAAGCCATATCTTCATGTCATCAGGTCGTGTTTTTCTATATATTTGACCTATTAACTAAACGTTTGGAAAGTTAAAATTATCTGAAATATATTAGACAATTCCTAGCTTTTCATATGAAAATGAAATACGGAAATACCTGTCAAAATATATAGAATGAAAATGGCGGCAAATAAGCCGGAGATCGAGAAATTTTGTTAAACAAAAGTCATAAAAGAAACTTCTAAGATTGGTAATACATAGAAATGTAAATGTTTGGAGATAAAGATGGGACATAGAAACAAAACGAAGCAAAAGCTGAACTACAGCAAACAAGCTGAGTGGAGACAGTAATCCATTGGAGACTGGACATATTTGGATTATGACAATACTGACTAGTAACTGTCTTAGAGAATTAAATCCACTACGAATTTGGGATTACAACGGGTTAAGGTAATCCTTCGGAGAAAATCGAAATAAGTAGTCGTACAGAAGAGGAAAGGGAAACATACCAGAAAACGAAGTTCTTGACGGCAAAGTCAAGTTTACATCTCTAAAAAACTGGACAGACATTTAAGCATCTATATATTGAGAGAAGACAAAAGAAATAATAGTATATGAAAGTAGTATGAGTCACATTTGGAGAGCTGAGACTATCCACGAAAAGAAAAACAGTAAGAAATTTTAATTATTAGTTGTGTTAGAAATTGTTGCCATATAAGATCCAGAATAAGTACCATATGATTTAATAACGAGAATGATGATGATGAAATAATAATAATAATAATGATAATAATAATAATAACGAGAATGATAATAATAATAATAACGAGAATGATGATGATGATAATAATAATAATAACGAAATGATGATGATGATAATAATAATAATAATAACGATGATGATGATGATGATGATGATAATAATAATAATAACGAGAAATGATGATGATGATAATAATAATAATAACGATGATGATGATAATAATAATAATAATGAGAATGATGATGATGAATAATAATAACGAATGATGATGATGATGATAATAATAATAACGAGATGATGATGATAATAATAATAACGAGAATGATGATGATGATGATAATAATAATAACGAAATGATGATGATGAGATAATAAATGATGATGATGATGATAATAATAATAATAACGAGAATGATGATGATGATAATAATAATAACGAAGAATGATGATGATAATAATAAAGAATGATGATGATGATGATAATGATGAATGATGATGATGATAATAATAATAATAACGAGAATGATGATGATAATAATAATAATAACGAGAATGATGATAATAATAATAACGAGAATGATGATAATAATGATGATATGATAATAATAATAACGAGAATGATGATGATAATAATAATAATAACGAGAATGATGATGATGATGATAATAATAATAACGAGAATGATGATGATGATAATAATAATAATAACGAGAATGATGATGATGATAATAATAATAACGAGAATGATGATGATGATAATAATAATAATAACGAGAATGAGATGATGATAATAATAATGATGATGATAATAATAATAAATAATAACGATGAATGATAACGAGAATGATGATGATGATGATAATAATAATAATAACGAGAATGATGATGATGATGATAATAATAACGAGAATGATGATGATGATAATAATAATAATAACGAGAATGATGATGATGATGATAATAATAATAATAACGAGAATGATGATGAATGATGATGATGATAATAATAATAATAAGAATGATGATGATGATAATAATAATAATAACGAGATGATAATAATAATACGAGAATAATGAATAATAATAACGAGAATGATGATGATGATAATAATAATAATAACGAGATGATGATGATGATGATAATAACGAGAATGATGATGATGATGATAATAACGAGAATAACGAGATGATGATGATGATGATAATAATAATAATAACGAGAATGATGATGATGATGATAATAATAATAATAACGAGAATGATGATGATGATAATAATAATAATAACGAGAATGATGATGATGATGATAATAATAATAATAACGAGAATGATGATGATGATAATAATAATAATAACGAGAATGATGATGATGATAATAATAATAATAAAATACTTAATAAAATAAAGCAAAAGCAAATGCATCCGACCAGATACAGAAAAAATGGCAAAATTTCATTTGCCAATACTCTGCCCATACCAAATATGCTGATGTAGACAAACCCCATATCCATCATTGGCTACGTAGTGCAGGGTTAAAAGCTGAAACCGAAGGTCTTGTCCTTGTTGCACAGGAAAAATGCTTGTTAACTAGAAATTATCAAGAACACACACACACTAAAATATTGTTAAACCAAAATGCAGATTTGTTGATCTATATTAAGAAACAATTGATTATCTTGGAGCAGGTTGCACGTTATTGGCATCCAATGAATATAAAGCCCGGCATGACAGAGTGGGCCAATATCTGCACTGGAATATCTGTAAATTCTACGGGAATGAAAGTGCAAGAAATTGGCCTGAACACCATCCAGACCCGGTTACAGCGATAGGACCTGTTATATTTTTATGGGACAACACAATACACAGAGACAATAATGAAAGCCAACTGACCAGATATTCTTATTAGAGACAACACATATAAAATCGTCCTCTTTATTGATATGGAAGTCCCTGCAGACTGCAATGTATCTTTGAAGATAATCTAAAAGCTATGAAAATACAAGGACCTTGAAATCGAAATCTCAAAAATATAGGACATAGGAACATCAACAATACCTGCTGTAGCTGAAGCCCTCGGATTGATTGGAAAATATTCCAGTAGACTCATTAAAGGCATTTCTTAAATAATATTCTTAAAGAAATACAAAAAAATCGATATCACAGTATTACGAAGGGCTTTATCCTAATATATATATATATATATATATATATAATAATATATATATATATATTTGTGTGTGTGTCTGTGTGTTTAAATGGTCAGTTGAAAATGTCATGATGCCTTTTTCTAAACTTAGTTCTCTGGGGGGGACCCGGACTTCCACAAAAAATCAAAGAAATAAAAAATAATAATAATAATAATAATAATAATAATAATAATAATATCATATAAAAAAAAAAAAAAAAATTAACATGAAATGTATAACAACATACCTGCCTTAGGTCTTTCCGCAGACTTATATGTGTATGAAAATCGAATGATGATGATAATAATAATAATAATAATAATAATAATGATGATAATCAAAGACTGGAAATTGAAATAAAAAAAAAAATTGAAAACAAGAATAATACCAGTGGTAAAGGTGCACTTGGAATTATAAAAAATGGAACAAAACAACACATTGAAAGAATCCTGGAAACCCTTAAAGAGACATAAGAAAATTGTCTTATTAAGTACAGCACACACACTAAGGAGAACTTTGTCTATGTAACGCTAGCAACTTCATCGGAGATAAAAAAAAAAAAAAAAAATTAACATGAAATGTGGCCATAACAACACACCACGAAGGTCTTTCCGCAGACAAAAGGTGTGTCCATAGCAGAAATAAATAATAATAATAATAATAATAATAATAATAATAATACTTAAGACAAGATGTAAATCAGTGACAATGTTAAGCAATATTTTGACTGTATGTGTGTCTTCTTCAAATTACATATATATATTTCTTTTTAATTTTCATGTATAGAAATATATAACTACAAACAATTATAAGTATTTGGACAAATGCTGCTTGTTTTGTATAAAAAAAAATTAAATAAAAAAAGTGTACTGGTAATCAAAATGAATAAAATGCCGCTAGTGTGAAGTCATGCAATTGAAACACAATATGATGCTAATTTTAGAATTTTTCGTTAGTTGATTAGTCACTAAGAGAAATTAATCAAACAGCTTAGCATAAATCTTATGGGACTCTCCTATCGGTCTCCCCATTCTCCCGGGGCGGGGAGTTAGTAAATTGCATAGGTAACTATACTAATGCATTTTAAGTGTCGAGATGTCTGTAGATTTTGAGTGTTTTTTTTTTTCAGAATGTACACATTTAGATTCTTGCTGTAATTACAGTCTTTTGTAATAAAATGTTATGCAATTTCCGTTGATGACACATTGCTGTGTCTGACATAATTTCTGTGTCCAGTGAATATTTTAATTTTTATCTTTTCTGTTGGACAACCTACATAACTCAAGTAATGTTTCGTATATTAGGCGGCTTAAGTTAAATGTGAACCAGTACAATTGCACCCTGTGTAGAAATTGTGAAGGTACTCTGAATTAATGGTATAATTAAATGGACTCATGTTGTTGCAATACGTACAGGGTTTTACCCTTCTGTCAGTGTTTTCAGTAGTACAACTAACAGAAACTCCAATGTTGTTTTTGACTTTTACATTATTTAAAAATTTATTTGATGTATTTATTTTTTGGAGAGAAACGATAGCCTGGTTGAAAAAAAAAACTCTTTTAAACGTGCATATTTTTGTGCAATGTGTTCATAGGTCTCGTGTGTAACTTTGAAATTCCGACAAAATATTTCTAACAGTTGATGACTAATGGCATTCTGTCAGAATTACTATTGTGTTTTTCTTTGAGTTGATCTGGTATAAAATTTTTGTAATCTTTATTTTTAGCTATTTCCTTGGCAATATGCTCCAATCGCAAATCTTGAAAGCCAACTTTAACAGCCACCGATTGAAATTATTAGCATTCTTTCAATAAACATTTATCCCCATGCAAATTCGTCTGATGCGCAAACATTGGCACTTCAGGTTTGATTTTAGCGTTTGATAAGGATGAGCAAAACGGCGGTGGCGATAAATGTGTGATGTGGTAGGCTTGTAAAATAATTCGGTCACTATAATACTCCCTGAGAACTTTAGTGTTTAAAAATTCAACACTAGCTTTTATATGAGTATGAAAAATGTTCTTTCTTGCAAAAGAATTATCACAAAATAGTTGACATTTTAACATAATCTCCTGCGTACCTTCACAGATTAGAAAACTATCATTAATAAATCGCAGCCAAAGTACTAGTTTATGGCTCTGCTGTGATTCGGATGCATCTAGATGTTTATGCTTGAAATTTGTTTTCAAAACATACACATTATTAACTGCCATGGGGATAGCCATTGCTTATCGTTTGATTTGGTAGTAAAATTTTGCCCAAAATTAACTTGTTACTTTCCAAGGCGATATGTATATGTCTACTGAGAAAGTTTGAGCGAATGATTTTGTTTTTGCATTTCTCAAAAGGTTTGCTGCATGTCTTAATCACTACATCGTGATCAATATTAGGATAAATAGACGAGACATCTCTAGTGACCAAAAATTATCTTTTTTTTTGTTCTGAGAAGTTATATATTTTAGAAATAAAATCAAATGTGCTCTGAGCATAAGACCATTTTGCTATGAAGATAAGAAAAAAAATAATCTACACACTGAGAGATTTTTGCCGGGCAACATTCATATCCTCCAAAAATCGGGCATAATGGAAAACATTTATCAAATTTCTCGTGCATTTTTGGTGTGCCGTAAAACACCGGTGTTCTTTGCTCTGAACGTAACAGATTAGATTCTGTTTCATTGATAATACTGCTTCCTGTTATTTTACAAATTATCTTTTCTAGTTTTTCTTCAGTAATTAGTGTCCGGATTTATTTTTAATTCTTCATGAATCCTTTTTCCCCTAAAACTTCTTCGCAAGACAAAATAAAATGTTCTTTATTCATAATAATAATTGCCCCTCCTTTGCTTGCCATTTTTAGAACAATCGAATCATCATTGGCGAGACGCCGAAGGGCGTTACGTTGCAAAGAGGGAATATTTTTCCAGGCCATGTTATGGCTTGATTTTATGTTTTCCCTTTTACCAGCCTGAAAATCTTTATAATACTTCAAGTAACAACCGTGAGCGTCCATTTTGAACTTCTTCTGTGTACAAGTTTGGATTTTTATTGATCCAATTATGCCATATCCCATGACGAACTTTAGTATCCGGTTGCCATTGTTGTAGAATTTTCGCCATCATTTTTATCGGAAAAAAAATCCTTTAGCTTATAACGACGGACAAATTGAAATATACCCTGAGCTAATTTATTTTTCTCAAAGGGTCTAAAAATTCAATCCACGCTCTAAAAAAGAAATCTCATCTGGAGAAAGATTGAAATTGTAACAGCTTTATTTTCCATTGTGTTTGAAATTTTTGAGGAAGTATGAGAATTGGAATTGTATTAAAAAATTGCTGACCTGTTCTGAGCTTTGAGGCGTTTTTATATTCTTTACTGAGCACGTGGAACTTGTTTCGTGTCAGAGATTTTTGTAGCGGTTTTTCATATAATTGTGTGAATTTTGAAAGACGTGACTTGTGATTTTAATAGGATTTACAGATTTTCGAGTAATGATTTAGTTGGATCTATTGTATATGTTTGTATATGATGAAATTTATTTTTCAGAATGGGAAAAAATCTATTATTACCAAGAAACCTCATTTTGGAATGGTTAAACAAAATCTTTACTGTAGAATTTCCTATGACTAATTCGAAATCATATACTAGGGCGAAAAGTCCATAATCAAAAAGGTCGACTTGAAGATTGGATATGTGAAATTTTTACATAGAAAGAAGTATATCATATTTTAGTGTGTACGTTGAAGTTATTTGCATAGTGATTTCGTAAGAGAAGTTTGTTTAAACTTTTATAGGTAGATACGTGTCTAAAAAATCTTAGTTGCAGAAGTAAAGCTTTTTTTTTATGTGTTTTTTTTTATAAAGAGTGCGGTGTGAACCATACGTGATGAAATCAATACGAAAAAAGATATTAGGTTGTATCTGAATTTTAGGATATTTGTTTGTAATCAGAATCAAACCTGCTTCCACAAGTCGGTTGCATAATATTGGTTCAGAAACTAAATATGTTTTATCCATGATTTTCAAATTTAAAGATACCAGCCAAAATTATTCTCCGGTAGTAGCAGTAGAATGGATGTACCTCAAATTTTCTGCTTCTTCTCTTTGTTGGAACTTAAATTGGAAATTTCCTTGTCTAGAATTATCCTAGACAATTACATAAATGAGTGAAACGAGATTCAGACGAACAAAACCTTTGCGAGTTCATTTAATCTTGTTTCATTCTCCTTATTGAGAGTTATTATTTTATAACTGCAATGTTGGATAAAAGCATCGATCACTGGGAAATAATTTTTCTCTCGTATTAATTTAAATTCATCATGCAGAGTTTCATCTGGCCCCCGTGCATACATCGGAATGTTCGATACCAAACCATCAGGGATGATATTTTGCAGTTTTCACACATATATGAAAATATGGTAACTTGTTGTTTTAATGAAAAAATCAACCAAAAAAAAAAAAAACAAAAAACACTTGTACTAATTGATGAATAATAACGCAGATTTTTCACACTTAAATTCATAATTGAAATATTGATGCAGAGTTATTCGCTATGCCAGAGGCAATTAAAATTCAAAAGGTTGACATGACAAAAAAGAAGAATCGAAATCTATGTGGTTATTTTCTTTTAAAAAAATGGGTTCGTTTTCCACTAGAAATATATTGCAATCCTTATCCGGTGTTACATTGTGTCCATCATGATCTCAGTTGACTTTAATTCAACAAATACATTCACGTAAATATGCCGATATTTTTAAAACTCAAGAGAATATCGCAATTTAAAAAAAGAAAACAAAAAGAAAAAAACAGTGTTTGACAATGTTTCGACAGTATGTATGTCTTCTTCAAGTTATATTTTCTTTTTATTTTAATTTTAATATACAGATCTAAAAAAATCAACAGTGCTTGTAGATGATTTTATTACAAACGACTGTAATTTCGACAAGCATCTTAACGTACACATTCTGAAATAATATTCAGAATCTAAAGATATGTCGACCCTTAAAACGCATGAGTACAGTTCTGTGGTTCCTTGAGTCTCTTCATCTTTGAGGCGATAGTACAACATTCGTGCCAAACTGAAATACAGATATCATATAGCAATTTAGTACCCTTTTCTTGGCTTCCAACAAATTTATTCTGTCTCTCTTTGGCTATCCCAATATGTCTTCAGATCTCAGTATTACATTTTCTGTCCTCTTTTAGAACACTTCTTACATATTTAAATTTATGTACCTGCTTGATTTTAGTGTCCTCCCACCTGTAACTTGCACGTTGGCTCATCGTTTTGCATATGGCCAGGCATTCTGTCTTCGTAATTTATACTTAGGCCCTTCTTTTTGCTCTTTTTCGCTACCTTCTGTTTGAGATTTTGTATTTTCTCTACCGTGTCTGCTATCAACATTTTTGAATATTTGCTAAACAGCTTATTTATCAGGCCCTATGCAGCCAGTATGGATTTCTGATTATTCTAATGGCTTCCCAAATATGTCTAGGTTGAAGATCAGCTCTTTGGTGGGTACTATGTCGAAACCCTTTGCGTAGTCTCTATAACGTGGGTACACGTTCTTCTACATTTCTATTGTACTTTCTGATAATAATCTGGACATGAATATCGCGTACCTTGCTCCGGCTTCTTTACCTAACCCGCACTGTTCTTGTCCTATATCTGGTCTGATTGTGCGGGGTGCTCTATTGTTCAGAATTCGCCTGATGAGTTTTGTTATGTGGCTCATTAGCCTAATTGTCTGGTGGAATTCACATTCGTTTGCGCCGTTTTCTTAGGCAGTGCTATGAAAATAGATCTGCTATGGTCTTCCGATATATCAGCACAGTTGTAAATTTCATTTATTATTTCTGTAATCTTGCCTATGCCGAAAACCTCTCAAGCTATCAGCATCTTGATTCAAACTCTGTCTGGCCCTGTCGATTGATTTATGTTCAATGATGAAGATATCTTGTGTCCTGTTACTTCCTTTACGTTTTTCTTCATATGTCTTTTAACTGTGATACTCATTCTTTATATTTCTGAACATTTTCCGTTGAGTCATTCTTCTTTAGCCTGCCTGCATTTTTTCCTATTTTCTATGTGTAGTTTTTGTTTTTATTCTGTTCTGTGTCTTGGCATTGTTATCTGTCTCCTTTGGATCATGTCGAGAATCTCATCTGTAATTCAACCGTCGTTTCTTCTTCGTCTATTCTCCTTTACGCTGCATTTAAACATAAGTCTTAAAAATTCCCACACGATAAAAAAAATAATAATAATATGGAGAGATACCAATTCCAGGGTTAAAGTTCGAAAATGAGAGAATAATTTGGGGTATCGCCATAAATACCGACAATATTATAAAAGCCGATGAACCAGATATAACAAAAAAGAACGTCAAAAAGTAAGTTCTCTCTTATAGACACCACTATGTTATTCGATAGCATTAGATAAACAAAACTTAGATAATTTAATATACAAAATAATTCAAAATATAAACAGAAATTTTAAGAAAGTTTCAGTTAAATATTTCTCGTATTATAGTAATAATATGAACATTAATATTGATTAAATTACAGAGACATACATAAGAAAATTCCAGCCAGCCAATTCTTATTGCAAATAAAATTCGGTATGTAGCAAAGCTGAACAGGATTGATCAGTTGCGGGTTGCTGAGGGCATTTAACCCATATTTGGAGGTTTTTACTTACGACCGTTTTCCAAACAAGGTTGTAGAATTCATAAACAAGATTACATCCACCTTAGGTCAATGGTTATCATTTTCTAAATATATGTCTGTCAGCGTAATGAGTTATCTGAATCAAAAGTAATATACTACAATTAATATTTATCTTTCCCTAACGTTTAATGATTGTAGCGATGTTGCTTCGTTATCACATAAATAATAATAGTCGAATGGATCGATTAGAGGCGCACCACCTGACTGGAGTTTTTGAATACACACCAGCTTGAAAATGTAATTCAGAAAGTTGAAGCTGCGAATATTTTCATTTTTAATGAAAGAAGAAATCGTCTTTCAATTAATATCACTGTCATTCATCTTTTCATCATTGTTCCTCTTAATTATAGTCGCAATTGTTATCGTCGCAGTATATTGAACTCCCCTTGGAGTGTTCTATGTCTAAAATTATTAATTTAAGAATATAAAACACTTAAAATCCCATAGGGTAGTATTTTGTTTTCATGATAGCTCTAAAGAAATGCAGCTCTTAATTTTCAAGACCTACAGACAAATCACAAATGAAATGGAAAAAAATATCCCGGGTTAAAATTAAGAGATATTCCTGTGTTATTTACAAAGTGAGAAAAGGCAGAGAATGTTGGCCTATTTTGAAATAATGGATGGACTTAAAGTGGAGTTAGTTCAGTGTGAATCTGAAACATTCCCGTCTGTTTCTGTCAGTGACCAAATCACAATACTGATATATTTATTCAACAAATTATTTGCAAATAATATTAAAAGAGAACATTATTAAAGATTTGGAAATTAGCGAAAAAAAATGTAAGGTTTTATATAATTAACCAAGAAATTTATATGAAAATACAACAGAAATTTGAATTAAATGATTATTCATTATATTCAGAGAAGAATATTTATAAAGGTTATATACCTAGAGTCTTGAACTTTTATATCTTAGATGTATTTATTAATATTGAGAAGGATATGAATGTGCTTTAAAACAAGAAAAGGGTAAATTGGGGTTAATCCTTTGTATTTCATTCAATAAATTCAAAAAATAATGTTTAAAAAGTGTCTGGTTTAATTTTTTTAATTCGCAAAACAAATTATATTTTAAAAATTAAAGGTAAATTATAATAAGCTTTCCATAGAATTAACGAAGAAATTTAAGTAAATGGCTATTAATTATATTCAGGGGAACATATTTATAATGATTTTGTACCTAGAGTCCTGAAATTCTATGCCCTAGATGTATATATTAAGATTTAGCAGGGTAGGAGTGTGCGTTAAAATAAGGTAAAGTTAGATCGCGGTTAATCTCCTAGTGCATACTTATTAAGTTTATGGCTTTAGTTAAAGACGTATTCCACATTAAATTATGGGAGACCGATTACGGCGTAACTTCCAACTTGGTCAAAAATGAATATATACGCGCACACACACACACACACACACACACACATATATATATATATATATATATATATTCATTCTTGAGACATAATACTTACAATTAACAAGGATAGTCATAATGGATATATCACTACTATAAAAAAGTAAACAACATAAAAACAACATAATAAATAATATAATAAAACTATATAATAAAAAATACATTACATGCATGCCTAACAATAATTTCAGATAACATCATATATTCGCATATTCTCATATATACCCCCTCATATATATATATATATATATGAGAGAGAGAGAGATTTAAGGACAAATTACAGATCAATGACCCTGTCTGTTTTCATCCGTTCGTATACATATATATACGCAGACATATATACCTATACACGCATAAAATTATACATATATACACATACATCCATGTATTTCTCTCGAAACAATATTCCCACATGCACCTATATGCATGAAGAAGCTAAAAAATATTCCCATACACAAACACCTGCATATATATATATATATATATATATATATATATATATATATATATATATATATTCACACAAATACACATTTTCCATATTAAAATCCATATTCAATTAATCATACATAGTATATATATATATATATATATATATATATATATATATATATATATATATATATATATAATCACAAACATATATGTCAGATTGCTCTAAACGTTTCTATGTGAACATATACTGCAACATTATACCTATATAGATACATATAAGTATTTATGTAATTCAGGAGAAAGGGTATTTTTCTATTGTTTAAAGCGATGTTTGTGCCTGCATTTTGATATGAGTTCACTTCGAAGGTTGAATAAATTCTCTTGCTTTTTATATTTAATGTTAAGTAATTTTTTTTTGTCAGATAAATGTTACAACGGGCCATGACGTTATTATGAGTTTCAGCTCTGGATATGAATTTCCACACCAATTGCGGTCAATAAGTTTCCAATAATATTTGGGGAAAGATCTTTGGATTTTGAGAGGCCTGTTGCTGAATGAGTGTTTGTGATTATATTAGCTTTGCTTCCAATTTCCCGCAGATATACCAATGTAGGTCTTCTTCAGGTTTACCCTTTTTTCCGGGAAAATCGTTGCTTCATACACCACGTTTTTAGACCTGCATTTACCTCGAAAAGGATAGTCAGTTTTCCTTTTGAAATTGTATGTCGGGTTAATATCCGTTAAATTCACTGTTATGAAATTTATTTAGTAGCTTATTACTGTGGGTGAGATGTTTTCTCTACATTTTTAACATAAGAATATTTAATTTAAATGAATTTCCATGAAAAAATTTTGATAGAGGATTCTTGTCATCAAAAGTCTTATCTATTAGTTTTAAGAAGAAATGGCCTGCATTAGCACTGGAAAGTTTTCAGTAGTGTGGGGTGAACCATTTTACTTTCCTTTTGTATGTTTTTAGAGGTTTTTGAATTTTGATCCTTGGCACTCTTGCTTAAATTTGCTGTTATTGCTTGGTTTTATATACACTTTCTCTCACTAATAACTTTTTTGTTAGAGGATAACCTGTTCATTCTTGTGTTGACAGTTTTGGTATATGTTTTCAAGTGAAATACTGAGTTCAGTATATAAAAATAAATCAACACTCTCTTCTATTTTCCCGCTCTCTAAATATCTCTTGATTTTAACACAGAATAATTTTTTCCATTTCATTTTTTATTTGTTTGTAGGTCTTGAAGATTGAAAGCTGTTTTTTTAGAAAGAAAATTATTACCTATGGGATTTTAAGTGTTTGATATTCTTTAATTAACACACACACACACACACACACACACACACACACACACACACACACACACACACACACACATATATATATATATATATATATATATATATATATATATATATATATAAAATGTGTAAGTGGCTTGCGTAGATAGTAGAATATTGCATGTAACAATTCATTGACAGATTCTTTGTATTTCTACAAATATTTTTTTAATATTTTCATTTTCTTCGCCTAACATCTTCTCCAGCTCTTATCTTTATATTAGTGAGGATTCAAATCGTAAACTGCTATTTTTTAATTAACCAACTGTTTATATAGAAAGATATTTTGAGACCCCGCCTCTCTTTGTCTCTGCATCATTCTCGATATATTGTGTGAGAGAGAGATAACATCAGTGATACATTGTAGATTCTCTCTTTGCGGAAATGTATCTACTATGCGTGCAGGCATACGTAAAAAAGCTCCTTAGACTTTTGGAATGACTAACCAGACGAGTCTTCTAGAGCATGAATAAAGAGAATTGAGCATAATCCTCACAGCGTGCCACATAAAATTCGACAGTAAATAACTCAACGGAAATTGACAATAGACAGACCTGCATAATGCAATTCTTAAAATATAGATGGTACCACGTTACAAAACATGTAACAGTTATGAATTAATTATGAATGGTGGCCACAGGTTTAACAATCAAGATAACCATTTTCTAGAAGAACTTATATGAATGAGTCCGTTTCTAATAAGAGTTAAAATGTTAATTTCAACGTGACTAGACTGTATTTTGTAATAAATAAAAAAGATTAAATATCCTGGTGGCAAGATCTCGAAAATAGACTCTACAAATATCTTGTGGAACACACAAGGAAATGAATTTCTGCAAATATGGTCATTTTATAGCATGTTTTTTTGCAAATATATATTCATTTATATACATTAATGTTTTTTATGAAAAAATACACAAGAAAATCTATGTGTTTTTCTATAGATAGACAGATATGTGCTCTGACAAAAGAAATGTTTATATATTTTCATGCAATTAATTTTAATTGTTATTGGAAGAATGCCACAGCTTATGCCGTTGGATATCTTTCACCAATATTTTCCCAGAACTTTAATTGTAAGCATTTCTCTTTGAAGTCAGCTCTCTTTGCGTATGTATTGATTGACTTTGAGTTTTACGAATCTATTACCGTTGAACGATAAATACAAAATACTTCTCGCAGATGTGTGTTGCTCTGATTAAAATTTGATTGCTTTTATTAGCGAATCTTGCTTATTTTATATTGTTGTGCATTTCTTCAGAAATATATATCGTCTGTGTCATTATGACTGAGTAGTGAGTTCGATCCTTACTCGGTGCCCCCTACTTTCGGCCTTGTGTCACATCTAAGCTACACTTGGAAAATCACTATATCGTCTGTGTCATTATTGATATTAGCAATTGCGCAAATACTTACACAGTCATACATATAGACGCATGAACACACACACTCAATTACATATATATATATATATATATATATATATACCTCAATAGACAAACATTTCATGTGCCAATATTTTATGTCAAAATCTGCTTAAGGGTTAAGCGGTGAAGTGTACGCTGATCATATGCTTTTATTTTTAATTTTTCTAGCAGGTGACATACGAAGCCTTCGAAGTACTACAGGGTTCGGGTTCATTCATAACTGTTTAGAGTGCCTTTATCTGAATGGATTTTGAGGAATGTTGATTTGAAAATGAAAGAAAACATGCGCACAAAATAAAAGTAAACAAACTACGGAGTTCGGTTGCGCATATGAAGAAAATTTATGCTGAATTAAGGGATTAAATAAAGATAAAAGTATTTGATTATCTCTAAATTCTTATAAGTTTTACGTACATAGAACGCTGAACGTAAAAGTCCGAAGTCCCAAAAACCCTCGGCAGAAGGTAATGTAATTCCTGCCAGACTATAATTATATATATATATATATATATATATATATATATATATATATATATATATATATGTATCTGCATCGAACTCTTTTTGGTACGGTATTTTCCGGCCTCTTAACAGATTTGATTATTATATATATATATATATATATATATATATATATATATATATATATATATATATATATATATATATATATATATCAAGAAAATATACTGAAAAAACAAACAAAAATCCTAATATGCGATTATGCTGTTTTAATGTTTAATGTAAACGTTGGAAGTTTCGGTCTAATAGACCATCTTCAGGATCTATTCATAAAACATAATCAACATAGACCATATACAATTCAACATGAAAAAGACGATGAACATAAAAGCAATACCAATCCAAACAGATAACTGAAATATTTTATAAGATCAGCGTTCCGTTTAAATATGATCACGTAGTCGTATATATGTATATATATATATATATGTGTATGTATACGTAGGTATGGATATGTTTTTGTATGTATTTATGTATATTTTTGTATATATGTGTGTGTGTATTTGATTGTATATATGTAAATATATATATATATGTGTATGTATATATATATATATATATATATATATATATATATATATATATATATATACGTATATATATGTATATGTATATGTATGTGTTGTGTATGTGTATGTGTATATATATATATGTATATGTGTATGTACTTATGTGTATGTGTGTGTGTGTATATATGTGTACATATGTATGGTGTGTGTGTATATAGGTATATGTGTGTGTGGATGGATGTACATGTATGTGAATATATGTATATTTATGTATACGTATATGGATGTATGTATATGTAGATCGATGGTTATATATGTAGATGGATGTATATGTAGATTTGAGTGTATATACGTGTGTGCATGTTTTGGTATATTTGTACTTATATATATTTGTATATGAGTGTATATGTACGTATATATATGTGTATATATAGTTAGACGGATAGATATAGGGATACATTTGTTTAATTGGATGTATATAATTGTATAGAAATGTAGGTTTTAGGTATATATGTATATGTGCACGTATGCATATGTCCGTATGTATATATGTGGGTAAATGTGTATATATATATGAAGGACTGCATGCGGATGGATGTATGCGTGTATATACGCATGTATGTGTGTGTATGTATTTTTGTATATTTTTGGTTTATATATATATATGTATATATATGTATGTGTATGTGTACATGTAGGATATGTATATATATATATATATATATATATATATATATATATATATATGTGTGTGTGTGTGTGTGTATGTGTATGGATGTGTATGTGTACATATATATATATGTGTGTGTGTGTGTGTATATATATATATATATATATATATATATATATATATATATATATATATATATATGTATATAGATGGGTATATGCATGTGTGCATGTGTATGTATGTATATGTATGTGAAAAGTGTGTGTATATGGATAGACATGAATATGTGTATGTGTAGATATGTGAATATATTTTTATGTGTGTGTACATGGGTATATATATGTGTGTATGTGGGTACACGCCTATGTGTATATACGTGTATATGTTATTGTGTATGTGTGTATTCGCATGTGTTTTTGAACATAAAAATATAGGTCCTTGCCGGATTAGATAATAGTTATATTTATTTTTATATTTTTAAATTTGATTTGTAAACTGTAGTCGATATTAAATTTGTCAAATGTTCTCAATTACTAAGCGGCACGCCGTTCATTTTTACTTTCCCTCGTCCCATCTCTCTCCCCCACCTCGTCTTTCCCTCCCTCTTACTCTAACATTAGATTTTCTATGGTGTGTGTATGTCACCACGAAATGTAACTTTATGCATTAGACATCCGACAACATTCATTTTTCGCTTACTTTAACCCCTTCCAATCACCTCTCTTAAAATTCTCTCTGTTAAGGTTTAATCTCCTCATACTTACACTGTCTCTAAAATCTGTTTTTATTTCTGGAGTTGTTTTTTTCTGTTTAGGTCTGATGAATTGGATCGTATTTACAATTCCAATGGAATAAATTATGACCATGGAACATTAGTGTTTAAAAACTTTTTTATTATATATATATATATATATATATATATATATATATATATATATATATATATATATATATATATATATATATATATATATATATATATATATATATATATATATATATGTGTGTGTGTGTGTGTGTGTGTGTGTGTGTGTGTGTGTGTGTGTGTGTGTGTGTGTAAATTAAAGGGTAAAAACATTTTGTAAATGCACAAATCTTTGATTCCACCTGTCAGGTTGCTTCATGTGGCGGGCAATAAATGTTCGTAAAAATTACCCAATTATACAGCCTCCTTCGGCACCGGGGTTAGACAAGGGGGGAGGAGGTGTAGGAAAATTTTTTTTCATCCGAGGTCTTAGAGACCTAAGAAATTTTTACATATTACACTTCGACATTATTACAGTTCTTCTGTTTTAAAATATACTGCTATAACCAGCTTCTCTTCCTGGCACAACCTACAGTTTCTACCATTTGTTCTCTTCGGTTTAACTTGTTTTAAGTTATTCCACTCCAAGCTTGTGCTACTGAAATGTTCATCCTTTAATTTCCAAATATGATCTGACGTTGGTAAAATCATACTTCTACTTTCAGGGGAGGGGGAGAAGCGTAAAGTGCTTTTCATGTATGTCCTTTTTTCATCAGCATGCAACACTTTTTGGTACGGTATTTTCCCGGCCTATTAACAGATTTGAATATATATATATATATTTAGGTGCAAACGTTTTTCATCATAATTTCATCACGTGTTCTGGTCTGGTCTCGAAGTACATGTTCAAGTATCGAGAATATTCCACATTGAACATGAAGAAAATTAATTATTTTAATAATATGCCTATTGCGAGACCAGACCAGAAAACGTGAAATTTGAATATATATAAATATACAAACCAAAAATATATATATACATATATACAACATATATATATATATATATATATATATATATATTACCGAAAAATAGAAATCGTTGGTGGTACCAACGTCAGCTTGCCAAAATTTAAAACTCTTAACCAGATACAGTAACGAATAAAACAGGCAACACTGAAAAAGAAGGACGAAAAATTTCTAAAGACAAACTTATTTACTCATTAAGGTAAAGTGCTCAAAGCCTATAATATATCAACTGAGCAAAAAGACTTATCAACGTTAAATCCTACGAAATGATGGTTCTACTCGTAACTTGATAAATAATAATTCTAAGGTATGTCATATTGCTATATTTAGCAATATGACATGTACCCATGTATATCACAAAAATTTTTTGCCAAAGGCAGGTTTGAGGCCACATGCTAATAAATTTGTCTCCCGAGTTTGTTCACATGTCAACCCTTTATGGCAACCGGTTTCATTGTCTTGTTTCAATTTCTTGAAACGGGTACTCCGGTATCATTCAAATTAAAAAAAAATACCACAGATTTGTGTAACAAAATAACAGGTTTTGAATGCTACGTGTATTTCTGTTTCGTATGTTGCTCGCGCCAAAATATTTCTTAAGGACGTATCCTCTCTTTGATCGGAGTAATAATCACAAGATATTTATACTTTACACATACATAGCTTATTGAAATGCTGATAACATATGAACATTATATATATATATATATATATATATATATATATATATATATATATATATATATATAATGTGTGTGTGTGTGTTTTTCGTTCTATATCTTTGGAATTTGATCGGATTTTTATTCAAAAACATATTCTGTTTTTTGTGTCTGAAATAGTGATTTTTTTGTGAAAAATATATTTTAAAAGAAATTAATATTGAACATAAATATTTTTTACAATCAATATATCCGATTGATTCTTTTAAGCTTTTCGTTCTTTTCTTTGAGAGAAAATGTAAAAAATAAAATAAAATAAAAATAACAAATCATACTGATTACATTATACTTCATACTTTTCAAATTCTTTGCAATATTTTCTAGTTAATTAGATTTTATTTTGAATGTTGGTTACCGGCTCTATTTTATCATCAACAGTAAATGTTAATGTAAGAGAAATATATTTCTTTATTTCTTGATTCTATATATATTGAGGATATTTTAATATTTGTAGTAATGTATATTTATGCTCAAAAAGTATAGTCCAACTTACGAATTGCAAATTGGAGATATCATGATCAGGCAAATCTAAGAATATAACTATTTAGGAATTATTTAAGGAAGGACTGATAATGGGACATAAATATTCGAAGGCTCATTCGTATATCGACTGTGGCTTTTCTATTCTTATGCAGAGTATTAAGAAATATAACTATTTCGCCAGGAACGGAAAAGCATATATGAGGATGAGGGATGAACAATCTCATCAAAGATTAAGAGATTTGAGGTAACAGAATTGTGGTTCTACAGATGGATACTGGGATTATCATGGATCTATTAGGTGAGGAGCAAACAATGTTCTAACGTAAATTTCAAAAGACACCTATCGTAACTTCGGAAGGAGACAATTGTATTTCAAGTTCAAAGAGTGACGAAGTCTCTGACACTCGCAAGATATCTTGAAGTAAACAGGGACAGTGGAAAGCAGTTTATAACTAAACTAACGAGATTGTTTCTGTTGCAGTTTTTTGGGCCTTATGTACTAGTGAGCTAGCCTAAATGAGTTGACTGATTTTATAGTCCACCAAGAGAAGGGTTAACCAATCAGAAGATGTAAAATATTCAATCCGTCGTGTATAAAGGCGGCCATTTTATTTACTCTCTCCGAATGTCCAGTGCCAAGTTGTCAGGCGAAAGAACAGAAGGAAGAACTACTGAACTACGCTCTGCTACTTTTACCGAGATATCCACTGCTAACCTGAACTACGCCTCCCTACTGTCTTTGAAATATTCACTTCTAACCTTTGGATTCTATACTCAAAGACGGCCGTCATCATGAACAACAGTTTCATAGAATACCAGTGATTAAAAGAAATAGCAAGAAGATAACAAAAATAAGTACAAAGGACAGGAAATTCTGAAGAGTTATGATCGCCAAAGTCTTGAAATGAGACGGCACAGACAAGATGTACGATGTATATTTTTTGACACCGTATTGCCTATGAAATGATTAGAACTTAAATACATTATGCAAACATATACTTAAAATTTGTAACGTGTATCGTCATGGAATTTATAATTGTGGAAAATAAATGAAAAGGCGGTACGTTAGAAGAGTTATATGAGATATAAAATATCGTCGAAAATCTTAACAACATAATGTTCATAGCAGGACAGAAAGGAAAGAAGAAGTACAATAGAAGCGAGTGGAAGAAAGCGAGAAGAAATAAGTATCAACTGAAAGACGACAGAATGCATCGTCGTTAGCAAAAAGAAAATAAAACAATATCGGATATATATTAACAATCACCTATTATTACAAGAAAATATTTATGACAGCAAAACACAAGAAAATAAGCTTCCTTGTAATTGTAAAATCGGAATTAACTGCCAATTTGTAGGTATTTGCTGTTCTGAAAATGTAGTATATGAAGATAGGTATTTTTCTGAAAGAAAATTTCAATGTGAAAAAGGTGTACATAGGAATATACACTGGTAGTTAAAAATAGATACTTGCAATCACCGGTATTCCTTCTCCAATGCTCCTTTCAAACTGCTCTATTGTTGGAATCATAAAATTAAATGGAGGATTATCCCTCAATCTCAGACTTCCAACAACTTCCGGGACAGATGCAATCTATGCATACAGTAAAAAACAATAATGACTAGGTATAAAAATGCTGATGGATTATTGACCCAAAAGAACAAAATTATCTTCAAGTTTAGACTCAAGAACTGATGTAAAGCACCTTAATAACATTAATTTTGCAGACTTTACACTTGAAGTGTTGATTTTGTTTTAAATCGGTACTAATATGTATACTTACATGCATTCACCTATTTGTATATGATCATTTCGGTGATTTTCTTGCCTACATCAGTTATAATCTTAAATTATTAATTATTTTTATTTTTATATTTATACGATCTTTATTATTATTATTTTATCATTATTATTATTATTATTATTATTATTATTATTATTATTCTCTCTCTCTCTCTCTCTCTCTATATATATATATATATATATATATATATATATATATATATATTTGTGTGTGTGTTTTAAGTTCCTAAAATTGTTCTTTAATTATTTCTTCATTTAATCTTCATATAAAATTTCATTATTTTATTAATATTTTTATGCATACATTTTTATGCTTTCATTTTTATTTTATTTAATTTGTTTTATTGATGTCAAACATAATTTTTGTATTATTATTATTGTTGTTGTTGTTGTTGTTGTTTATTTTCAATCAGATCACCTACTTCCTTACCCTGTATCTTAACTTATTCAGTCCTTAAAGATAAAAATTACTTCCGGGTCACCCTATCGGCTCATGTTTATTTTTTATTCTTTCATTTCTCTACTTATCTCACTGCCTCTTTTAAATTTTTTTAAAAAACCCTTATATTGTTTTTTTCTTTTTCTTCCACTTTATTATTAATATTTTCCTCTTCTTTTTTCTTTTTTCCTTTCCCTTTTTCTTTTGTCTTAATAAATTGATTCATTTGTTATTAAAAAAATCTTTAGATAGATTTTTAAAGATAGTCTGTAATCATTATTATATTGCTCTGTTATTTACACTGATTAATATCTTCCTTGGAATTATCCCTATTAATTTTCATATATATATATATATATATATATATATATATATATATACTAAACAGGTTGTGATGGATAAATTGTCGTCTAAATAATGCAAAAATTAAAATAATATTGACATATTACTTTAGCAGATATATGTGCCAAAATTACACAAAATACCTTGAAATACTGAAGAGTAAATATATTCAATAAAATCGCTACTGGTATAAACCTTGGCCTCCAGACGACTTCGAAATCTTTTGCAACTCTTCTGGACGGTCTCCATGCTTAAATTGGGGAATGCTTCTCTAGTGCTTGCCTACATTTCATGTATGGTGTTACAAGAATATTTTGTCTCTCACTCAACTGCTCCCGACACATCAAGTGGTTGTCATCTGAGGAGTGAGGTGGCTAGATGTAAAGAGTGATGTGGTCGCAGAAATTCTTTGACAGTCCTGACTGTGTTATCCTGATTGCGTGGCATAATGCAGTGTACTGCTGCCAGATATAGGGTCCTCCAGCAGACAAAGTCTTGTCCCAAGTCACTTGATGTAGGTCTATGTGTAGAAGATAAATTTAGGCATAGGGTCGCAATCACTATTGATCACTGGAAACACCTTCGTAATCACTAGTAGACTCATCCAGCTATTTCCCAATCCACTACACTTTATTCAGATTAGCACCAAAACACTACTGAATGCTCGTGTTCAAGCTTCCAGTGCGAATTTCTGGCGGAGTGCATAGCGACATGTTGCTCTTAATATTACAGATGGTGGTGCCTAACTGGCCATAGAATGCCACGCAGTCGATAAA
>CAHIKZ030005608.1:3850000-3872500 GCA_903632075.3 Acanthosepion pharaonis
TTAAAGCGTTAACAATTTTGTACATCGGTTGATGTGGTGTGTGATCAGACTTGAAAGAGCAACAGCAACTTGTCCGATAAAATTTAGCACATGGAAAATCAAAAAAACACCCTGTTGTATTTGAAGTCCTCGGATTGGTTGGAAAAGATTCTTGTAGATTAATTGAAGGAATTCCTTGAAGTACATGCCTTAAAAAAATACAAAAAATAGCTTTTACGAGCACAGGCCACACATTACAAAGGGCTTTATCTATGTAAAATATTTTTTTTTTTAATTGGTCAGTGGAAAATATCATAATACCATTTCTAACGTTAGGTCTGTCGCCGGATCCCGAAAAGAAATGTGTTCACACCAGAAATCAAAGGAAATAAAACAATAATAATAAAATAATTCATCATAAATAAATTAATTAAAATAAAATAAAAAAGATTTTTAATAAAAAATAATAGATAAAGATAAATATATAAGTAAACATATATATCGATCAGTATAGAGAACAAATTTAGAATATAAACATAGAGGGATGAACATAATAAAGATATACATATTAATATTAGTACTAAAATTACTAATTTAGAATTATAGAAGATGTATACACCACCAAGTTAATCATACATATAACCAGATATATAAAAAAAAAAACAACAAACATGCATGACAAGCATATATATATATATATATATATATATATATATATAAGTCAAACCTAGTGAGCCAGAAAAACCTACCCAGGTTTCACCTAAGCGGATCGATCCGCTTACGTGAAGCCTGGGTAGGTTTCTCTGGCTCACTAGGTTTGACTAGGTCTACTCTACGGTTGTATGGAGCTCTTTTTAGCTAGTTGTTTACTCGGGTCGGTTTTTTTTTTCTTTCAGCTTTGAACCTGGATCTGTGCGATTTTTTTTCGAGAGACTTTCGTGTTCCTGGCTCTTAGTTTTTTAAATCCTTTTTTGCCTTCGAGATTGATTTGGTTATTGGCAAATCAAAAATCTAAGGTTTTTTGAGACGTGTATATAGTTACACACACACACACACACACACACACACACACACACACACACACACACATATATATATATATATATATATATATATATATATATATATATGCACAAACATATATGCTAGTACCCATATAAAAGAGTACACACATCCAGTGTATATCCGTCAAAGTCAAATTTTTATTGATTTTTTTCAAATTGATTTTATGTCTACATTTGAAAATATATTCCTTTCTTTGATTCAATAATATATATATATATATATATATATATATATACAACAACATGGCTATATTCTTTATTGATCCCATTGCTTTTTCCTGTTTAAAAATATCCTGTTACGTTTGAACTTCATGTTATTTACTAAAAATTCTTAATGTACAAACTTTCTAACATTGTTTTATTTAAAAACTTAATGTATTCATGAGTCTCTTTGGAAAACAATCCCTTTTTAGTTGGTTACAGTTAGAACTTGCAATTCTGTGGAACACCCAAATCTTTCCGGAAAGTTGTCAACGATTAAAAATTATCGATATGTTCTAACGTTTAAAGCATATATCTGAAAGTCATCTTATACACATCGAGGTACATACACACTTATCTTGGGGTAATGAAAGAGAAGATATCACCTTAGTAATCTAATATTTTTTCTCTTTGTTCCATTTGCTTTTTAGGAGGCACTGTCTTTTAGGAAAAAATTCAATGATCCTTCGAATTTAGAGTTTTTTTTTCTGCCTTTTTACTAGACTATGTTTTAATAGTTTTAAGTGCTCCAACAGCGATCAAAATAATTTTCGATTTTATCATAGAAATATATTTTTAGTTCAATTTCTTTTTTTGCTGTCAACATATTTATTCCAATTTTTAGATTCATTCAATTCTATTCACTTGTTTGCTGGCGCAGAGAAATATATTATCCTCTTGTTAAAATAACTCGATCAATTCTAGCTTTGTTCGGGAACATCTTTTGAATTTCAAAACCAAAAGGAGATTCATACATATACTTTTCTAAGACAGATGTTGGTCTGTGAATATATAATTGCTTCTTAATAATATTCGAATTACTTGAGGTTTTTTTATTACCAGAAGCAGAAGATTTAGTAACAGTATTAGAAAAAGAAATAGAATGTCTTATATTATAGAACTTACATTATTTTCTATTATTGAAATGGTTCAAAGTTGGATTGCTTATGATAGGCCTTATATAGATCTCTGTGTAAGCGCTAGATTGTATGATAGTAAATTCTATTCAGAAAAAAAAAGCAGAGTAGCCTTCTATTGAATGGCTTTGTATTGTAGCTTTTCATTAAATGGCTTCTGAAGTCATTGGAGTGACGCCGACATTAATAAAATAGTAGGTAATAAAATAGAAAATGTGAAGACTTATAATACAGCAGTTTAATGATAATTTCAGTTAAAGAAACGGACACATCATCTCTACACTGGTGTTGGCAAGTTGTATAACGCCAGCGTAAGGAAAACTCGAAAACAATGTGATAATACGTATAAGTCTATGTATATATGAATAAATAGAAATTTTACGAAATAAATATTCAAATGCTTAACTTTAGATCACAGAACAGTCCTTAGAAGAGTTAAAACTACATTTATTAAGAGCCAGAAAGGACAGGAATATGTAGAAAGCCAACGTCCAGAAGACACACGGCAAATGGAATATAAAGAAAAACTTTAGATAAATATCCTTCTTCAGTAAGACATGAACGCAAACCCACATACAAACCAGCGATACATACATGTACAACAAAACCAAATATATATACTTGCGTCTCTGCATCAATCCAAACATGAAACAATACAGAAGGAAAATATCTTTAAATATTGGCGTGTTTGTCTTTGATAGAGAAAGAAAGGAAGAAAGATATCATAAATTACCATTAGAATTGATTATTTTTATTAATTTCATTCCATTCAAAGTGATAATGCCACCAAGATTCAAGGTGATACTGCGACAAGAAAACGACTTTATTGAGGACACAGGATAATGAAAGAATAAGTTTCAGGAAGACAAAGACGTTTGAATTGTATTTTTGAATATCGTAGGTGGCAGGGAAGTAAGCAAACAGGGCGACAGAGAGAGAGAGAATCAAGTATTTCGATGTAACTTACTTTTACATCAAGCTCCTTTGAACAGTTAAAAGATATAACCTAGTTGTTAATATTATAGTATCTTTAAAGTCATTAACTTTATGCAAACGAGATGCAAAAACGTAAAGCAGGTTGGAATAATTGCCATAAAATTATTTATAGAAAAGCTACATGGAAGGCACGTCACAGCGGATGAGAAGAGATTGTCAAGACGGATAAAAAAGAAAACAGACATTGTTTTTTTTTGTGAGTTTTTGAGAATCTCGCATATATCCCAGGAGTAACAGAATATGGCAGAAATATTCAATGCGCAGTATATATCGTATGTCACACAATAATTAACCACACCACAATATGTTTAATATCTAAAAAGACGCTAAACTAATTGCATTATATTAGGTTGGTGCGAAAATAATGACGTAATAATGTCGTTTTTTGACGTTAAAAATACGTCAAAAAACGACATTATTACGTCATTATTTTTGCACCAACGTAATATTTTCCAGGTTTTCACATAAGACGTTTAGTCATCTTGACATCATTTGTCGTAAGAATCACTGAAAAAACCCTTTGAGTTATTCGACTAAAAAGAGAAAAGGTTAAAATATTTTGTCTACTGACTTCCCTAGTGAGCAATGGTGAGAGGAAAAAGAGCATTCAGTTCTCATATAATAGTACCAATATTCATACTCTGGATTCCATCTTCAAAGTCCTTCCAAGAACCATCAAGAGAAAGGTGAATAGGTTTTAAAAAGAGTAACTGGGAAAACTTGGTCAGGAGGTCAAAAGAGGAAGAGGGAAGAGGGCTAAGGAGATCAATTAGAAAAGATCCAACTCAATTCATGAGACGTTTGGTAAGTGAAAGGGAATTTCAGCTATGGCAGTCCAAAGAGCAATATATATATATATATATATATATATATATATATATATATATATATATATATATGTTTTCTTTTCAGTAATGGTGAACATGTAATTTTCGTTTATGATCGGTTTCATCCCGATACTTCTCTTAAGCTTAGAGTGTAATTATACATTCTTGGTCAAAGTAGAGTAGAGTAGTTTTATAGTAACCCCGGAGAGTTCCAGTAATGTATCTTTAATAATTTCTAAGATGCAACGGTTTCGAGATTAATGCAATCATTGGACAATTTTGCTGTTACAGAAACACACACACACACACACACACACACACACACACACACACACACACACACGCACACACACATATATATATATATAGTCTGAGAGACTGATATTCAACAGGGATGCCTACATAACGTCCATTGAGGATGTAATGCTACTCTGGCTCAAGAGAGTGTCTTCTGCAGAATATAGCAGGAGAATCTAATCATAGCACTCAGAAGATCCTAATCATTTCTAAGATACAACGGTTTATAGATTAATGTAACAGTTGGACAATTTTCTATTACAGAATTAGGACGATTTTTCTCTTACACACGCGCACACACACACACACACACACATATATATTTATATATATATTCTTTTTATAGAGGAACATAAAAATGTCTAAAATAATTCTCGGACTTTGTCCATTTCATAATGTGTGGCGTAATTTGTTTACATTTGGATACGCCATGAGCAGATATAAATGTATGTGAGAGAATCATGGAAGACTGTTGTTTAAAGACAGTAAAATAAACCTTACTAACCTAATTCTCCTCTGTGGGCCAAACGGTTAAGGCACGTCAGGCTATATGACGCTTCCCTAGAGGATACAGGTTTGAGTCAGGCCGGTAAATGTTGTTTAATACTGTTTATTATAAACGGAGCATTTACGTAAATATTTGCATCTATAAAAGAATTTATAAACATAAAAATGTCTTAATATATATATATATATATATATATATATATATATATATATATATATATAGTCTTAAGGTGTGCTATATTTATGGAATAAAGTGCTCAATATCAAAGATAGAGCGTGTGTAAATATAAAAGTGAACATAGAAGTCAACACTTAGAGGCGACAGTCTGATTCATGCTATGTGGCCTGACGATTGCATATAGCATGAAACAGACAGTCGCCTCTAAGTGTTGACTTCTATGTTCACTTTTATATATATATATATATATATATATATATATATATACTTTGCAGAGGAAATTAGAACTTCTCCATCTAGTAATTGTTTTTTCCAAACATATATCCGTACACACACACACACACACACATATATATATATATATATGTATATATATATATATATGCATGTGTATATATATGAATGTATATATATATATATATATATATATATATATATATATATATATATATATATATATATATATATATATATATGATTGGTATTCTATCATATATATGTACAGTTATAGGAATAAGAACAAATAGAAAACGTTTGTAAATTTAGTCATATTTCACTTTTGTTTTAACTTCCTAAGAAAATGACATTTGGAAAAAGAAAGGAATCTTCTTTTATATATTTTTGTTGTTCGTTTTCATTGTTAAACAGACTTCATGTGCATTTGACTTCCTAAGCAATATTAATATAATATATATAATATCGACAATTACTGTCTAAACAGCTTGTATGATTTTTTTTCAAATTTTCGAATTTGCTATTTTATATAATCTGCAAAGTCAGCAAATATCTTTTGCATTTATTTATTTTCTACCGAGTACTTTCGAATGATGCTAAATTTGTTTCAATATTTTCTTTTTGTGTGCTTGTTTATGTAACGGTTTCTACTTAATTCTACCGTTCCTGATTTTGCTGGAGTCACAATTCACGCAAGTTAATGTCATTTTAACGGTCAAACTTGATTTCTGTGTGTATTTTATTTTTTATATACTCTTCAATATAGAATCCGTTTTGAAGACAAATTTATTTGATAACAATAAATATTATATAGACCTAAATGACAAGAATGTCTCAGAATTCTGGAAGGCGTTGTAAGGGGAATGTGAGGCACCTAGCATTAAATAAGGTATCATTCTCAATATGGAAATGTATATGGAAGTGTGTAAAGAAAAAATTATAATGCATATAATTATTCAGTTTGACCGATTAAATGCCGTCATCAAAGTGATGGAACGCCAAAATCAAGCAAAAACAGCTACTTCCTCATTTTAATCCAACGATTGCTTCTTTGGGAGAAGCTAAGGTCTTAATAAACAGTCAACATCCACCCAGGATGATCTCTTTCTAGCATTGTAATATCCGTCCACTCTTTAGCTGTTTGACCAGTTGATGTGTTGCCGTCCGCGCATGCGTCCAGATACAGAAGTACTCTGCTTGATGGTCTTGCAGAGAGTGTTGACGTATGACGCTTCCAAGCCTGATCATCTAATAGGGGCGTGCAGTGTCGGCCGACGAGACCTTTGACCTTTCTCTAAGAACAGAATTGGTTTGTGAACTTAATAATGGATTCGAAAGAGCTTTCTCAACCATTAGTTCTTTTTTTCTGTCTCAAAAAAGGAGTGTCCAATTCTTACACCGGCAGAGGAGAATGGATACGACCAGGGATTTGTACAGTTTGAACTTGGGCTAGAAGTCCATTACTGTTGTGATGCGGCTATCCACGTGCAGTTTTTGCGTGACAGGTACTAGCATTTGACAGAGTCTCTCCCATATATTTAAAGCACTTTCGGTTGTTCGCTCTCCATGGTGACGCTGTTAATTGTGTTGCGTTTCCATTCACAAATTCTCTGAATTTCTGTTTGTTGAGTTTGATTCCATATGAATCGTGTTTGTTAGTCAGAACTTTCAGTTCAGTGCCAGTTCCTTGAATGAAGTCGATGTTGTGTACGAAATGCAAATACCATACAGAAATTCCAACGATAGAGATAGAAGTTCCCTCATCCTGTAGGCTTACATAAACATACATAAATCACAAGGCTTGAAAACCAATGCAGCATTATTCGAAAGTTCTGTTTCGGATCGCTATATTTATATTATATAAATAATTGAGACAGCGGTTGGCAAGTAATTTTTTTCACTCAAATTTAAACAGATGCAAGGCAGTAAAGCCACTAAGATACAAGGTGTTACGAGGTATGAAAGAATTAGAAAACATTAAGAAGGATCGAAAAAACAGTAGGTTAATAAGAAAGACAGTAGACAACGTTTGACATTACATATACATTTTTCAAGATCAAAATTAATTGAAAAATATGGAGCCGTAAGAGAGATACACCAAGGAGAGGTTTGCAAAAGAAACTGTTAGCATTAAACTTACGGTTGTATCTAGCCAATCCAGTTGTAAATTTGTGAGATCTCCTTGCAAAACTAGTAGCGCGATTTAATTCATAACTTCTAGGTACCATAGCGAAGAATTCACCCGTTACCATGGAAGTATTTATAGAAAACGCACAGTGTATACACTTTGCGGCATTGGGGAAATGCCTGATGCTGAGACTCTAGGTTAGGACCAGCATTATTGCTTATCTGGATTATATCCATTATCTATAAATAAATAGTAAGATCACAATATATGGTAGCAATAGGAAAAAAAGAGGATTATCACTATCTGCTGTCAATGGCAATATCAACTAGCCAGAACCCGGTTGGGGCTAGAACGTAATGTGGGGTCATGGTTCTCCACTGAAAATACATGCAGGGACACCAACCCGTGAGCTAGATTGCACTATAAACATCTCGATATTATTCGATTGGTGATCAGAAATGCCGCTCTCAGCGCCACCAAAATGTTCGACCTCCTTACTACCAGTCGTATACAGCAGCCAGAGAATGAATTTTTTTGCCAACAAACTCAATTACAGGGATAGCAGTCAGATCCAAGTAGTTGGAGAGCGAAATAGACAATTCAAACGTATCGACAAACTTCTAAGTTGCCAATGATTTTTACTGCTAATATTTCATTTTTTTCCCTCTTCCCATGCAAGGGGAATGCTTTAATTTCGTATCATCTACCCTTATGTACTAAGTCTAGGTCAATACCGTAAGGTCGAATATCAACAAATTTATAATAAGACTACTTAAGCAGTCCATTCATTAACTACAGTTACTGAACAGGGAAGCAATAATATAGTAATTGATACAGAATATTTACAGGGCCGTGTGTGTTTGTGTGAAAGAAAGAGTCAGAGAGAGAATGAAGTAAGAAAAATTAATCAATGTTTTAACAGATTAATTAGTAAAACAACTAATAATAATTAACAGGACAGCATTCAAACACTAGCATAATGCATATTTCGTGATAAATCTCCAGAAGCATTTGGTCATCTTGTATCAGGTTGCCCGGTATTGACACCCACTGAATATAACACACAGCATGACAGATTGGGTCAATATCTATACTAGAAAATCTGCAAATTTTATGGAAAGGAAAGTGTAATAAATTGGTATGAATACCGCCCAAATCCGGTTACGGAAATAGAACCTGCAGCAATTTTAAGGGACTTCACGATACACAGGTATAACAAACATAGCTAATCGCTCAGACATTGATTTGAGACCGCAAAGACAAAAAGCACCTCCTTATTGATATGGCAGTTCCTCCAGACTGCAATGGATCTTTCAAGATCTAAAAAAAAAAACTATCAAAATACGAAGACCCTGAAAACAATATCTCAAAAATGTGGCACATGAGACCATCAACAATTCCAGTTGTATCTGGATCCCTCGGATTGATTGGAAATAATTCAAATATACTTATTGAAGGGATCCCTACTAGCCTTAAAGAAATACAAAAAGTACAACCCGAAACTCACAAAGGACTTTATCTAATCTATCTAATAGGTGTGTTTTTACAGAATTGCCCAGTGCAAAATATCTTTGGGTCATGTCACTTTATTACTTCAAAAACGCTTTTATCCTCTTGCCCAGTGTCACTAAAGGGTGAATGCAACGGACAATCGTATTCAGTCAATTTCTTAATTATTTCAAAGGGTTCGTTGTTAGTATATTTCTGTGTTTATATTCTAAGCAGAGTGGAATAGAGATAATAGTAATTATTAACTGTATAAAAGTATTTCGTATTTGTGTGTCCAAATACCCATTGAATAGTGATTTCGATCATCACCGGGTGCCCCGTATTTTAAGTCTTAGAAAAGCACAATATATTTTTTTTTGACTACACGTTGTTGAATACCAGGAAAACAAAATGATATCATGTTACTTAGCACTAGAAAAATTCACTAGAATTTTAGTGTCTTTGCGAAGAGCGTTGTTATGAAGGGAGCGTAAGCACAAAGCAACTAATATATATTGCATGTGTACTAGTGTTTACCAGTCATGTACATGCATTCATATAGAGATTGGCGTGCAAAGAGTAGAGGAGAACTACATGAAATGATTATACACGTTTATTCTTTTAATATTCTTTACAAGTACGCTTTTATCAGTAGTTTCTGTGGTCCTGCATGGAAGTTAATTTCAAGAATAATGTCGTTTGACTTTGCCCGATATCTACGATGTCAGCTATTCTTTTTTTAAAGTATTTTCATTTTTCGATATCGCCTTTCATCCCAAGTGGCTAATACTGTTGAATAAAAGGGATGGTGTATAATTGTAATATTGTTTTTAGCAAGGTAATTACGAACAATCTCACGAAAGACGAGCAGGATAATTTTCACTGTGGCGGATCTATGTGTCAGCTTGAAGTTCATGCCTTTTCAAAGAAACACGTATCTTTCGATATGAAGTCACTACTCTTGGCACTTTTTTCCACATTTTAAACTGTTTTTCCGTTTTTGATTTCCCATTTCCCACGTCATTCTTCAGAGTTCTTTGTGCGTTGGTGAATAGCAGTTAGTACACAAGAAGAAAACTTAACTCCCATTTAGTATGTGACCTTTCTTAAAGTCGATTATACTTTCTCTTGAACCTCTATAAATCTTCACAGCAAACATTATTTTAAAACTCTACTACAGATCCCTTATGAACATTATCCGCCAACCGTATAATATAAACACGTTTAACTTCCTCTCATAATCGGAATCGAATAAACCTGCAAGGATCTCGTGGAATCCATCTATGCCTACTTGTTTATAAGTGTTTTCTGATTCATTTCTCGAGTCACAAACTTGAGTAATTCCTGCACTTAGAATTCCAAACTTCGTATAAATACACCTATACCCGCGCATATAAAAACCAGATGTTCTTTTTTTCCATATCAAGTTACACTATTTGAAATATTCTAAAAATACGTATTTACAATCACAATACTAAATTATATAATTATTATTGCTATTAACAAATCTTTATAATAATGTAGTTTAAAATAAATATTGAAAAGGCACAAGAAAGAAATGTCCAACAAAGCACTCATTTTCAACGGCGTAACTTCTGTATGACGTTTATGTGCATGTATAAGATACACTTCGATTATGAGTATAGTTCTCAACATTCCATTGGCGGTTATTCTCTGATTCACTTTCATTCTCCTTAACTAAATAAAACACTCAAAATGCAGCGTTCAGATATTCCACAAATAAAGTAAATTTGATTTTCATTATAAAAGTTAAATAAAAAAAACTTTCTAATGTATTTTCTCATTAAATTCCCATTTAAGGATTATTTTCTCCAAGCAAACTTTGGCAATTAGCGCAAGAACAATATATATGTAGTTCTGGGTGTCAGAATATTGTTCCTTACACGCAGGCGTAAAACCAATTTCCGGATATGCTTCAAGGCGGAATCGTACGCATGCCTGGGTTAATTCAAGGCTTAATACGTGGATGAGTATCCGGTCACCTTAGAAATAATAAAAAAAAAAACACACACACATTTTTCTGCATAAAGTTATGTTCATTTGCTAAAACCCAATATTAACTGAATGTCGCGTAAAACCTACCGAAACACATTTTCGCAATTTTTATTTTTCATGTATTCATTTCAATCGATTCCCGTCTCTATTTTGTCACATATGTCGAAAGAAAAGTCTAACTATTTTTCTCTCAATTAATTAAAATTCTTGGTAAAGATCACCACTATGTACTAGGTTCAGAAATTTAATCCATTGAGATTTATCATTTATTTTCTAAATATTTTAAGACAATTCAAGTCACATATGCATGTATAGTTTTACTAAAGTCCATTTGAATTAGAGTGTTACTGGATGAGGAAGGAGGTGGTATGAAGATTATATGGATAAAAAAAAGTTATATAAAAACGGAACATTCTCTCGATTAAGATTGTAGTGCTCGGGAAATGATTAACACGCGAGTGTATCCCCAAAAGTAGAAGTTCTTGTGAAAAAGCTGAGTGAGTAGAACTACCTTCTTTCAGTTAAAATATTGTTAAGATTTGGATAATTCAAGGCCATCTAGATTGGCGAGTTCAAGCTATAAACGCCTGGACAGCTGGAAGTATAGAGTTCATGGAAATAGCATTAGAGTAGAATAGAATCTATATATATATATATATATATATATATATATATATATATATATATATATATATATTGGAAAGATACAGCAGAGTTGAAAATAAAGCATTCTCTAGAAGAACACGTGAAATGTGAAGACTGGGCAAGTCCGACCCTGGTATGTCAGTAATACACCATATTTGGTCTAACTTGACTTGTAAATTAAACAATAATATCATGGAGGGGTAAGATAGTTTGACATTTCATCTATCATCTTTAGGAATGAAAGTAATATAGTATTACCACATGAAATCTGGAGGGAGATTGAAATACGATTGACATTGCGATTCTTTGAGGATGCAAACTGTCTTCTTAATTCGAGAAAACTGAGGATCTGATCGGTGATGATAAAACGACACTAGCCCGATTTTGGATGCATTGAATGTTATAAGCCATTAATGTTTCCATTTAGCTGTGAAAACTATGTTACAGAAGAAATCAACTGCAAGTCTTTGAACATAGTGATTGTTGTAGGTGCTTCCAGAAACGAGAAGTGCGGGAAATAAAAACTTCTTGCATAGATCATACGGTTACATCTATCCAACGCAACTGCAAACCTATGATATCTTTTCGCCAGTCCAATTCAGATACAATAACGAAGAGCCCATTCATGAAATTACGATGAAAATATATATAGAAACGATACATGGAGACAACATTATCGCGATGGGAAAGAGACTGAAGTTGAAAGGCCAGAAAATGACCAGTAATATTGCTGAATCTTCTTTGGATTTTATCAAGGATTTCTAGATGTATAGCAGACCATATATAGCAGCATTATTCTTTGCGTGAACCAAGAGTAGATTTATAGACATTAAAGTTGGTTTTCTTCACAATTTTCGGTTATACACGGACAAACCCTGTAATGATTTAGGGTCGTAGGGATACTACATATACTGTAGCCACGGCAACAGTGTTTTATTCTCAACAAGCTAACCTGATAGAGTCGGAGGATCTCTAGGTTGATTTGAATTCAGAGTTTTGTTTCTTCGAGACAAGTCTCTCCTGATGAGGACGGAGAGTGATGGATTCATACAAGGGTATTATCACGTTAGTGAAGTTATTGACCTCGTCAGGAATTCGAAATCGGATCTCCGATTATTCATGCCGCTATCCATTAATCCACCGTGTACCTATATATATATATATATATATATATATATATATATATATATATATATATATATATATATATATATATATATATATATATATATATATATATATATATATATATATACATATATATATACATATATATATATACATACATATATATATATATACATATATATATACATACATATATATACATATATATACATGCATATATATATACATATATATATACACATATCCATATACATATATATACATATATATACATATATACATATATATACATATATATATACATATATATACACAGATATATACATATATATATATATATATATATATATATATATATATATATATATATATATATATATATATATATATATATACATATATATATATATATATATATATATATATATATATATATACATATATATATATACATATATATATATATATATATATATATATATATATATATATATATATATATATATATACATATATATATATACATATATATATATATATATATATATATATATATATATATATATATATATATATATATATATATATATATATATATAATATATATATATATATATATATATATATATATATATATATTATATATAATATAAACTGCCAGATTTTAAACTCATGTTTTGTGACGTGTCCTTTCTTGGACGTATACACCGTCATTGATCTTTAAAACTTTGCCAAATGAGTTTGTATTTCCTGCAGGCGTATGTTTTGAGGAGTGTTGCAATAAATTAGCCATCATTCTTTCTCTTCTTAGCTGAAGGTTATTGAAGTATTTCATTGTAGTGAAGACAACCGAATTAACTTTTTTTATGCTACAAAAGCTTACCTTGGTACCGTCTTCTTAAACATTACTAAAGGAATTTAGTCTAAGTTATTAAATAAGCAAGTGCACAATCCATGATAATTATCGAAGATAACCAGTTGAATAAAAAACCCAGTAGATATTTCTTACTTAAAAATAGAAAATTATATCTGAGATTCTTCCAGAAGAAATTTAACTGTAATTTTAAAAATTTGTTTGCTACTTACGGCACCTGAAGAAATGAATCTGAAAAATATATAATAAATTTAGTTTATTTACTTTGATGGACTTGACATAAAACACATTAGGTAGAAATGAATACATGTATTCATGTACACAGTGTTTCCGTGAATCGATAAACGTATGATTATGTAGAGAAAGATATGTAAATATACAGTTTCCAAGTATTGCTAACTTCATTTATTAAATTATATTTTTTTATTGAATAATGCTTACTAATCTTTTTTCCTGTACTCTGGTATCTTTTAAGCCATTTTCTAAAATTTTATTCACATATGGCGTTTTATATACGCTTTGAAAAGAAATTCTTCTAGAAATTTCAATATTAAAGAGAATTGTTTTTTTTGTTTTTCTTTCAGGACCACAGGTTCGGCGATTTATAAAAAGCCATCTGGAAGATCTCCAAACGCTCATACGAACGGGTTATGGAAAAATAGATATAGTCTGTAAAAGTGTAAGGCGAAGAGAGGCCACCATTTGCAGGGTGTTCTTTTTAATAAGAAATGGATAAAAACTGCTGTCCTATGTTTACAAATCAGTGAAATGTCATTTAATGATAGTTTTCTTGGTCTTTTTGTCAAAATTTAAAATATTGGAGATATTTCTGCCACACCCTGTATAACTAAATAAAACAACGTGAAGTATTTTTTAACTCACCCTCGTTTAACCATGACAAGACAATGCTAAGTGCTCTATTTGAAAGAATGAAAACGATATTATTTGAATAACATTGATGAAATCTGAATGTTCACTATTTTATCGAACGACAAAATATGTTCTTTTGGACAAATTAAAATATAATTGATCAATTAAACCGCACAACGTTCGCCATAATAAAATAATCTCATTGTATATAAAAACATATAATGATTAACCTGGAATTCTACTGATTATAACGGCTATGTTTCCAAAAATGTCAAGAATAGAAATTTTACTCATTTTAGAACTGCTTATGAATTTCAAATTAAGCAATCATCATTTTTCGCCTGAAAGTAAAAGACAATTGATAAGTTACTGGAACTGGAAGATTTTCAACTGCAACTCGGAATCGTAAAATCTATTTATACCATGATACAGTCGTCTGAAGTATTGTTATTAAAATTAAGACTTCTCTTATATTTAAGAAACACACTTCTTTAATTATATAAGCATATATTCATTTGTTTAACTATAGATTGTAATCTGTTTGTGATTAATTGAGAGATCCATTAACTTATAGGTTCGAGAGGAAACTTATGTGATCGATTATTCTTTAATGATGTTTTAAAGAAATTTATTTTCACCAGAATTATATATATATATATATATATATATATATATATATATATATATATATATATATATATATATATATAGTGTCTGTCAGAAATCCAATGTAGAAAGATTGCAACATACTTGATGTCATAATTTGTATATAGTTTACATCTTCACGGGTTTAATTTGAATGATACATGTGTTACTACTTATTTCAGAATTTTTTAAATATATATATATATATATTCATTTGTTTATTCGATATTAATTAAAAGCTAAGAAACTCTCAATAAATATACCTGCAAATAGAAAATAAGGTGCAATATGTCTCAATCTGAAGACTTAATTTCATAATTTGCATTTAATAGGAATATTTCACTTATATTTTTGAAATATTAGCATTTACATGGGTTATATATATGACGAGGTTTTTCATGGAATATATAGCTACCAAATTCTATGTCAGGTCACTATGATTTTCACCGACATATGGTTGAGTCATTGATGATTAAACCGGTTCTCCATGAGATTTCCCAGTGTGAAAGGTAATTAAACACACAACAGGTTTAAAACATAACAAAACTATTGTAGTGTTAACGGCCTTGTGCGCAGTTGGTTAGATTGGGTTCTATAGCTATTTAATAATCTAATGCGATGATGACACGTCATCGCTGAACGAAGGGCTTCTAGATTAACGTTACCGGTCAGGGTGGAGGATTCCGTTGAAGGAAACAAAGGCCACCTGTCCTTGACAAATTCGAGTTTTCGATTTGAAGAACATCGAGAGGCATGTTACTATCGCATTTATATTCCAAAAATATATGATATGAGAGCTCCTTTAAATAATTTGGTGAAAAAGGGGATATGGTCGAAAGAATGCGAACAATCTTTTAAAAAAATAAAGTGCTGTCTATTAGCATACCTATGGTTAGTGCATTTAGACTCGAAGAGGAAAATCATTGTAGCAGCAGACGCCAGTAATGAGGAATTAGGTGCGGTATTGCTTCATAAATTCGAGTACGGATCTACGAAGCCAATAGCACATACCTCGAGAACGTTACTGCCCGCGGAACGAAGTTACAGTCAAATCGAAAAAGACAGTTTAGCAATAATCTATGCTATAAAAAAAACATTCACAGGTTTCTATACGGAAGAGAATTTATTTTGCAAAAAGACAGCGAGAGACATGTTCAAGACATGTACTGTATGAAATAAAACAGCTAGCATGAAACTCAGGTATATGAATGGAACGATCTGTGTCACAAGCGGTAGAGTGACAAGAAGAAAATACCTAGTTATTAGATTGATAATGATCATGAACTGCCACATTATAATCTCGTTAATTACTCTACTATAATACTTAACAATTAACTGGGAATACTACTGACGACCGGTGAATAAATCCGGATGTGTATGTTTCCATTTATTTAACACAATTACACTTAGTATAGCAATGCTAATCTGTTGTCCTCTATGCTGTGTGCACGCGAATGGCATTGCCGTAGGTAACACTAGCAATGACAGGTGAAATCCATTAGTTTTTGTTTTTATTGCAGCCCAATTAGGTACTCAAGTATAGGTCATATCAAAGATATTGGTATCATACATCTTAGTAGAAACTATCGCATATCATTTAGAGATAGAATGTGTGCATTAAAATTTGACGATTCAAATCACATTTTAATACATCTTCATGTCTTGGACGAAAGTGGTTCTCCGGAGCTTTATGCATTTCGTTATTTTGTATAAATCCACTTTTCATTCCCTCTTTTCATTTACGTTAATCTTTACGTCATTAATTTCTTCAACTAGCGTTTTCTGTGTTGCTTACCTTCACAGTGTCATATTAAATTAAATATGCAAAGTTTTCTCCGCCTATAATGCGTACCCAAATTGCCAGCAGTCTCTAATTCTTAGGAGCTGTTTTATTCCTGTTATTAATATACAACTTTATGAAATTACGAAATTAGAAGTTTTTGTAGCACTATACTTTTAGAAGAGCAACACATAGAACTTGAAGATTGGAATAGTTTATTGCATTTTGGTGTATGTCGTGTAACAGGAGGAGGTCAGTAAATAGTAGATATTTTAGCGTCCCATTTGTAGAGATTGACGAAATTTCATTTCATGAAGAAAAATATAACACGCAAGATGCCTTGTCTACCAACTGTAAGAGGGACTGCGCAATCTGCTCCACCTACGTGCACTTAATTAACCTGTGCAGGAAAGGAAATATCGTTCTGCTCATACCCTGGATATAACATTAAAATTCTACATATATTACCAGGAAATAAACACAAGACAATAATCTAAATACGCATATATTTTAATACTCACAAAATAATTAAGATAGAGAACAAATAAATTCGCTGTTTGTTGAGGGGTTCTCCCCTTTTTACACAAAATGGACTCACCCAGTGTATACATATACTACTGCTACGTGAAGACCCGAGAGAGCAAGAGCGAGAACAGGAGGAGGCGTGAAAGGTTGTAGGTAACCGGAAGAGTAAGGTGAACGTAACAGACAGACAGAACGAACGTGGCCAGCAAGAGTCACAGTGAGTGAGCACGTAGACTCAGTAAGAAGTCATACAGCGATATTTCAATACCAAAGACTGTATAAATATTTTGCTACTAACCCGTATTCCTGGAACTACTAACCTGCATTACCAGTTTGTATTATTGCGTTAATACATTTATTTTCCTATATTCATTCTTGGCGTTTGTTATTTATTGGTACCGGATTTCATCCCGGAATCCACAACACTGTTAGTATCTCATATCAAATAATTTAATTTCTTCTTTGCGAATTGCTTTCTTGATGATGATTTCTTTGGTGACGCAGTAGACCGATAATTCCATGAAACAGGCGAAGGAATTTACTGCACGTTAATATTGGTTGAATAAGTGGTTGATTTTGTCGCGCCATTTTTTCTCTTGTCGGACTTGCTTCCTTTGCTCTTCTGCTGGCTTCGAAGTTTTTGGTTCGGAAGGTGATGGAACACCGCCAGTTGGTACGGTTTTAGATTTATGCTCAAAATGATTTGTGCTCAAATCCAGTATCTTCCAATGGGCAACCCCGTGGTTTTTCCATGTGTTTAGCTCGCTGGATAACGCTTGATGAGGAAACCTTGAAACATTCTTCCTTCATGTCCGAAGACCGTATTTCATGATCAGCAAATCGATGTTTTGACTGTTGGCTCTTTCCATCAATTTATTGTTGATCAGATAGTATCCTCAGTTTGTAGGTAATGACGAATAAGCTAGAGTAGAAGAATGTCAGACGGCGGAAATTTTTTTTAAGGTGAACCTCAAATTGTCAGGAAGCAACCAACCCGCTTGATTTCATGACCTTGCTCTTCAGTGCATATGGAATAAGACATGCTTGATCGAGTTATGAAACTGCAACGGACATTTTATAGATTTTTGTAGCGTCTTCTGTAGCATGCCAGTCACGCGAAATCCTCTTCATACTCTGGTTCAACCGATTATATCTGTTGTAATCATCATCTACTTGTTCCACATTTGGAGTTTCATTTTGACTCCTCGTCTTCGACCTTACAGACAATGGTTGAATACCAGGAGTTTAGAAACCTTGATGGCATCGATCTCGGGGCTCATTGGACTACGCAAGCCTTCCACCAAAACAACGAATGACCATCAACGTATGTATCAACTAATGTTTTTCAGTAGAATTATTAAGTAAATACGTAGATCTTAACATGATACTATCACAGAGTTTCAAAAATCATTTACGCTACTGAAAGTATATACATTCGCCGTGTCGTTGATCTCTCATAGACGCCCATAATCACCTTGTTTCCATAAGCTTTTGTCACTCCTCAAAAGCTACCCATTTGCCACCTCAGCATAACCAACATTTCTGGCAAGTATTAAATGGTGTCCTTTGTTAAATCGGGTAAACAAAATTGGCCTGTGCTTCATTAGCAAATACGACAAAAAATAGTCTGAATTGATCACATATAATTCAGTGATATTCATAATTAACTAATTGCGAGCTGACAATTAGAGGTGGGCCCATTTACAAGCACTCATGTTTGTCTTTCATTTCTTATTCTTTGAGCTTTTATTGTTCGTTTCTAATCTTTTCTGAATTGGATTCATTTCAATCTTCGATTTAGTCTTTCGTCTTAATATTTTTTTCTTTGCGCCAAAATATCGATCGGCTAATTAACTATATTTAAGTGGTTATCAGTTGGTATCTCAATCAAAGTAAATGGCTTGTCTTCGAACTGAAAACGGAACAGTATTCGGTTTGTGGAATTACACTATTTTGTTTTACTTTGTATTTCTAGATGTCTTGTCTTGAAGACTTCAATCAATTTTTCTGTTCCCTGATTGTACTCTCCCAGTTACTTTTTCTTTCTTTCTCAGGTTAATTTCTATGTATTTTCCGCTTGGTATTTTAGACATACCTATTAATAGACTATCCTTCATTCTAAGTTCCTATTTTCTCTTCATAATTTTATTTTCCATTTAGTAACATTTTTTTTTATTTATTTCTATTTGAAACCCTGCTTGCTTTTAGCATCCGTTACATGTTGCAGGTTCCTTTGTGCATCCTGTTTTCATCAGTTATTTCATTTTTATCTTTTCTGTTTAGTTATTTGTTTAATATTATCTTTTCGTAGTGTCTCCTCCGTTTGAGTTTGTGATTCACGTTTTCTTCTACAACTTTATTCATACGCGCTTACAACTCTTTGGATTAACCTCAACTTTTTTGAGGGGTTATTTTTGATGCATGATTCATCATACGGTGGACCGCAATCATATAAAAATGAACTTAATTTTTTGTTGAAGATGCATTCTCACTACTTAGGATCATATGCACAAGTATATGCCTTAGAAATGTGTAAGAGCTGATTCTATTTTAAAGAAAAAAAATATGTGATTAGAAAAAAAGATGAATTGGTATAATATTATAACTGCTGATTGTGTGATTAATACTCCGTGTGATTTAATACTAATTTGTTCGCCTGAAAATGTAAATAGTAATTTTGTTTTAAATAAGGGATATTTTTCAGCTACACAAAAAATTCTTCTCTCTTCTTATAAAAATATGTTTTCATGTACAATCTTCCTGCATCAAAATCGCGAATGGTTTAAAATCAGAATACAGATTTTTTTTATGTCACCGTTTGAAAGATGACATTTAAATATCTTGATGTAATTAAGATGTATTACATTCGATGAAATTCTATTTCAAAACATCAAAATATATTTTGTTAATAATTGTGTGAATTGATCCCATTATATTTTATGACCATATACATAGATATATAAATACATTTATTCCATAAATATTGCAAAATAGCATACATCAAATACATTAGTTAATTAGCCATTTGTCGGACAAACTTTCAGCGGACCAGTAACATTAGTCACAAATATGACACAGCTATATCACCCGTTATCCCAAGGCTTACATGCTGTTACTGGCAGTGTGGGACTACCTTTTGCTAACAGCAGAAGCGACTGTATTATATTAATATTCATAATTTTCTTAATTTTGTTTTCTAAATGTCAAGTCCCTCAGGAAATGGGGATCACACTGATTCACCACTTCCTATACTTTGTTGCTTTTATTAAGTTTTTAAGTTTCGTTATTTCTACAGATCCTTTTTTTTTTACCAGCGATTTACTCAAATTAGGTATGCCTGTTTATGGTTACCTTCCTTTGTCCTTGCTTTCAATATGTTTTATGAGTGTCACATACTACAAGACCCCATTCATCAAAATAACCCCAAAATTGTTAACTGTCGCTATCTGACTTTAAATATAAGTATAACTTTACCTTACATCTTCACTAAAAATTCCGGGTCCACCCATTTTCACTCCATGGTATGCTCAGCATCTTTATGTAGAACCACCTCTCTGTTGCCTCAACGGTCTTCTCCGGCTCTGAAAAAATGGTTCAGCATTTACGACCTTAAAGCGGGACCCATATTACATAACATGTCAGGGTTATTTTATTTTTATTAATACAGGAGTTTTGATTTTAGAAGACAGCTTCCACAAATTCAATACGCCCCTGTTTCATATAATTGTCCTCTTTAAAGCACTACCAATATATTTTAATTTTAGTAATTGTTTGATTTTGGTGTTTCTAATTCATACTTCGCTTCTGGGTCTTTTACTCTAGCTGTCAATTATACATACAGTCTTCTTGTAGTCCATGTAAGATCCGCCACGTTTTCCTTTACGGTCATCTGTAGGAATTCCTGTAATTTCTGTTCACGGCTGCTATCAACCATATGTCCATATAAAATTCTGTTAAGTTTTGTCCACCAATAATAAATAATTGTATTTTTTTCTGCTCAGTTTGCATTGAGACATTTCTTTTTTGCCTGCCTGTATCATTTCTTCCGGAACCTTTTTATTATTTATAAATATTTGTAATGTTAATTAGTATTTAGATTTTTTTCCGTTTTACCGTAAATCTTTGACAAGTGACGGTTATACGTTGTTACGGATACGCCAGATTCACAAAACCTTTCGGATTATTCATTTCGTAACATTTCACATGTTTTATTCACATGCTTTTTTACAAAGACTATCGATATAATAGAAAATTAATGCTACTATAACAAAGTATTAAGTAGTAGCATAATATAGCTATCATTTACCGACTGCTTAATCTTGCTATTGAACAATTACGCATTCAATAAAACACTCTTTTTATGCAGACATATTCAATTTCTATATATCAATACATGATACAGGCGCAATTTTTTCGGCTGTATTCTAAAGAAAGACATTCAGATTATTTTTGTATGAACTTGTTTCTCAAAGGTTCTTTGTAATTAAATTCTTTTCGATTTGAAAGAAAAAAATCAATAATAAAATGAAAAATTTATTTAAATTTGCAGATACGTGTTTATTTATTCGTTCTTCACATATATATTCGAGATTTATATATATATATATATATATATATATATATATATATATATATATATATATATATATATATATATATATATATATATAAATATTTATAAATATATATATATATATATTTATAAATACACACTAACCACTTTTACGTACACCCTAAGTCAAACCACCTTTCATCCATAATTAAGCATATACCCTCATCAATAGAGAAAAGAATCAGCATTAACTCCGCTAATAAAGAAATATTCCAACAACAGAGTAATTTTTATAACGCAGCTTTAAGAAATAGTGGATACAAAAATGCTAACATCAATTATAGAAACAATTGTATTCACCAGAAGAATAACAGGAAAAGAAAAATCATTTGGTATACCCCTCCGTCCAACCAAATGGTTAGTATTAAGCTAGGACATAAATTCCTAGCTTTAATTGAAAAACACTTTCTTACAAATAGTAGACTTAGTAAAATCTTTAATAAAACACCTTAAAATTAAGTTACAGTTGCACTGAAAACCTAGAAAGTATAATAAAAAAAACAAAATAATAAAATCCTGAATAAACCCCCATGCCAGAATAGTATTAAAAAAAACCCTACACTTAAATTAGACAAAAATAGTGAAAAAT
>CAHIKZ030005608.1:3877500-4037500 GCA_903632075.3 Acanthosepion pharaonis
CTTCATTAATTAATAATTTTGCTGTCTCGGAAATGCAGGTCTCCTTGGATCTTTATCCTCTTTGAAATTACATACGGATTACCATTAGAATTTATTATTATTACTTTTATTATTATTATTATTATTATTATTATTATTATATATGTATGTGTGTGTGTCTGTATCTGTCTGTACTCGCACGCGTGTGTGTATATATAATTAAAACATTCAATTATAAAAATATCTGTAAAAATAATTTAAATAAAAAATATATATATATATATATATATATATATATATATATATATATATATATATTCAAATCTGTTAATAGGCCGGAAAATACCGTACCAAAAAGTGTTGCATGCAGATGACTTACAAAAGGAGATACATGAAAAGCACTTACGCTTCTCCCCCTCCCCTGAAAGTAGAAGTATGATTTTACCAACGTCAGATCATATTTGGAAATTAATGGATGAACATTTCAGTAGCACAAGCTTGGAGTGGAATAACTTAAAACAAGTTAAACCGAAGAGAACAAATGGTAGAAACTGTAGGTTGTGCCAGGAAGAGAAGCTGGTTATAGCAGTATATTTTAAAACAGAAGAACTGAAATAATGTCGAGGTGTAATATGTGAAAATTTCTTAGGTCTCTAAGACCTCGGATGAAGAGAAATTTTCCTACACCTCCTCCCCTTGTCTAACCCCGGTGCCGAAGGAGGCTGTATAATTGGGTAATTTTTTACGAACGTTTATTGCCCGCCACATGAAGCAACCTGACGGGTGGAATCAAAGATTTGTGCATTTACAAAATGTTTTTACTCCTTTAATTTACACACACACACACACACACACACACACACACACACACACACACACACACACACACACACACACACACACACACACACACATATATATAAATATATATATATATATGCATATATACATATATATGTACATATATATATATACATATATATATATATATATATATATATATATACATATATATATAATAAAAAGGTTTAAACACTAATGTTCCATGGTCATAATTTATTCCATTGGAATTGTAAATACGATCCAATTCATCAGACCTAAACAGAAAAAAACAACTCCAGAAATAAAAATAGAATTTAGAGACAGTGTAAGTATGAGGAGGAGGGAGATTAAACCTTAACAGAGAGAATTTTATAGTTTACAAATTAAGACGTCTATTAAAATACGCGACTTCCGTTTCGACCTGACGGTGTCGTCGGGCTAGATTTTTAAAATGACCACTTTAGCGCTTTATTTCAAAGAATCTCAAAGAACTCTACAAAATGATCTCTCAAAAAGTAACAGGCGTATGATGATTGAAAGACAGGACATTGGGTGTAATGAGAATGGAAGTTGAAAAGGAGGGGGGGAAGCAAAGAATGGAAAGGGACGGGAATTCAAGTGTATTGTATGTCTGCAATAAAAAGGGAAATGAAATATGCAACCTGTTATGGCGGATGTGTGGTGACAAAAAAAAAATATATATATATTTACACCATGAACCCTGAAGTTTACAGGAGAAAAATGAACGAAGAGCTAACTAAAACTTGCAAATGAGCAGCAGACTCGTACATTAAAATTTAAATGATGCAAAAATATCACTACCAAGCTACCGATAAGTAACAGGGTCCATGTAATTGACTGTAAGCAAGCTTTTTTTTTACCATAAAGGACCAGAAGGAAGAATTCCCTAATAATCCTTCTTTTGGCCTCATAAATCCTACCACAACTGAACTGGGTAAAATAAGCCAAGAAATTTTGAAAAAATATATACGACACATTAATAATTGCCATACATGCAAATCAATGAAAGGATACAGGTGGGTGCAATTCTTGGTTCCATAAAATCAACAATAAAAATGAGCATGTATTCATAAAATATGACATTAAGAAATTCTATCAATTTATGTCAGAAAAATGTCTACTGGGGGTTCTGTACTTCGCCAAAGGCTTTTTAGAAATAACACCAGACCAAACTGAAATAATTTTGGTTTGTCGCAAATCCATTTTGTTCCAAAATGAAATAACCTAGATTAAAAAATCGAAAACAGACGGATTTGACATACCACACGATTTCTTTGATGGCGCTGAAATTTCTGAACTGATAGGTCTACATATTTTATATGAAATAATAAGATCGTCCATATAAAAAAAAACGCGGTCTGTATAGGTATGACACTACAACAAAAATAAGATCCAATGTCACTATTAGAAAAGTGTTTTTGAGCTCTTTAAAAACCTCGGCTTTGAAATAGAAGTCGACATAAATAAAAATAATCGTTAACTATCGGGACGTTGAATTAAACGTTGTCACTGGAAGTTTCTCCCCGTACATAAAACCTAACGCAATGTTAAGATATATAAGTATTTATTCACATCACTCCACAAATATAATTAAATATATACCCAATGGAATCGCGTGTAGATTATCCAAAATCTCTTCAAGTAAGACAATTTTTGGGGAAAAAAATATATATGAGATACATTTAAAGGCAGATGACCACAAAGCAAAGCTAGAATTTAACACAACACATTAAACACCATACGAATGCCATTTGGAGGAAAAGAAAAAAATTCTATTTGGTTTCGACCCCTCCACTTTTAACTTAGAGGTTAAATGTAATATAGGTAAATTATTTTCAAGTTGCTTTCTAAATACTTCCCAAAAATATGAAAACTACATATGCTATTCAATAAAAATACCGTCAAATTAAGCTAAAGCTGAACAAGTAATTTAGACATAATAATAAAAAGACAAAATAACAGATAACACACAACCAACAAAATAATACTAGTAATTTATGCAACTGTAGAAATAAAATTAGATGCCCATTAAATAGAAATTGCAGACCGAAATCTGTTATAAAGCATAAAGCCTATATATGTTTTAATCTGACTATTTATATTTGTTACTTCTGCTTTATCACACATCGAATTTCAAGCTAAGAAATCTTAGATATTCAAGGAAACTTGCCAGCTACATGTGGAATTTAAAATTAAAAAAAATAACTGAATCCGGTCGTAAGGTGGAAATTTTTACAAAATTTAAAAAAAACTATAGCAATTATACCTGTATTTGCAAAGTATGCCAATATGGGAAATTGGCAATTATGATATTCCCGGAACAAAAAATCTTTCAAACCAAAAGACAGAAATTTTAAACCATTGCCCTCATACAAAACAATTTGTATTAAATGAATATGAAGCCGGTAAAAAAAAAAAAAAAAAATGAAAAATAAAATCCCATTATTTGTTGCTGTTTTTTGTGTACTATTGAGCTAGCCCAAATAACATGACTCATTTTATAGTCCACCAAGAGAAGGGTTGACCAATCAGAAGACGTAGAATATTCAATCCGTCGTGTATAAAGGCAGCAATTTTGTTTACTCTATCCGAATGTCCAGTGCCAGCTTGTCAGGCGAAGAGGAACAGAAGGAAGAACTACGCTCTGCTACTTTACCGGGATATCCACTGCTAACCTGAACAATGCTTCCCTACTGTCTTCGAAATATTCACTGCTAACCTCGGGATTCTATACTCAAAGACGATCGTCATCACGGACAACACTAACCTTTAGACGAGCGCTCTCCAACATCCTCCATGACAATTAAGTGACATATTTGATTTCCCTTATTAATGTACACATTTACAATAAACTTGCATTTCTCTCCGTTTTCATTCTTTCCTTCAACTCTTATTCCCCTTCCCTTCCCATTACACCCAATGAACTGTTGTTGAATTATCATGCGCCTGTTATTATTTTGAATGATAATTATGAAGTGTACATTGTGATTCTATGAAATAAAGCGTTAAAGTGGCCATTTTGAAAGTATCGCCTGAGGAATCCGCCAGGTTGAAACCGGGGTCGCGTATTTGAATTGACCTCCTGATATTAAACTTAAAAGCTCTACATATTATTTTTACATTTATTTTTCACACATTTATTGAGTACGTTTTAATACGACTGTTCCTTGGTCTGATTCAACTCTGGCCATTAAACTTTACACACACACACACACACACACACACACACACACACACACACACACATACACACACACATATATATATATATATATATATATATGTTCAAACGCATTCACAGATATAATTACTTGTGCGAGTGGGTATAACATGTGCGCGTTTATAAGGTTATATTTAGATCCAGTTTCCCTGTGAAAATTCACTATTAAATGCATTTAATTAATTGAATTTTAAATTCGAGAATTAATCCTACGGAATATTTTAAAGCTTTAAGTGATTGAATATGAAATGCGTAAAATAATTAACAAATCAGATTCAGTTCAAAATCAATTTTCTCTAACATTGTTCTTGCTTAATGTTCTCTAGCTCCTTTTTTTCAAATTGTTTAAACAGGCATCAACAATAGCAGTTACTTGAATTGTGAGTTGTGTTCGATTAAAAAGAGGCTGCTTGATATCATTTATATAATTATGATCAAAAATATTATATTTGTTAATGTTATCAGGAGCTTTGGTTAATGATTTGACAATAAGACCATTAGAACTAAGAACCTTTTTTAAAGAGCTAACAATACAATTTTTTTTCTATAATATCTTCATATTGTCATGACCAGTCGTATTTATTTCGATGTTGGATAATAATTCATACTGAATTAGTCCCATTCGTTATTGTAATGTAACACTCCAGTATCAAGTAAATCATTTTTTTCTTCCATGTGTCAAACCCATTCAGGCTGTAGGCGATCATGGCTCTACACAAATTTTCATTAAAAAAATTCCTGTAACCCGGATCTAAACATTTCTGAAAAATGCCGGAGGGCAGAATGGGCGAAGATTTTTTTGGTTTTTTGTTTTTTATTATAAAAAACGTATAATTATTATTCAGAAAATAAATAATTATCCTGTTAATTCCAATAGCCATCATTTCCCTGATAGCTTTGGACTGAATAGTCTCGATGTTGTTTTATATCAGTGATCAGACAAGAAGCTGTTCAGAAAATGTTCTATAGTTGTAAACGCGATATTTGTATTAAGTAACATCAAATATGGTAATTCTTTATGAAAAGCTATGTAAAATAAGAATTAGTATTACAATTTACTGAAATTCAACTTCCAAACAGTTTGCTCATTTGTAACGTAGACACAGTTTTCCATGTTGTGATATGATTCTCTTGCGTGCTAGTAAATAAAAAAAAAATTATATAGTTATTTACTAAAATCAAGAGCCTGATAAATGTATCGAATTATATAAGCGAAAACGAGATTAAGAAAATAAGAGAAACAAATCCTAAATAGAAATGAGACAGACATATTACTTAATAATGCAGCGTGTAGGTAAAGCCTGTATTTTACCTATAGTCTGCGTTTGCGCATGATTGTGCAAACGAAGTAGGAAATAATCTAGATTAATTCACAGAAATTTATTGTATACTAAGCAAGATGTTTGTGTTCAAACATTTCTATTTCTTGTGCAAGAAATAATTATTTTTTGTTCAATTACGACTGTAAATTTTATGCTTTTTTTCTGTATATATTTTAGTGCATATTATACTCTGTTTTCTTGGAGTTTGGCTATATTTAATATGAATGTTTTACTATGGGGGAAAGCTACGTATATATATAAATAAAATAACACTTCATGATTTTTGTTAATATCTTTCCGTCAGGCGATTATGTATATATTTAGCCACACTCAACAATACTCTGACACACTAGACGCTCATAATTTATCAATTCATTCGTCAAAAACTATATGAATAAATAAATTGAATAATTACAAAAGGAAAAATATTATAGTAAGAGAAACATACACGCAGAGAAAAGTGAGTTACGTAGAAAATAACATATATTAATAAACGTGGCAGACAGCGCGTCTATTGACAAGGTGATATTTGGGAAACTATGAAGTTAAAACAATTACAAAATTAATCAGAAAAATACAATTCGCAGTACATTTATCTCGTGGCTATATTCAGAATATGGTATTATCATTGTTTGTATAGTCAGCATTTTTTCGATTTTGTTTTTAATTTTATTCGGGTAATGTATCTTTGTTAGCGGGTCCTATATTCTTTTCCTTCCATATTCTTTTCCTTCCTTATTTTTTTAAGTTTATTATTTTTCTTCAGATTATTTTATCGCATATTTAAGTTAGATTTTTGTAAATATATTAGTTTTTCTCTTTTAATACTTCAATATATTTTTCGAATTTTCATCGATTTTTTTTTCGTATTCTTTAAACATTTTTTTTTCTTTTTCTTTCTTTTTCTTTTTGGTTCTTCCCGGCTGGATAGATTTAATCTTTTCTTCATTCCCTCAAAATCTTCATTCCTTCCTTCATTCTTTCTTCTTTTCTTTCCTCTTCAGTCTCGATAGTTTTAATAATTTGCTTATTTTACCTTGTTTATTTGTAATTTCTTTTCCATTCTTCATTTCCTTTCACTTTCTTTCTACTTTTTTCCTCATTTTTTTTTTTTTGGTATTTTTTATTACTTTTCTGTAATTTAATTTCCTTCCGTGAAAATTATTTTTTTCCCTGTTTCTTTGTTTTTTTTATTCTTTGATTTTCTTCTTTATGAATTTATTTTCCTTTTCTGCAGTATTTACTTATTTTCATTGTGTTACTTTAATTTTCTTTACTTTCTTTCTTCATTATTTTCTGCCTGTCATTTATTTTCTTCCTTTTTGAATTTTTAGGACTTTTCTTTGATCCATATTCTTTTTCGTTCTTTTCTCCTTTCCGTTTTAACTCCTCCATTTCTTGTTTTTCCTTTTCATGCGCTCCAACTAATATCCAATATGCAGATCTTCTAAACGTAATAATTCGTTGTAATTTGAGCAAAATTATTTCTCTCGTACGTTCTGAGGCAACATGTTTTCTTCTTCGTTTTTCTTTATTTATTCTCCCATTTCTAACACAAGACGGATTACATTTTCCTGTTCGGTCTTTTATCTTCTAGATTTTAGCACACACGCACAGAGAGTGAGAGAGAGCGAGAGAGTGAGACACACACACACGCACACACACACACACACATATATATATATATATATATAAATATATAGATATATATATATATGTGTGTGTTTTGTTTATATTTATACAATCGATATATTTTTATGCTTTATATTTCCCTAAGTTATTATTCGATTCCTTTTTCACATCTACACACAAAACACCCCACACACAAACTGATACACCCACACACATAAAATAATCCAAATACACAATGATACACACATAGATACATGTACACTCACACAAATGCACAGACATTATATATATATATATATATATATATATATATATATATATATATATATATATAGTTTATGCACATTTAGGTCATCCGTATGGGTAGACCTGAGGAAGATGATATCCAGAGAGCTCAATGTAAAATTCAGAGCAGATATGTTTGAGTAAAAGACAGACCACGTTAAGATTCCTTGTAATAAGCTATTTCACCATAACCCCTTTAACAGGCTTCTGGATCATCAGACTATACTTCCAAATTAGCCACCTTTATCTAGAGTCGAGACGCGTTAAATTTGAGCAGCATCCAGCCGACACACTGGGGTTAAAATAGGAAACTAAAATGATACAAATGATACACTCATATCCTCTCTCCCATCTCACTTCCTCACTTCGTTAATTTTACGTATACTTGATGAGGTCCGTAAAAAAAATGTGAATTTCTTTTTTCATTTTTCATTTCAGCTTTTGGAAGTAAAGTCTGATGATCCAGAACCCTGTTAAAGGGGTTATGGTGAAATAGCTTATTACATGGAATCTTAACGTGGTCTGTTTTTTTTCAAATTATATATATATATATATATATATATATATATATATATATATATTATTTTCGTTTGATTTCTGGTGTTTAATAATTCTCTCCTGGTACCAACCAAAGATCTTACGTCAGGGCTTGCATGGTGACATTTGCAACAAATGTGACAAAAAAGGCCTAGGGTTCACACATATTTCACATAGCCCTTCGTAAGTTGTACTTTGTACGTGTGAGTAGTTGTTTATTTCTTTACATGTGCTACCAATGAATATACGAAAATCATTTCCGAAAAATCCGAGGACTCCATCTACAATCAGAATTATCAATGTCCTCATATGCTACATTTCTTTTAGATTTTCACTTCAAAATCTTTGTATTTTGATCCCGATGTCTGGCCGATTAGATGTAATAATTCTCTCTGTGTATATTGTAAAATCCGATAACATTGCTTTAAGTCCTATGTCTGTAACCGTGTTTGGCTAGTGTTCATGCCAATTTCTTGCAGTGTCAATTATTTCTGGATATTTATAACAGAATCTGCATTTCGAGATTAACACAATTTTTCAGTATGTAAAACAAACAGTAGTAAACATTGGTCTTGTGAGGAATGTATAAAACCGTGCACTACTTAGCCACTAATCGGTCTGAGGTTTATCCCGATCAGATTGTTTGCTGTGGGCATATTGACCATGAAACAATTTATCTTATCATCTTTTCTGTATCTGATCCATTACGTTTGTTTTTGCTTTTTTAATGGATTTTGTCGCTTTGGTAGGTGTACTTGTTTTACTAGCATTTATTCACTGAAAATTCGATTTTTAACTCGTTGGCTCCCTGTATTACTGAATAAAATTTTGTACTTCTTTCATGTTCTTTGACAGCGAATATCATTCAGTCTTCTGTTGTTACCAGGTATCTTTGAAGGCCGATTGTTGTAGATCTGTAAGACAGTTCTAGCAGAAATATTTCTCTGCCTCTTTCAGACACATGTAGACAATCGACATCATCTTTTCCGTTATGCATGGGATGGCAATTGAGAAGCTTTCGAGTTCTGTTGCTTAATCTCAGCTATGGCAAATTTACGGATGTTGAAACTGTAATACACTACAGGTGCAGACAAGGGATTTATGTTTGATATTCTGTTTTTTTTTTATTTAACTTGGTATATAGTACCAGATGCACACAACTTTACTATTCTTTTCGTATTATCTCCTTCATCTGGTTAGGTTGTATTTCATCTCCATAGTTAATTCCTAGATACCTATAGATTTCTTCTTGTTCTACTTTCCTAATTATTTGAACAAACTCTAACTATATTGATTGTATTTCTGTAATTTTCCCTGTGTTGAAAGTTACATTTCTGCATTCATCTAATGCGAAATGCAAACCAATACCGTAACTGGAACATTTTACTGTATTGTGAAATTTAACTTCATTGTCGTCTTTGGTAAATAGTTTGAGATCATTCGTGTCGAACAGATGGTTAAATACTTTCTTGTTTACTTTTTATCTATAGAAATTATTGTTCAGTTCATGCGTAAGAGGTATTAAGGAAAGACAAAACAGAAGGAATGACTAGAAGTCTCCTTGAAAGATACATCCGTGGAGATTCAGCCGGTTTGACGTTGCACTGCCTCTGTTGTGATATAGGCATATTGTTTTACGTGCTCCTATGCTGTGCTTAAGGAAATTTATTTTCAGCGATAAAGCGACTTTGTATATTTCAAAACACAAAACTTGTGTCACACTATCAAAGGCTTTACGGTAATCGATCCATGTTCTGCTGAGGTTTCTACCACATTTTCCTGAAATTTTCCAGGATCATTTGAAACTGTTTTAACTTCATAGCTTTTCAAGTAGCGCCATGTAAATAGACGCGCTGTCTGTCACGGTTATTAATATAATTTCTACGTAACTCATTTTTCTCTGAATATATGTTTCTCTTCCTATAATATTTTCCCTTTATTTTCAATTTATTTATTCATATAGTTTTTGACGACTGAATTGATAAATTATGAGCGTCTAGTGTGTCAGAGTATTGTTGAGTGTGGCTAAATATATACATAATCGCCTGACGGAAAGATATTAACAAAAATCATGAAGTGTTATTTTATTTATATATATACGTAGCTTTCTCCCATAGTAGAATATTCATATTGAATATAGCCAAACTCCAAGAAAACAGAACATAATATGCACTAAAATATATACAGAAAAAAGCATAAGATTTACAGTCGTAATTGAATAAAAAAGTAATTATTTCTTGCACAAGAAATAGAAATTTTTGAACACAAACATCTTGCTTAGTGTACAATAAATTTTTGTGAATTAATCTAGATTATTTCCTACTTCGTTTGTCCACTCATGCGCAAACGCACACTATAGGTAAAATACAGGCTTTACCTACACGTTGCATTATTAAGTAATATGTCTGTCTCATTTCTATTTCGGATTTGTTTCTCTTATTTTCTTAATCTCGTTTTCGCTTATATAATTTCTTCTATACATTTATCAGGTTCTTGATTTTAATATATAACTATATATATATATATATATATATATATATATATATATATATATATATATAATATTTACTAGCACTCAAGAGAAACAAAAACAACATCGAAAACTGTGGCTCCGTTATAAATGAGCAAAATGTTTAGAAGTTGAATTTCAGCAAATCGTAACACTAATTCTTATTTTACATAGCTTTTCACAAAGAATTAAAATATTTGATGTTACTTAATACACCTATCGCATTTACAACTATATCGCAGTTTATGAACGGCTTCTTGTCTGAACACTGACATAAAACAACATCGAGACTATTCAGTACTCAGATGGGAAAACACTTGAGAATACCAAGTGTCTTAAGCATAAATTGGATAACCTGGAAATCAGCCCATCTAAGAAAAGTGAGCAAAATTGATTACAAAAGTTCGCTGACGAGCGGTAACTATTTAAAAGGTAGATAGATATCCATTGTCAAAATTAAAGCAGTTTGTCCTAGGTATATCTTCTATATAATAACCTATACAAAAACCATATCGTGAGGGTAGAATATCAGTTAGGTTACTGACATATGAAAATGTCTATTATTGACTAGGAAAGCCATCTTTAAACAATCTCGCTTAAAAAAACTCTCTAAATATACCGCGTTGGTTTAACACGCTATTCAAAACCGTCCTTAGCTAACACGGAAACGTTGACTGTGGGAATTAATAGGATAATTATTTATTTTCGGAATCATCATCATCATATGTTCTTATAATAAAAAATAAACTTCGCCCATTCTGCTCTCCGGCATTCTTCACAACAGTATAGATCCGGTTAACCTTAAAGGAATTTTAGAAATGAAATATTTATTTAATATATATAATTTTACTTTCTTCTCTTCCGTTGCCCATGTTCAAGAGCTGCCATTGAGGTTTCCGGTGTTCTGCCCATGCTGATGCACTCACAAATCATATATTAATCCAGAGTATGATTTCATATATATATATATATATATATATATATATATATATATATATATATAATATATATAAAACGAGAGACAGAGAGTGGGGGAAAGCAAATATACGAACCCATACTAAAAATATTTACAAATATATAAATTGCTTTAAGTGGAATATTCTAGAATGTTCCCATCATGTTATCAGCAGCTATTTTTAGCGTAGAATAATAGAAAACAGAATATTCTGTAATTGATATTGGTGCAAGGATTTTATCATCATGGAAAGAGCTAATGTACTGACAAATTCGTAAAACGAACTGATTGTTACGCTCTGGAAAGAAGGTAAAATTTCGTAGTGGTTGCATCATGGTTTGGGGATTATTTTTTTTGCAAAATCTACTGGCACTATCTCAGTATTAGATTGTAGAATGAATGCTGCAGTATATTAAAATATTTTGGACGCTGCTATAAGGATTCTGTTAAAAAACTTGAATTTCCTCTTGATTGGATCTTTCAACAAGATAATTGTTATAGAGTAGTTTCACAGTGGAGGCTTGTATTTCACTAAATCGGTCCTAAAATAGGTTCGACGTAAAAAAAGGTTAGGAACTTGAAATAATAGTTAATGACGCAGCAATCTAGTTGTGGTGGCTGATACATTAATATCCGACTAACGGTTGTCCGACATCGACTGACTGACCAACTAACCGAGCGACTAAGCGACTACTACTACTACTACTCCTACTTATTATAGGTGGGAGAGTCTATTAACAATAGAATAGGTGTGTTCCAGTATAACAATAATGATCCAAACACAGTACAAAATCTAGGAAGAAATGACTTGCTGAAAATAATGTATATATCTTGAAACGGACAAGTCATTCCCCAGATATAAACCGAATCGAGTATCTGTGACGCTATTTTTCAATTCAAATCCAAACGAGAGCTCCAACAAACATCACGGATTTGAAAACCATATACGTAGAAGAATGGAACAAAAAAAATTGCAAATAATAAATTGAGATCTACAAGAAGATGATGGTTGCTCTCAAATGAATAATGGCTGTTCTACAATGTATTAAATGAAGAGTATATATTGTTATTTCTTCTTTTTTTTGTAATATACGAATATTTTTTCACCGATTAAAATGGATTACTGGGATCTACTACTATTAAACCAGTTTTTTTTCTCTACTATCTACGTAAATTTTGTTATTATGCAGTTGTGTACACCAAGTTATATGAAAAACATGTTCATTTAATAGTTGCAAATACAATAAATTAAAAATTTATAAGTGTATGAATATTTGCTTTCACCCATCCTACATAATGTGTACATTTAAAAAAATTGGGAGCGGGTTCTACACATCAAAATAAAGGCCAAAGTACACATAATCATATGTCCGCAAATCTAGATTAATTATCAGTTTTAAAACACTTGTAGAATTTTATGTTGTTAACTCCCTTCAAATTTCATTTGATATTTAACTCTTCAACAGGTATTTTATATTTTATATGCATTAATGATTGTCTCAGAAAGTTAAAATAAGTGAAGAAAAATTCCTTAGTGAAAATGGAATCATAAAGGAAAATTATGCATAAAATCAGGAAGGGACACTTGTAAATACCTGAGGAAATAATTAAAAAAAAAGACGGCTTGGAAAATCTGATACTCACAAGAAAGATTGAATGTAGAGGCACAGAGGAAAACAACGCATAATTTCTTAGTGAACATGGGCAATTGTATGACGGAACAAAGCTTAGAAGAAATAAAATAAAGATAAAAAATTATTAAGAAGTATAAAGGACAGGAAAGTTGTGGAGAGCCATGATCGCCTACAGACTTAATGGGTTTGACACATAGAAGTTAAAGAATGATTTACATGATACTGGAGTGTTACATTACAATAACGAATGGGACTAATTCAGTATGGATTATTATCCAACATTGAAATAAATACGACTGGTCATGACAATATGAAGATATAGAAAAAAATGTATTGTTAGCTCTTTAAAAAAGGTTCTTAGTTCTAATGGTCTTATTGTCAAATCATTAACCAAAGCTCCTGATAACATTAACAAATATAATATTTTCGATCATAGTTATATAAATGATATGAAACAGCCTCTTTTTAATAGAACACGACTCCCAATTCAAGTACTGCTATTGTTGATGCCTGTTTAAACAATTTGAAAAAAAGGAGCTAGAGGCCTTCTTCTCTGGGCAGGAAGAGGAGAGGTGACCAGTCTCTCCAGACTTCCAGCAATTTTGTCTTCGGCCTGTGATTATGATATGCATTTTTTGAACCTCTACTTTTAGGCAGTTGGGGATGGAGACGTAGACCTTACGATCCACCATTTTCTTAAAGCTCCATCCCCCGACCAGATTGACACAGATAAATGGCCATGTGTTCTCCGACATTCTGAGGCGGGATGTCATATACTGCTACAAACATATGCTTATAATCGGTGCGCAGAATAAGATCTTTCGTTATGAGGTCACGAGTGCTAATAGCTTCTCATTAGGCAATCGTGGGTAAAAGTATGTCCCACATGAAAAACCCTTTTCCTTTTATGACTCTACAATTGAACGCAGAGGGACGTCAGCGATTGAATGACGGTGTCTTTTGTGGAGGGACAAATTGTGAGCAAACGCTTGTCGAGCACAAAGACTGACACAATTCGTTTCTCAGCCTTCTACAATTACCCGGGAGTTGTCAAGAACCCATCTTTTGTGACAAGATGAGCGTATCTCTTGGCTTTCCCAAGGAACTCCGTGATGTTGATCTTACATTTTGGTAGGGATATCCGGCAAGAGGGCTTCTTCCCGAGCGCTACGTTTTCGTCTTGGTCGTTAACGTCAATATTTGATTCAGTCGTTTTGGTTGAGTGAATTTTGGCCTTTTGCGTCCATCATATTTTACTCAGAAACATTTAAACTTTGGCCATTTCCAGCCACAATACTTCCAATTTTATTTTGGCCATATCGGGCTATCATATCTTCATTTGAATTTTGAACATTTCTGGTCATAATACTTTTTGAGGAGTCTTAAATATTTTTAAACATCTCCGTATTTTCGTCGATATTTGATTGTTTATATGTGGTTCATTTTCCTTTTTTTAAGTTCCAAATAGATTTTTCCTCACCGTCATTTTGGTGCCCATTTTTTTTCTTTTAAATGATTTTCTTTTTTTCTTTTTAGACAAAAAGTAAATTAAAACGAGAAAAGATAAGTTAAATCGAACTTTCCTTCAGTCGTAAGGAAACAAAAACAAATTTAACAAAATAAAACAGTAAGATGTACAAAAAGATTACTTACAAAATACAAACGTAAGTCAGACGAGAAAAAATTAAACGTTTTCTTTATAAACCCCCCAAAAAAAATTATACGATAATATAGTATATATTGAGAATCTCCCTGAAAAAAAAAACACCATCACTAAAGCTCTCACTTTGATAACCTACAAAAAAACTGGCAGATATCCCCTATGCAGACGAGGTAGCTATCACTCCAGACAGGATTAACAACGCTACAGTTCTCCTACATCATCTGAAAATATGCTGCCAACGATTCTGGACAAAGTCATTGTGTGTAAAACTGAATTCATATGTTTCAACTAGCAATGTTCAATATAAACTGTTTTAGGGAAATAAGTAAAATTTGTAGAATCTTTTACATACCTATGAAGCGAAATAAATTCTACTTAAAAGGATATGAAAATTCACATAACTAAAGAATGGGGCGACTTCTATAAAATGAATACAATCTGGAAGTCTAATCCAGCAGACAAACTCAAACGGAGAAACTTTCGAGCAAATGTAGATGCGATGTAAATGTATGTTGCCACTACCCGAATATTAACTAAAACCCTAGCGTCTAATGTTAATGAAACCACAATCTGTTCGAGGTAAAACCCAACTAAATCACAGCTCTATGGACCCATCGACTATATTTCTAAAATGTTAAACAACCGCAAAACGCGCTTTGTCGGACATTTTTAGCGACGAAATTAAGAACTTGCCAAGGATCTAATGCTCGTGAGACATTAACATAGCGCAAGACGGGTTGCTCTCCCAGGGACAACCTACACTGACCTTTTATGATATGAAAAAGAATGTCACTTTAATGACATTCTGACCTTGATGAAGGACTGCAATGTTTATCGTGATAGATTCATCAATGTCCAAGCTAGTCCGACTGAATGAATATTATATAAAAACACCGTATATACTCGTTTGTACTACGAGTTTTATGGGTTGCAATAAAGACTATTAATTCATTGGGCCGTTCTAAACACTGTTAATTTTTTAAAGAGGTTAAAATCATGCATATTCGCTGAGCGTTTGAAGTATACACGGGTCATGTTTTCTTAACACTCATGCAAAACCTCAGTGATTGCCTAAGTTATGGTTTATGATATCATAAGAAAATCATGTTTCTACATAAATTAATTATTAACCTCTATTTCAATATCTCTATAAGGCGACATTCATTTAAAGCATTGTTTCTTTTACGCAGATCATTCTTTTTGCTTCTTCATTCTTCCATGTAGCGATATATATATATATATATATGTGTGTGTGTGAGAGAGAGAGACAGAGAGAGACAAAAACAGATGGAGTAAAATTCTACTGTTCGTAGCATTTATTTTTATTATAAGACATTAGAAAAAAATATGTTAAAATCAATACACAATGGATTTCGAATATTCGCACTATATTGTGTCTCTTTAAGCAATGATAAGTAACTGGTGATTAACTGTTTTTTAAGAAAATTTCTAAAGGAAAATGTAACCTCTTTTTCGAAAGAAATGAGGGAGAAAAACACTAAGTCAGATTTAAAAATAGACTTGTTTGTTTTAATTGATCAACCAATCAAGTATCTGATCTGCACTAAATAGAAAATTAAGCTCAGAGGGTGGATGTGGGGGAGGTATTTCTTATGATATGATAAACCATAACTTAGGTCATTATTTACATTTGAGGAAATCATGCAAGTAAAAAATGCATCAATATGACAATGTTCAAATATTCTGAGGACATTGAGAATAGTGGTAGGAGGATATTCTGACGTAAATTAATTTCAAGAGAAATATTATCTAAATTTCAAATTCAGGAGTCTTCTTAAACGAACCTGTAGATAAAATTAAAAATGTGGATCATCGTCGTCAGCATCTGTCCGTCTCGAGAGACGATGGAGTAGAGCGGTGGGCTACGAGCCTGGGGCGGGATATATAGAGAACTAGGGCTGTCCAAGCAGAGTCCAAAAGAGAGGATAAATCAATATAGTTTGATGCCATCGCGGTTGAAGGAGTTGCCGAAATGTAGAACAAAGTGCCGGCCATCCGCCTTAGGGGCTCCACTCCGGGTTTGAATTCAGAGTTTTCCTTCTCCTAGACTATTTGCTAGCCAAGACTATAGAACCAAGTCTGTCCTACTATTTACCCATAGCTGGAGGGAGAAGAAGAGGATTCACACCTTTCCCAAGGATATTAGCACGTAAGTGAATGTAATGGATTCGACTGGAATTCGAACTCGGATCTCTGATTCCTCAATCCAAACTGATATCCATTACTCCACCAAACAAGTCTATTTTTAAATCTGACTTAGTGTTTTTCTCCCTCATTTCTTTCGAAAAAGAGGTTACATTTTCCTTTAGAAATTTTCTTAAAAAACAGTTAATCACCAGTTACTTATCATTGCCTAAAGAGACACAATATAGTGCGAATATTCGAAATCCATTGTGTATTGATTTTAACATGTTTATTGTGGAACATCTATATACTATATTAATTATAATTACTGGACAGTAATACATTGCAATACTAAATCCGAATAAACAAAATAAGATAATTATTAGTAAAGGGTGGACTGATATTTACTTTAAAATTATGTCCATAAGAAATGTTAATACTTAATTATCAAAATTTAAGTATAATGTAAGGTAAAAGATAAGTTGTGTCAGTAATTTACAGTTAATTCACTTTGATTTTTGTCAGCAAATCAGATAATTTCTAATTTCTCATGTATACATAAAAAGGAAGGTTCATTTAAATATTGACATGTTCTATCATTTTTTAGTTTTTTTCTATTTAACCTAGCGGATTTCTTAACTTTTTTTTAAATTCCAAAAATATTTAGAAAGGGACGTCATATTTTTATAAGCGCTCTTAGTGAAAGATAATATATGTTGATACCAACTAGTTTTAAAAGAATTCTTGGCATACCCAACATAATTGTTTTACCTGTTGGATTTTCTATAGCATAAATAATGGCTAGATAAATAAGAGTATCAGTTTGACATCAGTTTTACTATGGGCATTTGTTAAAATTTCTACAATTACGCTTGTTGGTATTATCCGTGTCGTTGCTTTGGGGTGCTTATTATTACTCAGGATTTTGTATCCGTTTAAATCTTTATAATTATGTTTTTTTTAAATAATTTTTGGAAGGTTATCGGTACAGCTATAGCTTAGTTTTGGTGTATTTCTGTTAAAAGAAATTAATGAGTGGTTTATTTCTGTTTTTCAATTAAATGGAAAAACTTCTGTTCTAACTTAGTACTAAACATTTGGTCAAATGTGGGTGTGTAGCAAATGATTTTTCTGTCTAATCCTATTTCTACGATCACTGCTGTTATGTTTTATATATTTGATGACACCTCACTTTTAGCCAATATTTTCAAGGCAGTGTTTTAAACTTTACTATGCTTATAAAAGAAATAGATGGGTAAAAATCCACGTTATGAAATTGGATAAATGAACAATTTCTTTATACCATTAAACTAGTTTATGACATATGTGGTATTAGTCCACTGTAAAAGTCCATGGTGCCTTCTAATTAGCTTGTTAACTCTATCAAGGATAGGCTTGTCAATCCCTCCAATATGTGGCCTGGTATAGTTGATATTTCTAGTGGGAAAATTACCCTCAAAATCGGGTTTCTGATCTTTGACCAGGGTATAGGATACTTTGGTGCAGAGTTTGCTAAATCTGTTGCTAATTTTGAGCTTGTAATAATTTTAATCATTGCATCAATATTTTCAACTAAATTAACGGTTATAATTTTAATTTTATTTTTTTTATAATTTTAATTTAAGTTTTTTTTTTTTATTAAAATATTAAAAATTGAGGAGTGAACATGTAACGATTAATTGTTATGTCGGATTTAACAATAACGATGTCGGACGAATAGATGTCTTTTACAACATAGTCTACATGCTTCTGAAAATTATTAAGATAAAATTAATAATTCCTAAAGAATCATTTTCAAAACTATATAATTCTTAAGCTTTTGAAACCATGAAAATCCGGTGCTTTCAAAAAATCGTTATCACGGAGGAAGAGATAGGCTTTCCATCTGATCCGTCTGAGTATATACTCAGTTTTCAGAACTAGTTATTCAAAATAATCCCGTTTGTTGATATTAGGAAAATTCTTTAGAAATGTCTTTTACAAACATAGTACAGTTTACAACACTGCCTTAGAAATAGTTTTATAAGCAAAGGGGAGGGCGAGACACAAAAACAGCGGATATGCAAGAAGTTACTATGTATCTCCAAAAGACAGCGAAATGTACGACCTGATAATGCTGATTTTGCACAGAATAGAACCGACTTGTTTTGAAGACATTCTTACTGTAAATGTCCAATTTTGACTCACGTTTCAAATGGCATGTATCACGTTGGATTTTACTGTGAACAACGAGGAATACGATCGGGACATGCTTGATGCCGAAGCAATAATCACATCTCCTGATCAAATGCTGAGTCTGTTTGTTTTAATGCTCACCCACTGTGACATTCTTGATGTTTTGACGTTCTACAACAATTACAAGACAAAGATTATTGATTCCGTTAGAGTCATAGTCGCTGATAACCGGCAGTTACGCCAAATGAATGAACTACTTCTGAGTAATAGCTATAGTCTGGCTGATTACCCAATATTCCACACATTATATTCGCTGAATCACCAGCAAATAGATAGAAACTCCGAATATGGACGTGTGTTGATGCAAGAATGCAATGCAACAAAGGCAAACATTTGATTCGATTACGGCAGCCATTCAAAATTACAACAACAGGGTGAATTCAGAAATGTTGTTCATTAATGGGCCTTTTAGCTCAGGCAAAACTTATTTAATTCAAACAATTATTGACACTATAGAAGGACAAGGAAAAACGGTTTTCGGTGTTGCATTTTCTGGAATCACCTCGCTATGTTTACGCAATTGCACGACGCCATATTCAGCTTTGAAAATTCCACCCAAGGTGACCCGAACTGCCACGTATATCTCCAAACTTTTCAATAGCAAGGTTACTAGTGTAAATAACTCTGATTGTCTTGGATGAAGCTCCAATGAATTCGAAATTTGTTAATGAAGATGCTGAGCGTACATTCAAAGATATTAGACGGCATCTGCGACATTCAATGGCAAACATCGATTTCTAACAACGTTCTACACACATAGGCAGCTATATATTTCCCGGTCCAGAGTACGGACGGGACCATGGACAATCGTTGTAATGTCACGACAAATCAGCAACATCGTTTTCGAATCTGTAATTCAATGCACGAAAATCAACTAAATACAGTAACATATTATTCGTTCGAAATGAAATCTATCTTACACACTGATAGTTTGAACATTTGGAGCCCCTCAGCGGTATAAAATCCTATCACCGCTGAAAGATAATACGATAACTAGTCCTATATTTTTTACTTTTTCTGCTAAGTAATTACCTGGAACATGCCTATCATGTTTCGGATTTTCCACTTAATATAGTGTAAAAAGTACTACCAGTGTAACACTTCTTCTGAATATGACCAGCCTTTTAGCATCTGCTTTCCTGATAGCGACATTGTTCTTCATATTGATACGCGGTAGTAACTGGGTGAAGGTGGAACGCAGGCACTCAAGAGGACAACGCTCAAGGGCACACACTATATATATATATATATATATATATATATATATATATATATATATATATATATATATATAAGCAAATATATGGATATAGATCTGACAGTATGAAGAAAAATATACTGAAAAAAACAAACAAAATCCTATCGCTCACGTGACGACGACGTGATCATATTTAAACGAAACTCTGATCTTATAAAAGATTTCAGTTATCTGTTTGGATTGGTATTGCTTTTATGTCCATCATCTTTTTCATGTTGAATTGTATATGGTCTATGTTAATTATGTTTTATGAATATGTCCTGAAGATGGGCTATTAGACCGACACGTCCGACGTTGACTTTAAACATTAAAACAGCATAATCGCATATTAGGATTTTTGTTTGTTTTTTCAGTATATTTTTCTTCAGATATATATATATATATATATATATATATATATATATATATATATATGCATAGATAGTTAGATGATATAAATATATATATATATAGATAGATCGATAGATCGATAGATACAGATATATATATATATATATTTGTATTTTACGAAAAATTTTAACTCATTAAAATGGATAAATACAATTTATTTCCATTGTATCAAATTTGTCCTGTTTTCTATGCATATATAGTTATTGTACATATGTTTACATTTAATTATATGAAAATTATTTATTCATTAGTTGGAAATAAAATAAGTAAAAAAATTGAATGTACATGAATACTCCCCTCCCACTGTACATAATGATTTCTCAGTGTAGCTTCGTTGTGGCACAAGACCAAAAGCATCGAGTACGCAATAAGTAATATTCAGTTTTATTTGATCAAGCAAATTAAATTTGATAACCATTACACTACTTCGATGTATGATATATATATATATATATATATATATATATATATATATGTGTGTGTGTGTGTGTGTGTGTGTGTGTGTGTGTGTGTGTGTGTGTATTCTCTTATTTGCCTTTCACTTATTTTCGATGATTCCGTCCTTGTTTCTTGTACTTTCTTTTTTCCTTCCTTCCTTTCAGGAAGCGTAACTCTTATCCCACAAAGAATATCATCTTCCCGACTTTCCTCCATTTTCCTAACTTCACTACTTCGCTTATCTTTTATTTTTCACGATCATTTCAGTATTGGATTTAAACATTCTAACCACATTTTATTTGTTGTATGTTTTAGAAAGCTTTCTTTCCTATCAACTATTTGTTTCTCTTGTCTTTTTGCAAGTTCTCTATCGTTCCACCCAGCTCTTTGTCTTCCTTTCGGCTTTATCTGAAAATCTAAAACATCTTTTCTCCTTACATTTTTTTCTTGGTTTCTCTTTCTTATCGCTGTTTTAATCCAGCTGACATTGATTCAGCTCGTCGCAACATATCCCTGTTCTCCGTCATTGTCCGTTCTCTTTTTGATTTTTTTTTATGTATTTCACACAATGTTCGATATCTTTTTTCTTTGTGGAGATTTCAAAGCTTGATTAACTGCGACACAGTACCAGACCCGGATTATCACAGACATGCGTTACTTGGTTCTTCCAAAGCCATGTAAAATCGATGCCATTTTAACAATGCCACCATTGAAGTGTTCAGTTAAGAATGAATATAATAATACTTATTTTCCTATCACTATTCTCTGTGAACATATTCGATATGACGGCAGAGTTTTACAAAATTATATTTGAACATCTTTACTTCGCATTTTGTCTCAAGTCTCTTAGACATTAATTTCTTCAAAATATCACCTTTAAGATAAATTATTTCATTATATTTTTATTTGTTACTTTTTTCTTTCTGTCCTTCTCTCTTTAATATTCATTTATTTATTTGATATTTTATTGTCATTTATTAACATTGTATCATTCTTACGTATTTCTTGACTAGTATTCTTTATTTCATGTCTTTTTATTTCTGATTCTGTTATTCAATCCTGTTGGGCTTTTTTATTACACGTCTTTATTTCTTTCTTATTTCGCTAGAATTTTTTGTCGTATTTAATGTACTTTGTTCCTTTTTCAAATTATGTGTCTCTTGAATTCAAGTATTCTTTCTTTTTTTTATAATCACTGGTGACTATTTGATGGAAAATAAGACTGAAAATGAGAGAAGTTGAGTAAAATATGATTACCCCAGTTTCTCAGTACATACATTATACTTACTATTTTCTTCTATATACTTAGATACGTATTAACGAATACAACGAATCGACAATCTATAAACAATGACATATTACGCTATTATTATTATTATTATTATTAAAAAAAATATTGAAGTTACTGCTTCATCAGTGAGATGATTTTCAAGAATTCACTACCATATATTAGATTAGATATTACATACACAGACCTTCATCACTGGTTTATTTGTTTCGTAAATATAATTTCCTATATCTTAATACTTTGCTTAGATTTTTGAAGATATATTTCGCTATTTCTTTGTGTCTTTGGGTAATTTTGTTCCACATTCTCGCGTATATATCTGTTGTGGTACGATACACCTAATTTACATAAGTGGAGTACCGACCATATAAATATGGGTTGGTACCGGGAAGACGGGGGGAGTAAGAAGAGATCGAATCCAGAGACTCTGCCCGACTGCGATTTAGTCAACCCATTCTGCAGGAACAGTTTCCCAAGAATATACCAAAACTAACTGTAAATATTGTGTACCTTTTCCTTGTTTCAATACATTTTGTTTACGTACATTTTGTGTTGTATTATTATTATTCCATGCTTATCCAAGTTTCAACAATATCATAGATGTTTAATTTACGTAGTTGCTTTTTTGAATCTGCTTCATACGCATCTCGTGTTTCTGATTGTTCCTCTCGCTTATAATAATGCATTCATTTATAGTTAGTCCATTATTCTCGCTTTCCTTTAAGACATAAATAAATTACATAATGTAATACTTATTTCTGTTTTATACATAACGAATGCACGGCCGCAATTTTCGACGGATTTGCACCAAGATTTACATGTACATGCTCCGAGTAAGCGGGAAGGACACGACCGACTTTGCATTTCCCAACTCCCATCGATTTTTCATGCTTCTACGGCAGTTTTCATGTAGTTTGCGTCCATTTTGTACTGGCTAGAGTGAGAGCCTATAGCTAGCTGCCACGAATAGGCAGGAAGATTCTATTGGCCAGCGTGAAATCCAACAGCTGACTGAGACGAATGTTAAATAGCATGCAAAAAAATCGATAGCTGCATTCGTCACAAGTGGGAAAAATTTAAATCTGCATGGCACTTTCCTTATCTTAAGAAACTGTAACAAACAAAACACAGACAATACTAAAACATTTTTTTTCAAAATTAATAGATTCGACATTGACAAAAAAACTGAACAAAACGAAGTAGATTTCCTTGATATCACCTTCAACGTAAGAAAAGTTACATATAAAATGTACAATAAACACAATGATAAACCACAGTATATACGTAGATATTATAACCAATAATCAAGCACATAACATAATCTATTAACCGCAGACTTTCCGACTATTATTCAAGTGAAACCATCTACTTACCTCACAGTCGGTGGGGGGTGTAAACGGTAGTGTCAGAGCTATGCCGCCCGGAACTTCGTTCCTGGTAGGGCCAAAAAGGCGGACAGGTCTGACACACACGCCGGCTAACAAGGGCTCTGGTGAAAATCCAAGGAGTCTGCATCGGCAACCGGCGGCTTCTGGTCGTTCCTGTCTCTGCGTCTGTGGGAATCCGCGGCTGCCGTCAAGAACGTTATCCGAGTAGGCCTGGGTACCCTATAATTTATCCCAAGAATCTTCTTCTCATAACAGGAAGAAGCCGGCTCAATCCGCCCAGGGGAATGCCGCATCAGTACAGTACAGTATCTACTTCGAAGCCAAGAAAAACTATAAAACAACCATAAAGGATAGTGGATTCCAGTCAACTTTCACATAGACATCACACAGAAAATAAGCCAACAGGAAAAGAATCATTTATTTTCAATCCACCTCCCCTAATCAAGCACTCTTCCCAAGATATTCAACAAAAATACAATAAAAATCAGCTACAGTTGCACAGAGAACATGACACAAATAATAAAAAAATACAGAGCATGATAACAATCAACAAACATCTGAACAAATTAAACGCACGTGTAACAGCAAGAACAAAGAACGAGAATCCCTTTACTGGCAATTGCTTGTAGGAAAATGTAATATAAGAAACTGCTGTAAAATCAGCAGATAAGGAAGAACAGTAGGTATAGTCTCATCTGGGTTCCCATCTGCTCGGAAGCAGAGATGTGGGCAAGCACTAAGAGTTAATCACGAGTTCCTCGATATTTATAGAATATAAGTACAAATAAGCAACATGGACATACTTGGGATTGGCTGATCTTCACTTGTCTTATCGCTGACTTAACTAGCCTGAGTTACTAACCCAATTGTTTGCATATTGTGCTTTTACCAAGACATCTCATCCACACAACACTGTCATGCACATACACCATGTCACATTTACTCTAAGAATTTCTACATGATCCCTTATGTAGTTTTTCCTTGGAGGGTTCGGTTGATAAAAATCTAAAAATATATCCCTAAAGTTCATGATGAAAAAAAATATCTATACAAGTAGACAAAACTAGGACTCATCCGCAGGCTCGGAGACTTGCCTCTGTTGATCCTGGCTCCTGTCACATCATCATATCTGATAATTTCCGTGCCAACTTCTTCAATCTATTTTCTTGTGAAATGATGAGTCAAATGTTGAGGGGCGTGGTGCCACCAATGGTCCATGTTTTTTTTTTTTTGCCAGGAGATGTGGGCAACATTTAACGGTAGCCTCTTTTATAGGGGTTATGGTCAATGATCTAGTCATAGGAGTGATCTATTCTTTGGTGATTGTGGCACAGAGGCTGAAATGCGCGTTAACCTCACTTATTTAGATTGATTTTCCACCTTCGGAAGCATCTCTACATCTTATCGTCTCCAAATTTTCGTATCCCGAAGCATATTCTAACACTGCAAATGTAATGTTTCGGAGTAGCTAGTCCGAATCTCACTTTTGGGAATGGGAGGTTTTGCGTCCCTGCTTCTTGGAGCTTCAGGTGGCTGAGAACCCCAGCATGGAGCTTCCCTCCCGTTCTACAAACGACCGGCCATTCTTGCTTCTCTTCCGCTTCGGCAATGTGGGTTGTAAAGAGACCCAACCTGGCCTTTTTGACCACCGGTGACAACCGCAAGCAGGCTCATTACAGGCGCCGTGAAACAAGTAGTTTCAGCTCGAGGGGTATTGGAATCGAGCTTAGGCGGAATTCCAGAGGACTTTTTCTCTGTGCAGGAATGGGCGAGGTGACCAATTAAACCATACGTTCAACAAGCTGGTTTCCTATCTTCACGATGACGGAGTAATTCTTCTCCAAGCTGTTGAGTATAGAGGTAACGGCTTCTCGGTCTATCATCAATTCAAACTCCCAATCTCCTCTCTTATATCCTGGACTAACACTCATTAAATTGACATACTGCATAAGATATGCCCTTTTGTGTTCTCCAAGAATATAATCAGGAATCTCATATACCGTCGCCTTGCTCCTTCGCCTTCCTCGGTATTCTGTGCGGATGATATAGTTATCATCGGGGGTGGGGGGTGCAGAATATTCCACATGAAATATCCTATACATTTAATTATTTGTTGAGTTTTGACCTCCAAGAAATTCAGTAATTTCACTAATGTGCCTTTTGTGCACCGACTAATTTTGCACGTGACCTTGTCGGGTACAAGGACTGATACTGTTCTTTTTGAAATGTAATCTTGTGCATCGAGATATACCAAAAGCCCGTCATCGGTAAACATTTGACCGTACTCTTTGGCTCTCTGAATGAACACCCTGACATTGATTATGCTTTTTAGGCGGAGAGACTACAAACAGAGGATTATTCTCCCGCCGCTACTCCGCTGACTACGGCCTCCATGCTAGTACTCTTTTCTTTCTCTTTTCAAATTTCCTTTTCCTTACTTTTTATATCGGGGGTGGATAGATTTTATTTTCCTTCATAGGGCACACCTTTCGATTGGTCATTTCGGAGGGAGTGCCTCAATTTCTTTGTCTTGAATATCTACCTTAGTGATAGAAACTAATAAATTTTTGACGGCCTAAATATGGTCCACCTTCTCGTATAAGTCTCGTAAATATTTTTCTGGGTGCTAAAAACCAGAAAAAATATATTTTCTTTTCCTCAGGCCACAAAACTCAACCAATGTCAAAAGCACAAACAAAATAAAATGCGGAACAAAATACAAAATTACAAAAATTCATCAGACGGAAAAAAAACACGTCCGACACAAAAGCAAGCCCGACGCAAAATAAAAAGAATACGAAAATAAACACAGATTATAATTAAAAAATTAAAACAATTTCGGTCGCAGCTGAAAGACAGTAACAATACTGGAGATGAAAAATATAATAAAAAAAGGAGACAAAATTTATCGAGAACAGAAATAAACATCTTAACAGTAAAATGTCCAAAAATTGTCCTCGTAAGGTCAACCGCTCGTCTGAAAAGAGAAAAACAAAACTACAGAAACCTGCGTAAGCAGTCATTTCGTAATCGTTAACTCCATTAATTATTTCTGCATAAATACAGCAAATGTGGCGCAAGGCGAAAAAATAGGCAATGGGTTGAGGCTAGTCTAGACTAACATATACCTAGCTAATCAGAATCACGACACACTTATTCAATACGATTTGCTCATTCACCAAAAAACTCATCCCTTGTCATTCAATCCTTCATATACCACAGATTCACAGTGAACTTACAACACACCCCATTACATAAGAAATTGTGTTTAGAATTATACATAAACATTATTGATGGTATGAAATGAAGGGGATTAACTGAACGCAAAAATAAACTAAAATATAATAAAACATACAACCTAAAAATAATTGATGTTAGCAGGACCCGTCCAGCCCTCAAACATAAGAGTGGCCACTGTATTCTCTCTTCATACAAGATCAAGATTCTCTCTCAGTAATGGAGAGAGAAGGGTAAAATAAAAACGGACATAAATGAATCATAAAAGCTAACCCTGTCACGATAAAAAATGCAGGTAAAAAAAAAAACTGGGGGCCACGCATTATCACACACATATGCGAGATCAATGAGCCCGAGCTTTTCGAGAGCGCTACGAACGGTCTCTTCTAAGCCAAGTTTGCACCGGTGACAATGAGGCAAATCTGCCAAGCCCACCTGAAGGCTAGTCAATACCGAACCAATAGCCAGGTAATAGAAAATTCAGAGTTACTGAAGACCTAAAGACCTAAAAAGGCGCAACTCGGCTGTCAACAAACCGAGCCGGCAACAGATAGGATCTTTCGCAACCTCTTCCGCTAATTTCCAATACAGGATTCTCCTAGGTCGAGAAATAACAATGGACCGAGAAATTAACCTCAAGGGCTTTCAACACTCAAGAAGGAACCTCGACTGTTTCTGGTGTGTACAAATATGCTCAACCCTAGAAACGCAAGTAGTAGGACGAGTGACCGTGGCTCTCACACGCCCCTTCAAGATTGTGTCAACGAGCGGCGTAGGAAAGACAACCACGTAACGTATCGGTGACTCGCCAAGTTTGGCATTCAGACGTTGGGCATTGATATCTCTGTCTTCATCAACAACGGGTATTATTTTCCTCCCGGCACATGAGGATCTCTGTGAAGCTTTTAGGTGTTAAAATCCCCTAGTGGACAAAGTTCCCAGTGAAAAGTCCACCTTTGCTAATTATTTCCGAGACATCCTCTATCTCGCCATATCGGGCAATAATGTCCCCCAGCCTATCTCTATTGATGTTCAATGACACACTATGGACGGTCACTTTCGTCCGCATATGCTCCTTTTTTGCACGGACTGACTTTCTTTTCAGTATGCATCAAGTCAACTGCGTAGCCAACAAAATGCATTTGACCTTCTGGCCAGAAGATTTGGTCCTATCTTTAGGCTCTTTAAAACTTCCTCCATCGTTTCCCTGCTGATGCCAATTTATCTTCGAGATCCTACGTCGGTGGTCAGCAGGGAGATCGTTCTTGTATTTACAATATCAATTGCCTTGGGATTTTTAAGGAACTCATTCACTTTTATGTACGACTCTTACTTTTCTTTCAAGGCTTGATAGTATTTTGTATCATTTTAGGGCCTGGCATCGCCCCAGGCCATTACTTTTGACGGTGACTTATTTTCCACTTGCACCGCTTCAAAATTTACCGCTATGGTGGACCAGCCTGCACTAACAACGACCAAATAATTATAAGAGTTTGGCGTATATCTCTAATCCTGTTGACAACAAACAAATGGAAGGAAAAAAATGAACGAAATGAAAAAATCTCGCCATGAAGAAAGACGACTGAGAGTCGCGGGAGTTTATAAAAACAAACAAAAAGAAAGTACAAACTTGGCGTGGAAAAATTAAAACAAAATGCATTAAAGTCAACAATAAAACACGTGAAAAGTATTAAGCTAGCGACAAAATATAAACGAATTAAAATCGTACAAAGTTGACACAAAGAAAAACTTGACTTACAAAAAAGAGGAAACAAAAATAAAGTAGCCCGAAAAAAGGGGATTAAACAAAAAAGAAAAATCAAAGAAATCTGAAAATAAAATCTAAAAGTTCAAAAAGTTTCACCGATAACAGAAAATAACCAAAAAATAAAACGATTAACTTAACATCAATTCAAATTCATAAAATCCTCGTCACTGAAAATTTAGCTGGACAAGAAAACCACGAATTCCCGTAATTGTGAACTCCTCTCGCTCATTACGAGACAGTGACATTTAAGTAGTCTTTGACCAATCCAACTTGTGGTGTGTTCAGCTACTTTACAAAACTTTAATGCTTAAGAATATTACATTAGAATATGACATGAACAATTAATGTGTGACGGTAATTTAGGGGATATACTAATTTCAAACTAAGCACGTTGAATTCTGAATTTGATATTTTGTTTTTTACTCCGGCAAAGCAAATTACTTAAGTGGAATTAAAAGATGCAAAAGACCACGTTAGCTAACACGACCGTCAGAAAGGAAACAAGAAAATGAGTTTACATCTATGGAAAGATCATAACTAAAAGCGATACTTCAAGATTGGAAAAGCTTGTTTTTCCCTCTCATTCTGGATTTCTGCATTGACATTGAGATGATAGCACTTGATTTTAGAGCAAACAACGTGAAATTATGGACGACTCTTGTTATATCGGTTAAGAATACTGTATTATTGGGAACTTTGATAAGAATGAATTATTTGTAGTTAATAGCTGAGTCAATTCATGACGACCCTGATTGTATCCTCTGGTGACCAGTTGAATAACAGTTGGGATTTGTTTATGGAACACAGCACGAGTTTTCTCTGCTAAAATGCCATACGCAATCACCGGATTTAAATCCAATAGATCACTACTTAGATGTGTTATGAAGGGGATTCGAGACTGAATGTGCAACAAAACAATCTCGAAGAATTATGTGAGGATATAATAACACCATTGTTCTACATATCGAAAGCTATCCTTCAAAACCTCGTCGAATATATACCTAGACGTATTGAAACGGTTCTAAATGCCAAGTTTAGATAGCAAATTCTACTAAAAGATTATGCCTAATAATTTGAAATACGACGGTACATATTAGTTATTGTGTATATAAATGAACAGGTTGGTTGGTTAATTCATTTGTGGTCAATTTGATCTCTATAAAATTTATTTCTGATCAATTTGCTTTTAAAATATTAGTGAGTAAATTTACTGGGTAAGTTATACATTGTTTTCCTCTGTCCCTTTTCGCCTTCAATGCTGAGAGTATGCAATTTTCCAAGACCTCTTTCATCATATGACCTAGAGATTCCAACTGTCTCTATCTGCTGTTAAGTATAAGTATATATTTGTTTCTATTTGCCCTAAAACTTCACCATTGCTCACATCTTCAGTTAATGTTCTTCAAAATATCCTTCTGTAGAACCACATTTCTCCTACCTCAATTGTCTTTGCCAACTGTGAGTAGATCGTTCAGTATTCACTGCCATATAGGGGGATCATATTGCATAAATTTGAGAAGTCCTTTTTTTGTTTCTAACGAATTTCAAACTGCAAATTAACCGAATTATCCGCAAGCATTTTCTATCAATAGATGAAATTGTTCAAGGAACAATTTGTTTCAGATTTTACCCAAAATAATCACCATGAAAACATTATTAATGACTCAAACCAATGACATTTAAACAAGAAAAGAATTATTTTCCCCCAACATGTTTTCATTTTCAATCAGGAAGCCAACTTGATATTTTCTTCAATTTTCATCTGAATAACATTATAAAATGGTTCTAGAAATTAAATAAATGCAAAAACGTTAATAGCGCTATGTTAATTGCTCATGACTCATTTTAATCGAAACACTTGGCTTTGGGGCCATTCTTATTAGCGCTAGGTTGTGCTAATTTATTATAAATGACCTTGTTTTGATAAAAGGCATCATACCTGAAAGCAAAGTGTTAATTTCAATTCATCGCATCTTATACTACGTTTCATATTTCTGAGACTTCTACTGCCTGTAATGTTCTTAAATTCTTTGTTTATTGAATTTTTTTAGGATTTCCTTATTTTTCTCTTTCTTCTCCAGGCAAATTTGGTCCATATTAAAAAACCAACAAACTTACCCATTGAAGGCAGAATATATATATATATATATATATATATATATATATATATATATATATATATATATATATATATATATATATAATGTATTTCAGAAATCCTCTCTTTTATACAAGTTTCATTAAAGTCGATTTAAATGCGCTATGGTTAAGTTCTTTTTTTATTTTATTTTTCTTGTTTTTTTTTATTCTTTTCTAGACATAAAGTATATCATAATTGAATGAATGTTCTGTATGTCCGAGCGCATTCTGCTATTATTTTTACCATTATGAACGATGATTTTTTATTTTTTCAGAATGCATGAATTTTTTAATATGTATATCAAGGTTTATATACACTATGACCCATCATTCCCCAAATCTCAGCTCCTGTTTATCAGCTATCATAATTCTTCAATTATATTATTATCCCATATTTACTTATTTATTATATTATCAAACCTACACATGAATTACTCCAAATCTTTAAATATTTTTTCTTGCTGATATCAGAAAGGAACGGCTGAGCAGATTTTGTTTAATTTTTATTTTCGTTATTACCAACTCGATTGTATAAAATCGTCTTAAATTTTAACCAGATCGGGGTATACATATATTATTAATATTCCATATTTTGAGTTTTCTATATTGATTTACAATCAATGAAGTAGATATTTGACGACAGTTTTGCCTCGAACTATTAAAGTATCAGAGTTTGAGATTATACACTGATTTCTGCAGTTAAAGAAACATATGGAAAAATGTTATATTGAAATGTTCTGAAAAGCGATACAAATCAAATATTCACACATATAAATATCAATTTTGAAATTATAATATCCGGAATTTTAATATAAGAGAGGCAGTGCAAGGTATGAGGTACAAATTGAAATCAACGCGTAAATAAATGTAATTATTTATTTATTATAAAAACTCGTCATGAAAATATGGCACAGAAATAGGAAGGCGAATTGGAATAACGACAGAAGTAAAGAATGACATAAGGGAAAATGTCTTTAGAATCATAAATGTGTGCTGAACGGATATCTAATAATTATTGTTCTATATAGTATTGAATGCTGAATTATTTAATTAGAGATGCCAAGGGACTGGAATCAACAGTAATCTGGTTCTACAGACGGATGCTAAAACCTCTATGAACAGAATATCATGTGAATAGTAAAGATGTTTAAAAGAAAATGGGTATTACAATGAGATTAATATAAGTAATCAGAACGTTACATTTGAAATATATGTAACAATGCAGAGGAAAGACTGGCTGAAGAATCTAAAAGTCATAGGATAGATAAAAGGCAGCTTTGGCAGAACGTCGTGCCTAGTAACATATCTTAAGTATTTGTATGCATGGGAAAATGTGTCGAAAAACTAACGGCGTTAAACGTTAAGTAGAGATACAAGAAAGAAACAATAATTTGTAATGACGTAATTATCCATGTTCCGAATAGACATTGCACATAAATAAATAAATAAATAAATAAATAAATAATAATAATAATAATAATAATAATCCTTAATGAGGACCAATGCTTGTAACTAGGAATAACAAGAAAATATTGTGGATAAAATTCAGATTCTGTGATAAATATCCAGAAACGATTGATCAATAGGTTTTGGCACCCACTGAATATACATGACAGAGTGGGCCAATAAAAAATCTGCAACTGTAAACTGAAAGAAATGGTATGAACACCGGGGATTCTGAATTCTGGGTATTTTCAAAGCCAAGTGCACAAATATTGTTATTAAAGACCACAAACAAAAATGCCTCTTTTTGATATGGCAGTCCCTGTTTTCAATGTATCTTTGAAGATTTCAAAAAGCTGTCAAAATCAAGGACCTTGAAAAGAAATCTCGAAAAATCTGGGAACATCAAAATCCCTGTTGTAGTTGGAGACCTAGGAATATAAAAATAGTAGACTAATTGAAGGATTCCTGGAGATGCGTCAAGGAGAACAAAAATGACAATTCACTTTACGAAGGGCTTTATCTATGTTTTTTTTTTCTTTGATTGATAATATGTCCCTGGGCGGGACCCGGAAAGAAATGTGTAAACGCCAGAAATCAAAAAAATAATAATAATAATAATAATAATAATAATAATAATAAAAATCAGTCCCTGACTGCAAATCTTTGAAGATATTCAAAAAAGTTGTCAAAACAAATGAAATAGAAATCGCGAAAATGTTAAAAAAGAACATCAACAATCCCTTTTCTGTTTGGAGCCCGAGGACTGTTTGGGACAGATAATTGAAAGAAGTCCATGAAGATACAGAAAATTGTTCTGACAAACTAAGGGCTTTATCTATGTAATCATCAGTGGAAAGTGTCAGGCCATTTCTAAATTGGGCGGGACCCGGAAAGAAGTAAACGCCAGAAATCAAAGAAAATAAAAACAATAATAATAATAATGAACCGTCATCAAATAGGTTTTTGCCCTGAAAGATTTTCACTTAAAAAACAATTATTATGAACACCATTTTTTAGTTTTGAGAGGATTTTTTCTGTTTCTTTTTTTCAACACGGATTCAAATCGATTATTCATTAATATCATAGACAGAAGAGAATACATTCACTCACTGATTGAAGTGAATCTAAACAAATACTAAATCATATCATTTAAAAAACAAGAACTGTTCCTGTTCTGGTTCGAACTCTGGGACAGATAAAGAACGGAATTTAAACGCAAACACATGTTGCACCATTCAGGCAATTTGAAAATAGTTAGAATATGCACATTTCCTACAAATAGGTTTTTCCCATTTTATTATTATTTTTTATTACTATATCTCTTTTATTCAGCTAAATAACAAAAGGTCACATATTGTTCTTGTCTTAGGTCAATGGTTATGACCCGCAACTTGATTAGAAAAGGTTGTTCATTTTTATAATAACATTAATACTATATTTTCAACGTTTGCTTAATTAATTCCAAAATGGTGTCATTTTCTTTGACAAACAGATCCTTAAGAGTTAGGAATTTTCAAACGTTTAGTACCTGGAGTCATTTGCTGTATTCTTTGATAGCTAATGTAATTGATATTTTGATATAAGTCCCAGTGATTTTTGGAGTATCCTTATGATGTTACTTTTTCGAAAAATTCAGAGAATAAAAATAAAATCCTTATATATTTTTTTTACTGTAAACTGGATCATTGTCTATAATTATGCTTGCGATTTCAAGAGAAGCTAATGATTGTTTGTTCCACATAATTTCGTCATCTTAAATTAAGCTATGCTTTGTCAGGATTCAGATATCAAATATGGTGACCTAAGTGTAAGATCATGGGTTTATTTTTTTTAATATAATATTCAATGACAAAATAAATAAAGTGATTATATAAAATATAATCATTTACCTAATTAGAAAAAAAAATTGCCTTAAGCTTTTTGCACTAAAAAATCAATAATTTCTTTTCGGCTAAATCTGATGCGGAATTGACGATTTCATTAATGAATTGAAATAAAGTTTCATTGTTCCTTGCCCGATAAGATTTCACTTAATTACAATAAAGCAAGAGAAAGAATGAGAGAGATCGACGGGGTGGTAAATATCTAAAGCAAATCTTAAAACAATAGAAAAGTTAAAAACTGAATCGTATATTAAATAAAGTGCATATTTAAAGATAGAATCTCAGGAAGGAAACTTGATCGAAATTATTAAATTTTAATCTTAAACAACCTGCTTCATCAAATTATTTCAAGTGAAAGAAAACAAATTTCTCCAAATAAAAATTAAACAACGGAAATAAGAAATAAAATAAATATTTACAGAAGTTAATAAATAATTGATTTCAGGAAGTGAATGCAAGCAGAAATTTGTAGGAATCATCAGAGATTCCTGTGCCAATATTAGAATTAAAACTGCAACTTGTAATTGAATCGATTTGAATTAAGAATATTTGAGTAAAGGTCTACAAGAATTTATTCAGGGTGTCAAGAATAATCTGATTGTATTTTTTAACAATCATGTTAATCAACATTCCAATATCTTTTCTTCCTTTTTCTTTAAAAACCTCATAACAGAATTTTCCTTAACAACCTCGTAACAGAATTGTTCCATCAGGTTTAATTGATCAAATTTCATTACAGTTTTCACATTCCATTCAGATCGTGACAGCATTCAAATGTAAAAAAAAGTCAAGTAAAAACAAGTATGACAAGATGGGAAAAACTGTCAAAAATGTTAAAATAAAGACAAAAAAATTGGGAAAAAACAAAAACCAATTTGATTCATAAGACCAAAAATATGAGGTTAGTGTAATGTAAGTTGCAAAGTTGAAATAAAATGCATGGAATAATAACAACAAACAAAATGTCTTAGAACAAAATGTACAAAAAAGAAACGAAAACAAATTTACATAAGACAATTTTGACCGTTCCTGGAGAATGTGTTAAGACCAAATTCTGGATTGAATCTATTGAGTTAGTGTACCAACCATATTTATAATATATAGCAAATATGGATCCTGCTATGACACATTTAATTTTAATTTTTACTACAATTATAAACAATACTAATAACAAAAAAAATCAATCATTGTGAGAAAAATAAATATCTATAAAATTTTAAATAAAAGATATTAAAATAACCTTGTTGAATATTTATATGTATAAGAAGGCGAGACTGAAGGAAAATAAATTGACATCACATAACATTGTAGGTTAGAATATTTACAGGAGCGATGAATTAATTGTTTTCTTTTTTTTTTTTTATATACGCTTTGTTTGTTTTGATTTTGTCGACTGCGCAGTATAATAAGGTCAGTTGTGCAACTTTTTATGTGAAAAAGGGCGCCATGACGCAAATCACTCCACCAGTAATTTTGAAAAAAAAAAACATGCTGCACTGCTTAGCATTCGCGCCATAAGTTCCAATACAACTTTTCAGTGTGTTTTGGTGTAATTCTGAATCAGTCAGTGAAGGGAATTCGGAAAGTTGATGAGTTGAATGGTGATTATTAAATTATGGAAGCACGGAAAACCTACTCTGATCGTTCTGATAAGAAAAAAATCTCACAATTTTATTTGGACTAAGACTCAACGCGGAAGTTTACATCAAGTGTTTTGAGAAAGTAGTACGGCTCTGGATGAAGAGGGTGGCTGCTGGAAGAACGTATGTGTGACACCAGAACTCTATACAAGACCACAGGAGCAGGAGAACGCAGTCAACACTTCAGACAATTTCTGCGACCGTATCACGCCTTATATCTGGCCGCCTAATTTCCCAGATTGCAACCCCCCTTGTTTATTATACGTGGGGCAGAGTTGAGCGAGAGACCAACAAAACTCTTTGTAACACCAAAGGTAATCTGAAGACAAAGAATTATGGCGTCATTCACCAACTTAAACAAAGAGACTGTATAAAAGATTTGCCGGAGATTCCGAAATCGAGTGGAGGCCTTAGTTAAAGCCAATGGCAATTTTATTGAAAAAAATTAATCTTAATTTCCGGATATTTTTCTGTAATTTTTTATCTGTTAAAAAAGATGTTTAATTTTCAGATTTACATAATTTATACGATAATTTATCTATCGCACCATTTATATCATTGCCAATTATATGAAAGCTGATATAGGCAAACTAACAAATAATAAAAGAAAACGGCTGACAGATCTTTATAATAGGCCTTTATAGGTTTTCACCTCTTCCAATATAGTTTTATTGAGAACCTTTGCCCGGGGATAACAATAAGAGATAGATCAAATATCGACCATCATAAAGACTGAAAAATAAAATTGACAAAGATTATTGTTTAAGGTTGATGGACACGCATGTCTTAATTTTTTTTTTTTTTTTTTTTTACGAATTGGTCAAACCCAAACTCAAAAAAAACATTGTTTTCAATCGTTATGAGTCTACCGAATAAATCGAATTTTATTATAAACAATTGTCTTGTAAATGGAATTCTTAAAGCATTCTGAATGTAAAATAAAAAAAAAAATGCAAGACAATAAGAAACACTATCTGCCAAAAAAAGTGAAGTTTTGTTGAAATCGGTTTGAAATCCGATCCCATATATAAACGAACACACACTTCACACACACACACACACAACCTGGGTTTTATAATTTTCGATATCAGTTGTCCTCCTTTCATTGTTCGATGCCTCTTAATAGGTTTTCAAATTGATTTCGTACAAAAACAATTGTATATTTCTAATTTTGGCGTCATCAGAACCAATTGCAAGGTAATTCTACGTAGTCCAGTGAAATTTTTGAAATCGTAGGACAAATGTAGGAAATCCGATCCAATATATAAACGAACACACACACACACACACAACCCATAATAAGTATGATCTGCTGGTCCTTGCACGCATAACTTCCTCATTTATATTACTTCTGTTCTGCTGGGAGTAAATTGTTATTCTCAAGGAAATTCTATGTCCTCTTGGTCATGGTAGAAGTGTGGATCATGTACGCTGTTGGTAGGCAGGTGATGGGCCTATAGTTTTCTGATTTTTCGTCGCTTTTGCCTTTGATTTTAGGTATGTTACTCCCTACGTGAGTCATTAGGGACATTTTTCTGGGTTTATGATTATATCATTGTATGCACATGCGAAGTCTTAGTCCGTACTAGATAGTTTTTGTTTTTGTTTTTTATTCAAAAATTGGCTCTTCCGTCTATTCATGATGCTTGTCATGCAGTTTTTGCAAGAGTTGATGCAGCTTCATTTTTGTAGTGAGTGTTGAAATTTCTGATGCAGTATTTTGAGGGAGTTTCGTTCGGCATCATTGTATTCAGCTGTGATTCTCAAGAACAGTTTTCCTGTTAGAAACTTCTGGTCTCACTGGAACATGAGACGCGCACTTTAGTTTATGTACCTACTTGAGTCACATAGTTGCCTCTAAAAGAGCTAGACACTGTTCCAAGAAAAATCGTTAGAATTCTAAATAATGCGTAGGAGTTATACAGTTTTGAATCAATACTAGCTACTGATTAGATGAGTCTACATTCGTATGAATATTTCAGCATAGGATTTTACCACATAAACTTCGAAAACAGCAATATTTGCTGAAATACGTCCATGTTTCGAAATTAAATAAAGATATAATTCTAAAACTCAGCTATCTCTCACGTTATTTTAGGAATTTGAAGAAATGACAACTTTTTTATTTCACTGAAATTTATTTCGCCGTTAGGCACAACCATATTCCCTTCTTTCTCACATTCGATTATTATTCTTTGATTTTATCACAGAAATTAAGTAGTGTCTTTTCGCCTCTTTTCATCCGATCAAAGCGGAATATTCTATTATTTATGACGTATTATCAGGAGCAGTTAAACTCTTTCATCTTCCCATATTTCCATTGTCGAGACAAATCATTGTCATACGAACATTTCTCTTAATAATAATATGAAAATAATTAAGCAGACGATATTATCTAATTTAATTTATGGTAACTGTATTGTTGACGATTATCTTATTCAATTTTCGTCGTTCAATGCTGTACGTCTGAAAAACTTTAATCTGATTCTCTCCCACTACATCTATCTTCCGAGACATGCAGAATTATAATAGGATTATTATTTTTTTTATTTTCTTTGATATTCTGGCGTTTACATATTTCTTTCCGGGTCCCGCCCAGAGACCTAAGGTTAGAGATGGCATCATGACAGTTACCAGTGACAAAAAAAAAAAATTACATAGATAAATCCCTTCGTAAAGTGTGAACTGTACTTGTCAGAACAATTTTTTTGTATTTCCTTGATGCGTGGATTTCCAGGAATCCCTTCAATTAGTCTACTGCAATCTTTTCCAACCAGTCCTATCGGGTCCAACTACAACAGGGATTGTTGATGTTCCCATATGCCACATTTTCGAGATTTCTATTTCAAGGTCCTTGTATTTTGACAGCTTTTTGAATATCTTCAAAGATACATTGCAGTCAGTAGAGACTGCCATATCAATAAGAAAACACTTTTTTGTTTGTGATCTTTAATAACAATGTCTGGGCGGTTGGCTTTGATTGTTCTGTCAGTGTGTATTGTGTAATCCCATAGAATTGTAACAGGTCCTATCTCCGTAACCGGGTCTGGGTGGTGTTCATACCAGTTTCTTTCAGTTTCCTTACCGTAGAAGTTGCAGATTTTTCAGTGCAGATATTGGCCCACTCTGTCATGCCGGGTTTTATATTCAGTGGGTGCCAATGTCGTGCAACCTGACACAAGATGATCAATCGTTTCTCTATATTTATCACAGAATCTGCATTTTGGGCTGACACAATATTTTAGTATATGTGCTTGATAATTCCTAGTTAGCAAGCATTGGTCCTGTGCAGCAAGGATAACACCTTCAGTTTCGGCTTTCAACCCGGCACTACGTAGCCACTGATGTGTACGGATTTTGTCTACGTCAGCTTGTTTGGTATGGGCAGAGTATTGGCCATGTAGCGGTTTATCTTGCCATCGCTTCTGTATCTGGTCGGTTGCATTCGTCTTCTCTGTCTTTTTTAATTATTTTGCAGTTTCAGCCGGTGTATTGTGCTGTAGTTGCATCTCTACGCCCATTTGGAATTCCATTTTGAATTTGTTGGCTTCTTTCATTACGGAGTAAAGACGCTTACTACTTTCATGTACCTTGATGCATACCATCATCCAGTCTTCTATAGTTTCCAGATATCTTTGGAGGCCAATTGTTGTAGTTTTGTAGGACAGTCCTATTTGAACTAATCTTCTGCCTCCTTCGGATCTGGGAACATACAGACGATCAACATCAGCTTTGGGATGATGCATGCGATAGCAAGTAAGAAGCTTTCTCGTTTTCGCGTCCATTCGCTTAATTTCAGCTATGGTCCAGTTACGGACATTAAAGCTGTATTGCACCACAGGGACAGCCAATGTGTTTATGGCTGATATTCTGTTTTTTGAGTTTAGCTCAGTATTTAGTACCAGACGTACACGTCTGTAGTAATCTTTTCTGATTTTTTCCTTGCTTTGGGGGTGTTGTATGCCATCTGATTCGCTAATTCCTAGGTACTTATAAGCTTCATCATGCTCCAGTTCCCTAATCTTTGTGACAAAATCTAAATCTATTAAGGGTATTTCTGTAATTCTACCTTTCTTGAATGTAACTTTTGCACATTTATCTAATCCGAAGTCTATACCTATGTCGTTACTGAAGTATTTTACAATATTGAGGAGGCCTTTCAACTCATTGTCGTCTTTGGCAAAGAGTTTGAGATCATCCATGTAGAGTAGGTGATTGAATATTATTATTATTATTATTATTATACATGTTCCGAAGATGCATCAAGCAAAACTTATATGGCTTCTTATCTTAAATTTTAGCATTGTGAATTACAATGCACGACATTGAAGCTGCCTGTTCAATACTAAAGATTTGCCTGAAAGATTCCTGGTTACGAAACAACCGATAGTGGATTCCCAGCAACACTCACATACTCACCACAGAACACAAAAAAGGCCATCAGGAAAAGAAATATCATATGGTTCAACCCACCGAACAGCAAAAACGTAAAACAAACGTAGGAAAAATATTCTTCGAACTTTTGACAAACCCTTTCCGGAATCAAGCACCCTACACAAAATATCAATCAAAAACACTGTAAAAATCAGCTACATTTGCACCAAGAACATGGCACAAATAATAAAAAAGTACAACATAAAAGTTATCAACAAACCACACGAAAAAATTAAACCCACGTGTACTGCAGAATAAAGAACGAATGTACCTTAAACAGTAATTGTTTACAAAACAACGTATTATACCAAGCCACGATAAAATCACCAGATCATGAAGAAAAATATACATAGGAAAAAGTATACATAACTGAAGGACACTGGAAACATAAATTATGCACACTAAACATCTTTCACAAATAGTAAATATGCAAACAAGACAATGCTTTGTAAGTATATCTGTGACATTAAAAATCAAAACAAATATCACACCAAAAATTATTTGGAAAATAAGGAAAAGATCATCGGCCTACAACAACCAATCAAAAACTTGCAAGTTTGCTTGGAGGTCTTCCCAGACCAAAATAATTTTTTAAGTAAATTATCCGAGCTCATCTCAAAATGCAGACATGAAAATAAATTTTTACTGCTTTACTTAAAAATCGAGAACTGAAAATAAATAAAATAGAAAATGACAATAAATAAGTAAAATAAATTAACCCAAACAAATTACCAAATCACGCCCGTTAGAATAGACGAAATAGAATAAATAAATAAAAAGTAAAAAAAAAATCAATGAACCCAAGTAATAAAGTAAATAATAAACAAATTAACAAACCGTTATGACCAAAATATTAGTTAGACTATAAAAATCAAACCAAACATCGGACGAAAAACATATGTATAACTGTTATAAAACGATAAAAATAGTACGTTACTCAAAAATCGAAAACCGAAAAGATTAAATAAAAACATACAGTATAGTAAATAAGTAATAAAAACCAAATTAAATAAATTAATCTAAATCCATCCAAATAAATAAACAAACTAACAATCCGATCCCAATAAATTAACAGTTACAAAAAAAACAAAACAAATAAAGATAATCAATCCAAATAAATACATGAAGTAATAAACAAATTAAAATCTGTTCACGCCGATATAATAATTAGAATAAACTACAACAATCAGTCCCCCAATTGAATAAATATCTTTAATTATCTTCCCAAATCAAGACAAAGCTATTAAATAAGCGACATAAATAAAAATTTTACTACGTTAATAAAGACACCGATTAAAATAATATATATATATAATATAAGAAATAAAAATAAAGAATAAAGAATAAAAATAAAAAATAAATAATGATAGGCAAAATAATTTAACCCAATTAAATAAATAATAAATAAACAAATAAACTACTTCCGTAAAATAACCGCCAAAATAGACTATCCACAATGCGTCAATGACTCGTATATATAAATAGCCGAGAAAAATAACAGCACTCGTGGCCTGACGATTGCATCTAGCATGAAACAGACTGTCGCCTCTAAGTGTTGACTTCAATGTTCACTTTTATATTTACACACGCTCTATCTCTAATATTGAGCACCTTATTCCATACATATAGCACTATATTTCTTCATATATATATATATATATATATATATATATATATATATATATATATATATATGCATTTATGTGCGTTTACATATATTATATCTCTTTATTTGTGTGTGAGCGCGCATGTGTATATTATGTGTGTATGCATATATTATGTGCGTGTGAATGATAAAATAAATAAAAAAAACGACCTTTTATTGACTACATATTCGCTTAGTCAACAAAAGGTGGCTCTTTTTATTTATTTTTTCTGATTCATCAAGGAAATTGTTCAAGTTCTTTCACACAAATAAACTATCTTCTTTTTTCATGAAATCTGTACTTTTATTGACATTTCTCCTCATTAGAAACTTCTCATTTCCATTCACACACAGTAGCACCATGCATCTTAGTGTTATTAATATCTTGCTTGGGGTGAAATAATTTAAAAATAGAAAAAAAATCAAAAAAGCAAAATTAAACTGATACCTTTCATGCATTAAGAAGTGATATATTTATCATTATATAATCATTGTAAAAGATAAGTGAACTGACAGCAGTAAACGATTTTCGGGCTAAATATTAGTTTATTATTTCTAGGTTCTCATAAATTTATTGTTATATGACAAAAGTTAATGGCAAAATAACGTTATTAGCCATACGATTTTGCTTTATCTGAATCAGTAACGTAATCGAAATTTTCAACACATTAAAATATTCATAACTTATTTTAGCCGAGATACAAATATACATTCCGCGTATAAAATGTCATCAATCTTGTTATGGGAGAGGAATTCAACCGATTTAAATTTGTTTAGAAAACATTGCACAAAAGTTGTTCATCGAATTCTAAATTGATAAGTATCCACATCTTTCAACGTTGACTTTCTTTACCCCTACCCTGAACCGGACAAATGTTAATTCTACCTCCCCCAGCAGCTTACAACTCCATGGTGCCGTTTTCCGTTTGGGAATATATCTTTCCAAGTTATGGAATGAAACTTCAGCTCGCAATTCGAGAAAATCCAAGACTGGCTGTTTCCGGTTCGTGCATTATATCGTCGGTTTGGACATAAATGAATCCGGTCCATTTGAATCTGGACTCCAAGACATGGCTTTTTCAGACACAGATATATTTCCATATTATAAGTAAGACCGTTCCTTTTACTTTCTCCGTACCCTCTACATTGCCGTGTAGATATGCAATATATTTTTATCTGCGTTGAACACGCGTGTATACATGTATATATAGTATTGTATATGTCTTAGTCTATCTGAGAACAAATTATCTTTGCCATTCCTTTTTTCTTTTCAGCCATTCCCTCAGTGAACAACGGTGTTATGATATTAAGTGGGGAAATGCAAATGGGAGAATAAATCATTCTTCCCTAGATCACACCCATTACAGCAGTATTCATATACAATGCAAATTTAGTTGTACAATAATGGATCATATGCAATATTGACAAAGAATTCAACTAGAAAAATAGAAAATAAATACAAAATATCTATATAAATATTATAAACTTGCCATAATAGATCATGCCATCTTAAATAACAATATTTTGTGGCAATTTTTAACATCAATTTGAGATTTTTCTTCTTAAAGGTTGAATGAATTTAACACATTCAACATTATAGATAGACAAATAGCGAATTGATATCATGTTTTTCTAGACTTAGCATGAGCAAAACAAAATGATGAATTTTGATGAAAAAAAAAGGCCCCAGAATAACTTCGAAAAAAAGAAAGATTTTCATATTTCAATCGTCTCTTGTGCTTAGTTTAATATGTAACGTATAGTGTAGGTAAAAAAAGCAATTGTTGATTTTATAATGATGGGTACAAAGCACTACCCGCTGTCCGCATATCTTGCCCAATCGCGGATTTCGGAGGTAGTACACGCCGGCCCTGCCTGCAAAGTTGCCGGCCTGTGTGCGTGCGTGAACATGCATGAATAAAAATAGTCAGTCAAAATGAGATTTTTTGCCTGCGTGAAGAAATATTTCAAGGCACTTCATTCGATAAAAATAGACGTGGAACAACTTTTAAGGAATGGAATGTGTCCTTTTTGTAATTAAAAGTCTTCAAATTCATAGGCTGAATAATAATAGGAATTCTTTTGGTTTTTGTTTTTTGGTTTGTTTTTTTTTCAATCTTAAACGCCTCGCCCATCAACTAAAATAATCTTCTCTCATAAAATAAAGAAAAGATTTACCCTGAGAGTTTTTCACTGGGGGTAAAAGGTGTGCCTGAACAAATTATTCTGTAATTATTCAATGTTGGTTTAATTACAACGATAATTGATATAGAAAATGGCTGCTTTGTCATTGGAGTGGTTTCTTATGTCCATTAAATAATGTGTGGCTGGATGCGAGAAAAGTATTACTGATTCTCAGCTAAGAGAAAAATACATGAAAAATTATAATTAATTTTTTAAAGATTGGTTAAAGCAATTAGGTAATTTTCCTCTTCACGTAATAATAGAGAAACTTGACTATTGAGAATACAAAAAAAGATTCTTTTTCGCTGATTTTTTTTTAAATATTTTTCGCTATTTGCTCGTTTTGGATATGAAAACTGGCTTAGATATTTTAAATCTAACAGCTTTCATTGGCGGGAAATGATTTTACACATATTCCAAAACTCTCTTTAAACTCTTTGATTAATATACCTTTACAAATTTTGTAGTGTTACAAAACACTATAAAATGATTTCTTTGCAACTAACTCGTATATCAGGATATTATGAGATAATTAAATTACATAAATGGTTGCCATAAGAAAGATCTTACAAATTATGAGAAAATTTCCTCAATTTTCTTTTTGAGTATATAAGAGATTTAGAAATTAATTTTATCATCATCTTCATCACCATCCTCTTCATTTTATAATCATAGAGTGGAACCGAATTCAGAAGTAACACTGAATTTCTTCCCCAATCAGAAATTCAGCTATAATCATACATGTCCATTGTTTAACATTGTCCAAGTAGGTTTTATGTTGGCGTCCTTTCCTATGTCCGCCTGCAACTGTGCCTTGCACGATGGTCTTGCACAGACTGCCGTGTCTTGTAATGTGTCCAAACAATTTTCTTCCGTTTGACAGTGGCGGGAAGAGGTTCCTGGTAGCCCACAAAACTTTCACCCCTTTTCCGCACAAACTCATTGGTTTTATATTCCCAATAGATGATGCCAAGGAGTTTTCTCATGCATTTGTTCTCCAACGCTTGGATCCTTTCTGTTAAGAGTTTTCACGTTTTACATCCATATAGGAGAATGGAGACTATCAACAATTTGTACAATCTGTACTTTGTTTGAAAGCTGATTTTATACCTCCAGATTCTTGTCAATTTGGCAATTTCTGGCATAGTGCGGTTTTCCGGGTTGCATGTACCATCTTTAGACACCATTGCTCCTAAGTATTTAAAACTGGACACTTCATCCAGTTAATTCCCGTTCATGGTAATGTTACTGTTTGTGCTATTGACCATTACTTTGTATTTCTCGTAGCTGAACTCCATTCCATATGATCCTGCGTTTTCAAAAAGTTTGTTGGTCAGTTGATGGAACTCAATATTACTACCTGCTATGTGGTCAATGTCATCTGAAAAACGTAGATTACAGAAGAGTCTGCCACCGATAAAGATTGGCGTATCATGGTCGTTCAAGGTTTCTTCCATGTTTCTTTCTAGAAATACGTTGAACAATGTGGATGAGGCCTGTCTCAGACCGACAGTTGTCTCGAAGAATCCTCCCATTAGTTTTCCCAGAAAAAAAAAACTGCGCTGGTGGGATCTTTATGTAGTGCCTGGATTACTTAGATACTTCTGTTATCTATATTGAATTCCCTAAGTATTTGACAAAACCATCATACCATACACGATCAAAAGATTTCTTGAAATCGGCAAAGTTGTGGAACACGTACTTCTGATGCTGCAGGTGTTTCTCGACAAGGATCCTACAATTGAAGACGTCTTCCATCATACTTCTTCCGGCTCTAAAACCTGCTTATTCCTCTGGGAGCAATTCTTCAGTCTTGGATTTCTAAAGATTCAAAGTGATACGGATCAGGACATTACTAGAAAGGCTGATCAGGCATATTGTTCTATAATTTCGATACTGTCTGTGACTTCCTTTATTTGGTAGGGGTATTACCAATGAACGAGTCCACTGGTGAGGCCACTTTCTTTGTTCCTCAAATATTCTAGCATAGAAATTAATTTACTATTTCGTAATAATGCAGGGCAATATTCTAAGGATATCAAGATCAACACCAAGACGTGTCAGCCTGTTTAATGCTTAAAACAAATAACCAGAAATATAGCATACCTCAAGGTTTTGTCTATATATATATATATATATATATATATAAAGAGAATTAATGAGCAGGTGGTGCAAGCATTATCTGTTTAACTAGAAATTCGCGAGAATATTTCTATTTGCTTTCGATTTCATTACATACATGGACTCAGAATTCCATGAGTCTGTTTTTACCACACACATAGCAGGGTTTACAAGGTCCTGTATCTTGGGATCGCTACCATTCAAAGAAAATCTGTTTGGACACACTCTGTACCCATTTTCTGGTGGCAGTTCCTTGAAATACTGAGAGTACTCACCTTTCTAGAGGTAAGCATAATTAGTCTGCCTGACCAATTCTGTAAATAATTAGAACCTAATACATCGTAAGCGTCATCATCTACACACATATATTCGTACACATATATATATATATATATATATATATATATATATATATATATATATATATATATAAATAAACACTATTGCATCCACACGTGTGCGAGCATGTATATATATATTTTTTTTTGTTATATATATTTGTCCTGGGTAAGACGATAAACTACATCCAACAGCAAGGCATCTGATCAGGAGGTTTTGAGGGAGCATGGAACCACCTCTTAATTGCTGGTGTTTCAAGGTCCACCCTGACCCGGGGTGGTAGCAAACACTCAGGTTTTATATTTGGAGTTTTCCTTCTCCTAGATGGATTATCACAACAGTGGAGAGTCCCCATCTACCCCGGTGAGTTCACTATTTGCCCATAGCTGAGACCCTAACAGGTGCTACCACCCCGGGTCAGGGTGGACCTGGGAACACCAGCAAATACAACCATACAATACATATATTTCTATATGTATTTGGTTGAGTGTTGTTGTATTTTTATGTATGCATGTATATATTGGTAGTTGTTTATATATATATATATATATATATATATATATATATATATATATATATATATATATATATTTATTTGTAGATATGTATGTATGTGTGTATATATATTTATGTGTGTTTGTGGATGTATATGTGTGTGTTAGCACCTATTATGTATGAGTTTGTTTGTGTGTATGTGTGCGTATGGAAACTTTGGTATGTCATTACTGCCACAGTATTTAGTCTATGTGTATATATATATGTTCATATATGTATTGGTGCATGTATGTATATTGGGGCATATTTTTATATATGTGAGTATGTATGCCTAAAAATTTGTGTATATATATGTGTATTTATGTTTATATGTATATATGTGTGCATGTGCACTTGTTATCATAGATATGTATATGTGCGTATATGTTTATGTTTATATATTTATATGTATGTATTTCTCTAGGTATATGTATGTATGAGTGTATGTTTATGTGTGTTAATTTGTGTTTGCTGCCGCGTGTGTATATATGTATATGCGTATGAATGTACACTTATTTCTGTGGGTTTTTCTTAGCCTAATATATAATGAAACTATTATCAAGTTATATGATTAAAATATATTTTTATTGATATTTGTGGTTTTGGAATTTTCGTTTTAATATATTAAATAATATTATTTTTAACCATTTTTATCTTTGTATATTTGCTCCCTTAAGTTATAATTTAATAAGTGGTTAGCATTTATTTAATGATACTTTAAGTCTTAAATATTTATTGGTTGTAGTATCTGATTGTCTAGGTCATTGTCTGTGGATGTGTGTACGTGTATCTATCGGTGTCTATGTGTATGTAGAGTGTATTTACATTTAATTGTGTGTGTGTGTGTGTATAGGTGTTGGTTTCTCTGTTTCCTCTTTTCATAAAGGGTTGTAGTGATGTTCCTGTCTCGTCGCCTTTTCTTTTCTTTCCCTTTTTTTTGTGTGTATATATATATATATATATATATAAATATGTCTGGGTGCTTATGTATTATAATCTGATTGTGTTTTTGTTGTTTTGCCGTGAGTTTAACACCACATTCACACATTTTAGAATAAAATATATACATGCATTGTCAAATGACCGGATATATAGTAGCGTCTTGTCGAACGTAATTTCAACGAAGAAATAAATTGAATAAACATATATATTTTTTCTTTTCTCAATAATTTTGTAGTTTTTAAACTTAATAGTGATTAAATTTGGATTTTAAAATTGCCAGTTTTTAATTTTAATATTAAATTTTATCATATAATTTTATAATTATTGGTTAGTATAAATTACTTTTAATATTACACGTATTTTAAAGATCTGAATAGCTATTATAACATGATTTCTTTGTCAAGCTTTTGAATCTTTCTATACTTGGTTTTTGATTGGTTATTCTAGCTTTTGTAACAATGTTTCCCCCTAGTGTAGGATCGTTAATTAATCTGAAACTCTTAAAACCATTTATTTATCTTCAACATCATCACTTGATGAGACACCGAATGTGTTGAAACAAAATAGCTATCTTTGTAGTGATTTTATAACATACTTATGTTATAATTTTTTTATAAATAATAATTATATCTGCTCTACTTTGTATTGAGTACTCTTTTAAGAATAGTAATTGTTGGTTATTAGAATTCATTTCGTATATACCAATTATATACTTTAGGGATATATATATATATATATATATATATATATATATATATATATATATATATATATATATATATATATGTATATATATACAAATTATTACTAAAATAAGACAAAGCAGTATCAAACCGAATAAGATTATAACCGTAAGTACCTTTCGATCGACCCATCTTCAGAAATGTATCTTCAGTAAAGACCTAAACGAATGAAAGAAAATATTTTTCAACTGCTGATATTTAAAATACCATAAAGGATGGATGGGATAAGACATATTTTTCTCGATTTGGCCAAGAAATGTCGATGAATTCACCGAAAAGTACGGGTTTATGTTTTAATTATCTCTGCTTACACAATGTCGGAGGTTGTATATTAACAACAGCTGTTTCATATATCTTTAAGTATAGTTTTCTCCGTGCCCTGGGCAAAACAGATGAAATCCTCAAAGTAGCCAATACCACAAGCGAATGAATCCATAAATTTTCGACGATAACGGATTCATGAGCCTGTGAGCGCCCGGATATTATAAGCACGCGTCTACGTATTTGGCCCGGGTCATATAGGGTAGTCTTGCCCAAAGAATCTCACGATGACATTTAAAATGAACAACGACTACGCTCTGCTGATAGGCTGGCATAACATCCTTACAGACAGAGGAAAAATCATTCAGAAAAAATTTCCCGACCAATACAGAATTAAAACATCATTTGACTGACTACTGGGGCAAATCTATGGTAGTCTAATATAGTCAGGAAACTTAGATGGACAAAACACTTTAACTGCATTAATCTTAGCAATTTTAAGTCTGATTTTAGTTGTAATAACACATTCGCTATAAACTTTTGCTAGAAACATATGTTTAATTTGACTGAGCTCGGCGTCAAGCCTGTGAGATGATTGAGAAATTTCACAAGATTGATTCTCCTGCTTTTGGGAGCAGAAGTGTTGCTACTAAGGTATAACCAAGAAAAGGTGGGATTCCTATAAACACTAGGGAGAAAACATGACGAAGTTCTCCCCATCAGTAGATCCAGGAAGGGTAAATTATTTTTCTCTTCTATCTCTATATTATATTTCAAAGAGTGGTAGGAATTATTTCATTATTAAACCTAATTCCGCTTCATTAAGTGAAGTAAATGACGGCAACGTAACGGAAATAACAGTAATAATTGTTTCTCATTGAAACCGACTGAGATATTACCGATAAGAAGTCCCAATGAACTACCCATCACGACTCCATCAATCTGTCTGTTCATGGAATTGGTAAACCTAAAGGAGACGAGTTTGGTGGCCATCTCAATCAACTTAAAAACAATCTCAGGAACTGATGGAGGCTTTACGATGCTACAATATAAAAAAAATCTGCAAAATATCAATAGTTTCATAAAGTGGTACATTTGTGAACAAACTAGATATATAAAAAGACACAAAATACTCAGTGTCAATAGTAAATTGTAATTTGTGCATAAATGACGCAAATGAGATCGATTCTGGCACACAATACATCAAATAGGAATCTGAAATCGAATCAAGAAATTCAATAAGCCACTTCCCAATCTCTGCTGGGCAGAAGCCACCATAGACAAAAGAAGACTGAGTGGAATATACATTTTGTGAATTTTTGGTAACACCTATATACTTGGACGTTGAGGACATTTACTTATGAAGTTCTAATAATCTCTTCTGTAGTCGAATTTCCGTTTCTGAAATTTACTTGTGTCGTCCAAAATGCACGACATTTATTAACGTAATCGGAATAATATGACCAACCTTAAACCTTTATCAGCTCTAGTAACACACACACACACACACACACACACATATATATATATATATATATATATATATATATATATATATATATATATATATGATGTCTTAGATCTTAGTGGTTTGGCTGTTTGGTAATGGGTCTTCTGTTAACACATGAAAATCAATAGGGAAGTTTACGAAATTATGAGCCAGATCTATAAGGCGAGACTTAAGAACGCTGAAGTCCTTATCAGAAATACGAAGATGTTTTTCAACCTAAGGAAAGAGAATTTGGAAATCGCTAAATATATCGATTTTCTCGATTTTCCTAGGGGAAATAAAAAAAAATTCCAGACCCCGAGACAAGACTAATTTATCGGAATCAGGTAAGCAATAATCAGATAAATTGATAATATGATTATCCGTAGTGACATACGAAACAAAGAAATCCTAAATGTATAGCTTAGTTTCTATTTCCAATAAAAATATCAACTTTTGGCAGATGTTTGGAAAAACGGATTTTATCCAGAAAAGATAATGTACACCAGACAGTCCCCCCAAGTGCCCGATATTTGGTTCAACTAGAAAAACTAGTACGTGAGAAAAGTACAAGTTTTCGACTCTACGGAAAGGTAGATCAATACAGCTAGTATTGCTACACTCAATTCTCGAAATACGCTGAACAATATGCCCAGGGATGATATAATTTGGGGAACAAGAATTTACGAAATTAATCTCATGGGAGACAGAGAGTTCCTTGCCTCTCAGATAAAAAAAGATTTATTTAGGAACTTAATAACATTGTGGCCATAACTATACCGAAAATATGTCAACAAATATTTGTAGACACACAAAGATATGATAATTTTTAAACATTGATCATAAATTATGACTAATATAAGATACAATCGTATCACATCAAATAAGATTATAACCTTAGGATGTATGTGTGTGTGTGTTTGTGTGTCTATAATCTATTTGTTTAAATTTTCCTTTATAAAAGGATCGTCGATGGTCATATAAGAGTAGATGCTCTGTTTTGATGTCTTTATTGAACAATATATGTATTTTTATTTACATGGACCAGCCTGAAGATTTCGAGCAATCGTGTTAGAAAAATATGCTGGGCAAGATACTCAAAATATTCAACCCGGTAGGTGTAAATAGATAAATATACTGTTTAATTTATAAATAATAACAGAATATTTACTAAAATACGAGTATACATTTATAAAATTAGACTTAAACAAAAAAATTGTAAATCTGACGGATAAAACTGTGCGTTAAGTATATTGTTGTCTAAATTACTCTAAAATTAAAATAACACTGACATCTCATTTTAACAGATTTATTTACCAAACGGATATCAAAATATTTTTAAGATACTAAAGAGTAAATGTTGGCCATCAGACTACTTCGGAATCTCCTGCAATAATCAGAAATTGACATGACAAGGTTCTGCGGATTATTTTACATGAAGAAGTCTCCTGTTGCCAGTAACCACCATCTTGACCCAGTGCGGCACTACGTTCTTGATTTAGGCCTCCGTGTTGAATGTGTGGTCCTCACCATAACATTCGTGAGTTCTTTTCTTATAAGAACAATCAGTGTGATTTTTCTTAGCTGGCGTACCTTCGTAATCCCAATATTCTGCGCTGTCCTCAGATTGATTCCCAGACAGTCTGAATTGGAGCTTCCGTTGCGAATGCCAAGCAGTACGGCGTGCCGTTTTATAATTTCTGGCACAGAGAGTTGCTTCATCGTGCTCCTTTTTCAAAGACGGCCCATAACTGATCCTACTATATTGCGCAGTCGACAAAATCAAAACAAACAACGCGCATGCGCGAAATAGAAATTATATACTCATATGTGTCGGACTCTCCCGTCGTCTTTTCGACCTATGAGGATCAAGCAACTCAGACCCTAGGAACCGAAAACCAAACAGGAGCACATATGATCTGATTATAGTGGTGGAGCTTTTGTGCAGAACCAAGCGGACTTTATAAAATCTGAATACTAAACCTAGTACACAACGTGCCATAAGCTCCAGCAGATCCTCCGCAGGTCCTCCGCGTGTCCCCGCAGGTTTTGAATTGTTCCTTCACTTACACCAGTTGACATCCAAGGCTATAGAATCCAGTCTGTCCTGATATTTACCCATATTTGTAGATAGAAGGATCGGATTCATATATTTCCCAAACTTATTAGCACGTTGCCATTTCTTTCTGGCGATAGACCAGTTGCCATCCATGGCTATGGAACCCACTCTTTCCTGCTATTTATCCATAGCTGATTGGAGAAGATTAATACCTTTCCCAAGGGTATTAACAAATAAGTGAATGGATTAAAATTCGAAATCGGCTTTTCGATTCTTCAATCCGAGCCACTACCCATTACTCCACCGTACGTATTTACTAATAATCAATAAAAAAATATACGTATTATTTGAAAAAAAAAGATTACATTTGTTTTAAGCTATTATTCAAATTTTCGTTCAATGTGTTAACTATAAAGCACATTTGAAACATACACCTTCTTTTACTGTTTTTAGTACTAATAATTGCTCTTAGATATTTGTTGATAGATATATTTTGATGAAGTTGTAACAAAAAATCATTTTCATGTCACGTCTTAGGTCCTGCTTATGACCTTGCATGTGATTACGTTATTTTTAAAAAGAACGTTAAAAATAATATTAATTACAAAAAGGGAAGGTTTCATTCTTGCTGCATTAAATACAATCATAGTGGAAAAATTATTTGACACCAAAGGCAGTGTCTGTGATAAATATCCAGAAAAAAAAATATAATTGTTTAACTGATATCATTTTATTAGTATCCACTGAATGTTAATCACGGTGTAACAATGAACTAATATGTGTAGTAGAAAATCTGCGATTTTATTTGAAAAGTGCAAAAAAATGGTACGAACAACATGTAGACCTGGTTATCAACATCTGACCTTTATGGCTTCTTTATAACTTTACAATATACAAAAAAACAACCAAGAGTAACGACCCGGACATCGTGATCAAATGTGTCAAAAACAGAAACTAATTTCTTAATGACATGGCATTTCTGTAGAATTAGATTTCTACATATTTTTTTCTGAACCTGTTAAAAGAAGATCACAGCTAAATATTCTCAGTTTGTGCTGAACCCATTAAAATCGGCTCCAGAGTTCAGTACGAAACAATGCTTGCTGATTGGTCCATAAATAATAATGCCATGTTTCCTGCCTACGTCCGTATGGTTAACCTAGACTTGACATGCTCAGAATTCAACGCGCCAAAAATTCGTAAACATTCTCTCGAGCCTCAAGAAAATACATATATATGAAACTTCGACACGTCAGTGAGTCCTTAAAACATATAACTTGTCACACGAATCCATGAAACCCATCATCCTCGCTAAAACTTCATTTTTATTAACATAAACCCGGTTTGTGGAATTCAATTTCTTTTCAACATCAACACATCTAGTGACCAATTGAAGTAAGACGAGATTCAGAAACTAATACACTCAATATCTTAACAACAAAAAGGAAATCGTAACTATATCAGTTGAAGAGAGACAATTCTACAGCAGGTAAAGCAATCTATTTAATTCAGTTTCACCATCAACTTAAACTGTTTAATTCTTTACAAGATCGATAGCATAACACCTTTTATATTACGATTGATCACAAAACCAAGATATCTATAGTGTTTTAAACAACATTATTACATCGTGTATACTTGATATAGAAGAATATGTTCTGTTAAACAAATATCTACCTATTTGATTATTTCACTTGTTGTTGTTAGCATTGTTGCATTTGATTTGTAAAAACAGCAGAGGGTCAGTTTAAATTGTATTTTGTCGCCGATAGAAATTGGCTAACCCACTACAGTTTCTACAGAAAATAATGTAGCTTTGGAAATCTTCCGAAAAATATCAAACCCAAATTCAATGAATATGGCACATGGAGACATCAGTAATTTCACTTTTGGTCGGAGGTAGGTGTTTGATCGGAAAATATTCACTGGGAGCCGGTGTCTTTGCAATTATTTAAAATTTATTTAAAATAAGGCAATTAAAATAAGGTGATTATTTTATTATATATATATATATATATATATATATATATATATATATATATATATTATAGAGCTTATATTATGAGCCAAAAGATCTCTGGGAAAATTTTATGTTGATATATTTCAGAAATAATCCGGCTTCATCATAACTTTCTCTAATGAAGCCGGCTTTCTCTAGGCGAAAAGTTTTCATTAATATATATATATATATATATATATATATATATAATAAATAGAATCTGGCCATTTATTTCATACGTGTCTCTTTTCTGAGGTTCGTGAAATTACATCCACTCTTCGGGAGACATCAGGTCAAATTTCAATTTTGCTATCTTTTCTCAACGTGAAATTTCAAAAGACAAATTTTTCGTTTTTGTATCAGAAGATGCAAAAATTTGAAATGCCCTGAAATCAGATAGGAAAATATGCATAGAGGAAAATCTACACCACACGTAATAGGTAACCATAACATGATAATGTAATCATTATTCATAATATATCCTTCGTATCAATTATCAGTTTTATATGGTTGTATCCATGGGTATATTTTTAACTCATTAAACATAAGATGTTTTCCCTTACAGGCATGAGAAAATGGGAAATTCTAAATGAAATAGCTACAACAGATGTCGTCTCCCACGTCGACACGTAAATCAACCGCCGGATTTCAAGAAATGAACAGGGAAAGTGGGTTATCTCCACTTAGAAGCAAAAAAAAAATAATGTGAGAAGAAATATGAATTTAAAATTTGAAAAATATTTTGAAGAAGAGTGAAGTAACTTCTATAGAAATTTCAATTTGGAAAATGATAAAATATTAAAAATAAACAAGAAATACAAGTTAGCAGAAGAAATGAAAAAAATATGTGAATGAAAAGATGACCAGCGAACAACATGAAAGAATTAAAATTAAAATGAATTATTTCTGAAATGAAAAATATATATAGAAAAACAATCCAAGATATGAATTTGGGGAATTCTTAAGTTGAATAGGTTGAACAGAGCAAAGTCAATAGAATCGTATTTTAAAACCAATTCTTAAACACAAAGAAACGCATTGAAATTCTATGGGTTCTTCACCGAATGGAATTGGCATAATTAAAGCAAAACCTCTGCAGACAAGATAATAATGTGTCAATATGTGTGAAGTAGCATGGGTTAGGATTAATATATATATATATATATATATATATATATATATATATATATATATATATATATATATAGTCGACTCTCCCGTCGAGATTCGACTTATGAGGGTCAAACAATTGTTTATATTGATACAAATTATTAACACATTACGCCTCTTTCCTTTAAACAATTGCTCTAGCTGTTACCATAGAAATTTTGATTCCAATAATGAATATACTTATAAAACGCGTAAATTTCAGAAATAAGTTATTCCAAAAAAATTTCGCTTGAATATGGAACAGAGCTTAGTACTTTAATTCAATTTAATTCAAATAATTATATTGAAGTTTTCGGCTCTTGTTTTGAAACATGAGAACTCTTACGTAGCGTGTTTGAATCATATATATATATATATATATATATATATATATATAAAAGTGCTGCTGACAAAAGGAGAAATTTATACAAACTAAGCCCTCCTACACACAATAAATTACTCAAGAACAACATAATCAAAACATAAAAAAGGCACCCCAAGCAACAGAACACGATATCAATAAGGAAGCTAAAACAATCGCCCAAAATTAGACCTAGATGACCGAATAAATTGCATTAGCAGGGCACGATTTTATTATCACTAAAAGACCATAAAGAAAATTTTAAAACTAATACATGTAAACTCATAAACCCAGCCAAAAGCGAACTAGGTAAAATAAGTAAAACAATACTAGAAAGAATTAATTCTGAACTTAGAAGAAATTAGAGTAAACCAGTGGAAAATACGAAAACAACTATTGACTGGTTCCACAACATAAATAACAAACAAAATTGCCAATTCCTACAATTAGACATAAAAGAATTTTACCCATCCATAACAGAACGTATGCTAGATAAGGCCATCAACTTAGCTCAGGAACAAATAATAATAAAACCAAGGAAATCAACATTATTAAGCACTCCTGTAAATCATTATTATTCCACAATGAAGAAGCATGGATAAATAAAGATGGGATATTTGACACTACAATGGAAGCTTTTGACGGTGCAGAGGCATGCGAAATCATAGGCATTTACTTACTACACGAACTGAGCAAAATAATAGATAGAAAATGACACAGGACTCTACGGGGGACGACGGTCTCATAATCTTAAGAAAACTGTAACAAACAAAACACAGACAAAACTAGAAAAGCAATAATAAAGATTTTTAAAATAACGGATTCGACATAGATATAAAAACTAATCTAAACGAAGTAGATTTCCTAGATGTTAGCTTCAACCTAAGAAAAGGCACATATAAACCATACAGAAAACCTAATGATAAACCACTCTACACACACATCTTCCAACCATCCGCCTTCTATAATCAAACAGATACCAAAATCGATTAACCGCAGGCTCTCCGACATTCCTCCAATGAATCCCTATTTAACAAAGCTAAGAAAGACTATGAAACGGCCCTAAAAAGATAGCGGATTCCCAGCAATACTACCACAGAATACAAAAAAAGACCAACAGGAGAAGAAATACAATATGGTTCAACCCACCGTACAGCAAGAACGTAAAAACAAACGTAGGAAAAATATTCTTCAAACTCTTACACAAACACTTCCCAGAATCAGGCACCTTACACAAGATATTCAACAAAAACACAGTAAAAATCAGCTACAGCTGCACCGAGAGCATGGCACAAATAATAAAAAAAAAGCACAATAGGAAAATTATCAACAAACCACACGAACAAATTAAACCCACGTGCAACTGCAGAATAAAGAACGAATGTCCCTTAGAATGGAAATTGTTTACAAAGCAACGTAATATGCCAAGCCACGATAAAATCTCCAGATAATGAAGAAAAGTATACATAGGAGTAACTGAAGGACCCATGCAAAGAAATTATACACAAAACATCTTTCACAAATAGTAAATATGCGAACAGTACAATGCTTTCTAAGTATATCTGGGAAATTAAAAAAAACGCACATCACACCAAAAATATCTTGGAAGATAAGGAAAAAGTCATTAGCCTATAACAACCAATCAAAAACTTGCAAACTTTTGCTTGAGGAAAAAATAGCTATCATTACATTCCCAGAGCAAAATAAATTATTAAATAAAAGATCCGAACTCATCTCAAAATGCAGGCATGAAAATAAATTTTTACTACGTAACCTAAAAAATGAAAAACGGAAAAAAAAACAACAAATAAATACACGAATAAAAGATAGAAATAAAAAATAAATAAATACTCTGTTGCTAAAAACCGAAAAGGGTAAATAAATAGACAAACCAATCCTAAATTAAAACTCTTCCCGCCAAAATAACAAAAAAAGAATGAACGAAAAACAACCAACCCAAAAAATTGAACAAATAGCTTTAATTAAATTCTCAAACCAAAACAAAACTATTAAATAAGGGTTATAAACAAACCAAACTACGTTAATAAATAAATAAATAAAATAAAAATATAAAACGAGCAATAAACTTGACCCAGATAAATAAACAAACGACTTCCGGTAAAATAACCGCCATAATAGAAAAAACAATGCACCACTAAAATAAATATATATAAATATCCGATAAAAATAACAGCATATGTGGCCTGACGATTGCGTTATAGCATGAAACAGACTGTCACCTCTAAATGTTGACATTTATGTTCACTTTTATATTTACACACGCTCTATCTCTGATATTGAGCACTTTATTCCATAAATATAGCACACCTTAAGACTATATTTCTTTATATATATATATATATATATATGTAACCGTAGACATTAAGGTGAAGTTGTGTCAATTATGAACAGAAATATTAATAACGAGCGAGGAGTGGAAAGAGTAATCAGGAGGACAGTAGATAACGATTGACACTGCATTTACATTTTTGCAGATTAAAGTTGGCTAGAAAGCATGGAGGCAGAAGGTTGTTCCACAAGCGAGAACTGAGAGAAGAGAAACTGTTAGCATAGAATGTACGGTAACAACAAGACAACTAAACTGTAAATTTATTATATCTCAATAATATATACGTGTGTATGTTTTTACCTCACAAAGATAAAACGCTGAAAGGAACACTACCGCGGTTTCAACCTCCAACGTCACGTCAAGTTGTTTGCTTAGTGAATTAATCCGAAACAACACAAGAATTTAGATGCATTAATGCGTCACCGGAAGTAATGGGAGAGTGGGAGTGGAAAAATGAAGGGGTAGGAAAGACAAATTCTTTTCGAACTTTAACTGAGTTCGTATACCCACAAAGTTAATTTCCAGGATGTGCCTACGTTTGACCATAATTCCAGAGCTCCAATTCAACAACTCAGTAACAGCTTTGTATTTTGCAAATGACAGCTTCTCCTCATCACACACCCTACATGAGTTGCTATTTACTTTACTACATTGGCGAAAATAGGTTTAAAACCGATGGCTAATGTTTTATTTATTTCAGAATATGTTTTTAATAAAACAATATATATTAGTTTTACTGTGTACGCTTTATGCAGAATTTATTTCGCTTTTGAATGATGTTAAAATTGTATAATTTTCTACAAATGGAAAAATATTGATGCTAGATTAATTTAAATTATCCAAATTGTCCTTTAAATATTGTATGTTATACAGAACATGTAGTGTATTGTGTCGAGGTAGAAAATGATAGTGGCGGTGCAAAAAATACATTGGTTGCACTGAAGGCCAAATTAAAAAGAGGTGGTATAACCATATCTCGTCATTTAGAATAACAGAACAAAGTTCACTACGAAGTTGGCGAACTCTTACTGGAATTTTAGAGAAAAAAATAAAAGAAGATTAGTCATTAAGTGGAGTATTCTAGAGAATTTGAAAGCTAGCAAAGTAAATTGCATGTAGGCTGTATCATGAGTAAAATCTAGCCATGGCAATATACAAGGCTGGCGCTGAGTTGCTGAATGGGAGTTCTGAGAACATGGTCAAATATAGGCACATGAGGAAGTTAAATTTGGTTCTATACGAACCCGGATGAAGTTAGAAATATATTGTCCCTCCCTTTAATTCTACCAATTTTCCTCGTTACTTCCGGTGTCGCATTAAAGAATTTAAGTTTTTGTGTTGTTTCTGATTACTTTGCTGATTAAACAACTTGATGAGACACTTGGTCGTCGACACCGCGGTAGTTTTCTCGTCAGGGTTTTATCTTTTTAAGATATTAAATCGCTTGACATGTTTGATTTTTCTTATTTGAAATTGAGGACTTCTTTAACTAGTCCGATTTTAAAAATATTTTAACATTTGTTTATTTGTGTATATATATATTATGGTTATAAACCTTCCATCTTCACCCATAAATGTAGTAAAGTATATACACAAATACATATATATATATATATATATATATATATATATATATATATATATATATATATATATATTATTATTATTAATAGAAATCTTATAAGTATAAGAAACTATACTCGCTCGGAAAACCTTCAGGTGTATTGATTTACAAATAAAAAGCCAATACCAAAGGGAAAAAAGGTATAAGAAAATGAATGAACCAAGAATATGTACGTTAACCGAAAATAATCGTTCAGTATACGAATTCAAGGCCCAAATAAAAAAAAACCGATGCGAGTACTCAAAACAACTAAATAAAGTACTCAATACAATGAGTAGAGCAGACCTAGTTAAACCTAGAGAGTCAGACAAACCTACCAATGTTTCACCTAAGCGGATCATCAGGGAAGGCCGGCCTATATATATTCTGTTTGTACGTTATTATTGTATGGATACGCTTACATGAGTAAATGTTCTGTTCTTTTAATTAAACAGTATTAATTACATTTACTGGTCTGAATGTTCGAGAAATCCGACAGGATTAGAAGTTTTATCATATGAGCAACCACCATTAAATCCGGCGTGTTATGATCGTTCAGCTTCCAAGTAAGCAAAACTCGAATTACTGCTTTTAAACGCAGAACTTTGCCGATCTTTCATATCTGCTCTGATTTCGTAACATAACGTAAACAATGTCAACCTATTATAGGAATTCGATTAAATCGGACAATTTAAATTCAGGCTGGTAAATTTAATTAATACTTTTTAATTAAAGGAACACAGCATTAGCATCATCTCAAAATAACGGTATCTATAAAATAACGTATAAACAGAAAATATATTAAGTATTTCTCGGATTTAATCTATATCCTATGATATGTTGTCATTGTGTAAGAAGAATGATCACCAATATTATTGGTTCTGATTAAGGCTTCTCGTTTTCAGTCACTTCCCCACCGCTGTAAAGTTTCTTCTCTGGGCCTTTTCAATAAATACTTTCATGGCAATTGTTCGGCTAAGCTTTTCGCTATGACAACTTGGCTTTATGAATGTAAGTGCAGTAATAGTTCAGTAACAAAGTGTCCTAAATTTACAATTGTATTGGCTAGATATAACCTTAAGTTCTATGTTAACAGTTTCTTTCCTTTTATTTCTTGTTTGAGGAACAATCTTCCGGCTTTTTGCTTACCAGTCGAATTTGATCTTCATAAATTTAAATGCATTGCCAATCGTTATTTCTTTCTGATCACTCTTTTATTCGTCTCGCTCCTCAATAATGTTTCGGTTTTCTAATTAATTCATACTCAGTAACTCCTTGTATCTTAATGACTTTACTGTCTTGATTGTGGCGATAATGTCAATAGAATAAAGGACGTTACTGAGAAGGAAAGTAAGATAAAATAAGCCTGAGAATATGGAGATTTGAGGAAAGGATAAAAGAGGAACAGGATTCTACTGCACAGAAGTTGGCAACTGAGGTTGCATTTAATTATAATTTTTGGAGATTGTAGTTATCTGGGAAGCAGGAAATATGGTGGAAAGTGCAAGAAAAGAAACTCTAATAATAGAAGTCGCTTCTGCATCTAACGAATCCAAAAGTAAAACTGTCGGACATAGCTGCCAAAATAGTAAGTAATTTTAAATTCATGTCGTCTGGGCACCAGAGGCAAAAATCTCATCAGAACAATAGCCATGAAAATATTTATTGAAAAGCCACATCACGGCGGTGAAAAAGTGGCTGGAGCCAAGATGACTGATCAGGATCGATTACATTAAAGACGCTTCTTTGAATTTTGTCGAAAACATCCAGATATACATCTAGAGCACCAGACCATCGTTGTTTCTCATTTTCATTTTCATTTTCCACGAGGTAATCATAATTTTCTCCTTGAAAATTAATTTCATTTCCTCTCCAAATAGTTTTTTGATTTGTTTGTTTCAATTCAAATAATTTACATTTATTTTCCGTCGCTATTGTACTTTTTCATGAAGTTTAATTTCCTTACTTGAAAGGATATATATATATATATATATATACAGGTGAAATAATGGGAATTAAAGCTACAACAACAAAGTGACCAAAAATATACATCAATATATATATATATATATATTACTTATTTCTTCTTCTAATTCTTCTTCTTCTTATTATTATTATTATTATTATTATTATTATTATTATTATTATTATTGTTATTATTTTCTTTGATTTCTGGCGTTTACACATTTCTTTCCGGGTCCCGCCCAGGGACCTAAGTTTAGAAATGGCGTCATGACACTTTCCACTGCCAAAAAAAAAAAAAAAAAAGAAATTAAATTACATAGATAAAACCTTCGTAAGGTGTGGGCTGTACTTGTCAGAACAATTTTTTGTATCTCCTTGAGGCATGGACTTCCAGGAATCCCTTCAATTAGTCTACTATTATTATTATTATTATTATGATTATGATTATGATTATTTTCTTTGATTTCTGGCGTTTACACATTTCTTTCCGGGTCCCGCCTAGGGACCTAAGTTTAGAAATGACATTATGACAATTTCCACTGAAAAAAAATTACATAGATAAAGCCCTTCGGAAAGTGTGGGCTGTACTTGTCACAACAATTTTTTGTATCTTCTTGAGGCATGAACTTCCAGGAATCCCTTCAATTAGTCTACTACAATCTTTTCCAACCAGTCCTAGGTCTCCAACTACAACAGGGATTGTTGAAGTTCCCATATGCCACATTTTCGAGATTTCTATTTCAAGATCTTTGTATTTTTGACAGCTTTTTGAATATCTTCAAAGATACATTGCAGTCAGTAGGGACTGCCATATCAATAAGGAGGCACCGTTTTTGTTTGTGGTTTTTAATAACAATATCTGGCCGGTTGGCTTTGATTGTTCTGTCAGTGTGTATTGTGTAATCCCATAGAATTGTAACATGTCCTATCTCCGTAACCGGATCTGGGTGGGGTTCATATGATTTTCTTTCAGTTTCCTTCACGTAGAGGTTGCAGATTTTCCAGTGAAGATATTGGTCCACTCTATCATGCCGGGTTTTATATTCAGTGGGTGCCATCATCGTGCAACCTGATACAAGATGATCAATCGTTTCTGGATATTTATCACAGAATCTGCATTTTCGGCTGACACAATATTTTAGTATATGTGCTTGATAATTCCTAGTTAGCAAGCATTGGTCCTGCGCAGCAAGGATAAAACCTTCAGTTTCCGCTTTCAACCCTGCACTACGTAGCCACTGATGGACACGGGGTTTGTTTACGTCAGCTTGTTTGGTACGGGTAGAGTATTGGCCATGAAGCGGTTTATCTTGCCATCGCTTCTGTATCTGATCGGTTGCATTCGTCTTTGCTGTTTTTTAAAGTGTTTTGCAGTTTCAGCCGGTGTATTGTGCTGTAGTTGCATCTCTACGCCCATTTGAAACTCTTATTATTATTATTATTATTATTATTGTTGTTGTTGTTGTTGTTGCTGTTGTGTTGATGATTTAGTACCAGACGTACACGCCTGTAGTACACTTTTCTTATTTTTTCCTTCATTTGGGGGTGTTGTATGCCATCTCCTTCGCTAATTCCTAGGTACTTATAAGCTTCACCATGCTCCAGTTCCCTAATCTTTGTGACAAAATCTAAATCTATTAAGGGTGTTTCTGTAGGTCTACCTTTCTTGAAAGTTTTGCACATTTATCTAATCCGAAGTCCATACCTATATCGTCACTGAAGTATTTTACAATATTGAGGAGGCCTTTCAACTCATTGTCGTCTTTGGCAAAGAGTTTGAGATCATCCATGTAGAGTAGGTGATTGAATATTTTCTTATTTATTTTGTAACCATAGCTACTGTTGTTCAGTTCATGTGTAAGAGGGATTAAGGATAAACAAAACAGAAGGGGTGACAGAGAGTCTCCTTGAAAGATTCCACGTCGGATATTCAGATGTTGGATATGGCAGTGCCCCCGGTGTGACTAAGGTATGGTTTGGTGTTCCACATTCCCATGCTGTGCCCAAGGAAATTTAATACCACAGGGGAGACTTTGTAAATTTCCAAATTCTTAAGGATCCAAGAATGTGGAACACTATCAAAGGCTTTACGATAATCAATCCACGCTGCACTTAGATTCCTGCGTCGTCTCCTACAATTTTCCAGGATCATTTTATTTATCATTATCATTTTATTTATTATTATCATTATCATTCTATTTATTATTATTGTTATTATTATTATTATTGTTATTATTATTATTATTGTTGTTGTTGTGTTGATGATTCCATGAATGTTGAAACACCAGTTCCCTTACGGTCAACAAAGGCAAGTAATGTTGACCGCTCGGACGTACCACATGTTGTAGTCTTGAATGTAAGAGTGGTGTCATGGAAAATGGCTCTGAATTAAAGATCGACCTGTCCAATTCCGTTTGGTTTCGTTATATTCACTTAGGTCCAATTAGAACTGGAAATGGTATGAATCCACATAATTTCCATCCACATGTGTGTTAATTATTATATCAGTGTAGAATCAGATTCCTACATTTTTTTTTAAATCTCAAATTCTGTGCAAGTTAAACACATAGAGGCTCCCAATAAAGTAAACCACTGATGCATTCTGATTGGTTAAAAAAATATTAATTAGGTGACGTCAACTACGTCCGAAGGTACCGACCCAAATTTTGACCTCTAGTTGACGCCACAAAACGTAAACATGTTCACGATACCCCCATGTGACCAAGAGAACTAATATAAGCGAAACTTCGACTTGGTCAGTGGGCCTTTAAAACTTTTTCACTTGAATTCATTGGAAATCTACACAGCAACAAAGGAAACGAACCAAATTCTTCTACGCCACAACGAACCTTCACAACAATTCCAGGCTTAACCTTAATTGCTTAAATTAACATAAACCCACCTTGCGAAAGAACGCCCACTCCAACAAAATATATTATTCCACAAGAAACATCTCCGGTAAAAGAGCGACAACTCTGTACAAATCACAGTGAGACAAAAACAACAATTTTTTGTAATTTTATAGAAAAAGCAACTGTTTAATTTTCCTACAACGACGAATATACTTTAGTACACATTCTCATTTTCAAACATTTAGTTCAACGCCATAAGTTCTTTCAAATAAAACACAACCAAGATCTGTTTTTATAACTTTAGCACCTTATATTTTGTATTTGTTGTGTTTTATAAAAAAATATTTATTGTTAAACAATTTTTTCTACTTGATTATTTCTTTTGTTGTTGTCTTTGTTACATTTGATTTAGTACAAATAGTAGAGTGTCAGTTTTATTTGTATTTATAATCAACACAGATTGGCTAACCCATTTATAAGAGAAAAAGAATTTACAATTTAAAAATATTTCTGACTTTAAATAGACTGCAAAATGTTGACAAGTCCTAAAAACGTCCTTCTTCTTCCTCTTTTCTACTACTACTACTGCCACCACCACCATCGATACTACTACTACTACTCCTTATTATTATTCTCCTTTTCCATCGCTCAATTCTCCTCCTTCTTCTTGCTTACATTTCCTTAAATATCTCTTTTTATTCCCTGCTTCATTTATCCATTTCATCTCAGCCATTATTTTTGCCAATAATCGCTTACCAAAAATATGCCTGATAATTATTAACATTTATCCACCTACCGTTATAGTCCCGCTGATTATTCGCAATATATTTAGCACGGTTATTTTCACTGTCTTGCAAATAACGTTCTATTCGAATCTGTTTTAAGCTCTGTTGAGTGCCGTGCTAACGACCATTTTGTCTATGCGCTCCCATAAATTAATCGAGTGATAAGGAAAGCTCTAATATTATTTTCACTTTTGCTAATTTGCGCATTCAAGCTAATAGTGGGATTACATACTTTAGCTCTTATTGTTTGATTTTGTCTATTTAAGAAGTTTTAATGAAAATTCTATCATAACATGATTTCAATATAAATAGAATTAAGAATAATAAACAGTCACTAAATCTACTTTCAAAATCTACCACGACTCTAACTGTAGAAGTCATAACATAATTTCCCTCCTAGAATGCACACTATGCCAGAAACAATATGTAGGAAAATCTGAATGGCCCTTTCACTACAGAATTAATTCATTATCGCAATCGAATAATTGCGACTCCCCATGAAAGATTATTACCCGTAAAACACGATTTTAGAATCCATGCCAAATTCACTATAATTGAGAAAATAGAAAAGTTCAGAGCAGATAACATTAGAAGAATTGTAGAGTGCTGTGAAAATAAGTGCATCCTGCGTTTAAAAACGCACTATCCAGACGGGCTTAATCATAAATTTAACAATATAGATAATATTAATATATAACTCCACAAATCAGGAGCTACCTACATTCCTCACACACACAAGACAGACATGCATGAGGTGTTGAGGCCTATATACACACGCCCACAAGAATATACACACTTACACACATCATATTCACTCACTCCATAATGAGCCAAATGATAACGCACACACATAGTAATATACACACTTACACACATCATACTCACTCACTAAATAACACACACACACTTAACAGAGTCACATCCCCTTTCCAGAAACCAATAAAACTGTCAAAATATCCTAGAGAATTCAGGGAAGCATAGATCCATCCAGCTCTTATCTTAAGTAACAACTTAAAATAGACTGTTTGACCAACACAAGGGCTGACCAAAATTCATGTTAAAAAAATGAAAAATACAGACAAAAGTTCATTTTCTCCAGAAAGACATTCTTTTCTGTAGTTTACTGCTACTAACAAACAGAAGATGTTTTTCTCCTGATGATAGCCATGTTGGGTGAAATTAGTCTAACTGAAATAATAAAAACGAAGGAATATTAATATACAACCCAGTGTGTCTGAAGATTTTAATTTTTAATATTTTTATTGTTTCAAAACATATATATATATATATATATATATATATGAAGTGTATTTTCATTATCATGTTCCATGAACAATTTCATGGAAACGGATTAAAGATAAGATATACACCGATGTAAATATAGTAAATCTCACATGTGTGAAGAGATGTATGAAACGAAAAAGTATAGGCATGATGGGACAAATGTGTCCAAAAATGTAAATGACTGGATGGGAAACGTGATCCATTGAGAAAATGATAAGAATTTAACCATGACGGCAAAACCGTTCATTTTCGCTACCAATTAGTAAAAAAGAAAATTCGATGAAATTTTAATTTGAAGCACCTTATTCTATAACAAATAATTTTCCAGATTGAAATCCATATATTGACCTCGTAACTGGCGTTAGGAATTGTCATCCCAACTTTACTGACTTGCCCGTAAGTGGGTAAAACGAACCCGATAGGAATTAGTAATTCTTCCGTCTTTTATCAAAACCGCTATCCAATACATCACGCGGAAATGGCTATTTGATGACCGACCGTAATTCTAGATGAAGTTGAAAAAAAGATGACGCATTTCAGTCGATTTGCCAAAATCTCATCAGCATGCATTGGCTTCCCTAATTAATTTGTAATTGCCAAAGTATCACGACTCTTATAATTCTTGCTTTCATTTGTCTCACACCGCGTAAAATTGACTTGAAGCAACAGAGATGTGGCCTCAATGAATGATTCTGCTGATGGCGTATCAAATGTAAACAAATGACGTCATACATTATGAAATGGACAAAGTCCGACAATATATCAATGTACGCGAGAGATTCATAGAAGTTCAAATACAGTAAATTCGATCTTGCTAACCGAACGGGCCTCTGTAGCCAAATCGATAAAGGCACGTCAGGCTAAATGAAGGCTCCGTATAGGATAAAAGTTCGAATCTTGTCGGAGGACGAATATTTTCCGTGAAAATTTCTCGGACATTCAGGCTAGTAAATGTTGTTTAATACTGTTTATTATAAGCATAGCATTTACTTAAATATTTTATCTATAAAAAGAATCTATAAATATAAAAATGTCTTAAAATAATTGTCGGACTTTGTCCATTTATATATATATATATATATATATATATATATATATATATATATATATATATATATGATGGATAAATTGTCATCTAAATTTAAAAAATAAAATAGTACTGACATCTCATTTTAAGAGATTTAACCTATTAGTCAAAAATAACTTGAAATACTAAAGAGTAAATTTATTGAATAAAATCGTCATTGCTTCAATGAAGATCTCCAGACATCTCCGAAATCTCCTGTGCCTCTTTTGGCCAGTTTCCTTGTTTAAGTTAGTGAATACTGTCATTAATTCTTCCCTTCACTTCATCTTTGATGTTAAAAGGAGTTCTTTCGGTCTGTCGATTAACTGAGCTTCAAGGCTAATGTTGGCGGTCATCTTCTAGTTAGTTCCCAGTGAGGGATATTTTTATGGCGTGCCTACAAGTCGTTATGTGTCGGGAGGATTTTGTTTTATTATTGTCTATCTGATTATCCATTTATTTATTTGTTTATTCAAGTGGGTGTTTTATATACAAACCGTATTGCACTGAATTTCAATTTGTTTTTTGACGACTACAGAAAGGGTTTTTTTCCTATTTAATGATTTGGCTAAGCTTTTAAGACTTTTATTAAACTATGGGATTTTTTTATGCTAATTATTTAATGAGAAAATTTGTTGATGTCGGCAAAAAACCGTTAAACCTGACTATGGTTTAATGATTTTTCATTATTTAGAAACTTAATGATGTGTAGTTTTTCGTGTAGGCATAAAGGGCATGGATCATCCCAGGTTTTACAAGTTCTTGTTCTATTTACAATTTTCCATTTTTAAAAGCCTTAAAATAGATACCCTACCCAACCTTAGAAAAACCTCTCAGAAGATGATGAATCTATAGATAAGGATAAACTCTCTGACAACTTAACGAAGAAAACTAGCCTAGCCACTCCCACAATAACGAATGTTATAACGGACCATGCTTAAAACACACGTAAACCGTGAGATAGCTTATTCCTAAAATTTTGCTTGAAGATGAAACGGGACTAAACACCTCAATTCAATTTAAATTTAATAATTATTCGGATGGTTTCGGCTCTCGTTTTTGAAACATGAGAACTCTTATGTAGCGAAGGAATCATATTTTTAGGCAAAAAAATTTATATATATATATATATATATATATATATATCTTGCATCTACAACAGCAGTATTAATACTAATCAGATAATAATAATAATATTAATATCAATAATAATAACAATAATGCGCACAGACAGAACAATCAAAGTGATAAAAAATCACAAAAACAAAATGTGCATCCTTATTGTCATGCCACGTCATACAGACTGTTATATAACCTTGATGATCCTGAAAAAAACTATCAAAGTACTCGTATCTTCAAGAGGAAATCTAAAACATGTGGCAAACAAAAATATCAATAATTCCCGTTGTGATTTCAGCCGTCGGTTTGATTGGAAAACGTCTGATATAGGCATTGTAGGAATTCCTGGTAGTCTATACCATAACGAAATGCAAACAACTGAACAAACGAAGTTGAAGTACTAAAACTTGTACTCAAACGTACAGCCTACACATTACGAAGAGTGGTTTTTTAATACGCTATTTGAAGATAAGAACATGGAAATATTATTCTGATACAAGAAATGGGAAAAGTAGAAAATCAATGAATTAGGAGAAAGTAAGCAAGCAAATCACCCAGTTATGAAACCAAAGTTTGAAATATCCGGAGAAAATGAATTTGGTGTATAAGACTATTTTCTGGCCAGAAACCTTCTTAGACATTTATCAGTCAGCAATTCTTCTAATCACTGAATATTACTATCGCATCTGGTCTGGTGATTCTATCCATTTAGCGATTCTTCATAATCTTCAAAGAAGTATTTGCAATATTATCTCCCCTGACCTTGTATCTAGGCATCAGCCATAACGTAGCTTCTCTGCGGGTTTTCTAGAAAAATAATTTCTGATTAACTTGGTCATTATTGTTTTGATTTTAAACGTAAATTTTCTCATTAGTATCTCTGAAATTTTAGATGATTTTGATGAAATTGCTAGATGTAATTTTTATGAAACTAGAGGTGATGAAACTCATCGTTTTGAAATTGATGAAATTGCTAGATGTAATTGATGAAATTGATGAAATTGCTAGATGTAATTGATGAAATTGATGAAATTGCTAGATGTAATTGATGAAATTGATGAAATTGCTAGATGTAATTGATGAAATTGATGTAGAATTGATGAAATTGATGAAATTTGATGTAATTGATGAAATTGATGAAATTTAGATGTAATTGAAATTGAAATTAGAAATTGATGAAATTGATGAAATTGTTAGATGTAATTGATGAAATTGATGAAATTGCTAGATGTAATTTTGATGAAATTAACATATTAACAATTTCTTCTCTTGCATTTCACGCGTGTGGGTCTCTGTGCTGGCTTATTGTTTTCTGTCAAAGTTTAATCTTCAAAATTTATATGCAATGCTGATCACTATCGTTTATTTTCTAATTAGTTTGCCTTAATGTTTTTCTCATAACTTGCGTATTCGTGGCTTTATTATATGTTTAAGGTGAAATGGTTTAAAAAGTACTAAATAAGAATGATTATAAGTACTAATGTAAGCTAGAAAGCTTCTGTCAAAATGTTATTTTTTTTAAATTAACAAATATATAATGAGAAGTCGAAAGAATAACTTTTTCTTATCCTAACCTAATAGAATATACAAGAACTAAATAGCATAGAGCAGAATCATCTTCTTCAAAATAAGAAAAATGAAGATTAAAAATATAGATAAATTATTCCGAAAATGATGCCAGTGCTTCACCTTAAATATGCATGTTTGATTTAATGTTGAATATAATGGTAATAAAGAAAAAACGTGTTTCTCCTGAAGAACCTTGAAATGATACATAGAGGACCGTCTAGTAACTTATATAAATTTAAAAAAGCAAAGTTAATATTTTATCCTTACATTCCTCTAACGCTGGCCTTGATGGAGAAGATTGAATTTTAACGGGGAATGCCGTGAAGTTAAAGTCAGTAACGTTTGCCCCGTTTATATCTGCGGTAAAATCTCGAAGTTGAATGTGATTTGCGTATTGTGAATCATAATAAGATTTGCCACGAAAGTTAGTTGCACCTCGTCGCAGCCGTTGTCATCATTTCCATCGTGTCTGTTATGCATGGACGCGGAATGAGACTTTGGGAGCCTCTATAATCTGTGAAGAATCAATGAAGAATACGCTCCTAGAGAAAGAGCATATACACACCGCCCCACCACCCCGCCCAATCACGGCAAGTGTTACTAGGATAAAAACAGCTGCTACTATTTCTCATATTATTAATAGCATTGTTATGGCTTGAAATATTTTCGAGAAAACTAGTTTCGAAAAATATTTCTCTCTTGTTCTCAAGAAGAAATCAGGAGAAATTCTCTCGTGGTTTTCATTCTTTTGATACGCGAAATTTTAGTAAGGTAATTTAATTGGGTAATATTTCTTTAACTAATAGAAAGTATTTATCTAAAAAGAGTTACACTCACATACGTAGACACAGACTTATATTCTGTGTAAATATCAGCAAATGTTCTTGAAGATAAATGTTGAAAACAGTAAGCATTGTGTAATAAATTTTACTGATAGACCTTTCCAAATTATAAATAAACCTTCTCAGACAAGGAAGAAATTCAGTCAGAAATTGTTCGAAGAGACATTACAAAAGAAGTATGGTTCAAACTTTGACTTTCTAAAATCATCAGGGTAGGTTGAGACAGTTGTTGAGGTTCGTAGAATATTGATGCAGTGGTGTAGGCAAAAAGAATGTGGTGAAGTGTTCATATATATATATATATATATATATATGTATGTATATATATATATATATATATATATATATATATATATATATATATGTGTGTGTGTGTGTGTGTGTGTGTGTGTGTATGTATATATTAATGGTTTGGAAAAAAAACCTCGGATAGCTCAACTTGTAGATATGTCAAAAGAAATCGGTAAATAAAAATGAAAATAAAAAAGTACTAAAAACATCCGAATAAGGCAAAACAAATCGTCCAGTACCTGAAGTCTTTAGTCCAAAGATAAATACCCAAGCGAGTCGTAAGACTAAAGCTTATTGTGCTCAATACGCTAAGTAGAGCGGGAATAAATAAAACAAATCCTAAAGACTCAGGAAAATCTAACAGGTATTTTTTTCCTGGCTATTTAGAATTTATATATATATATATATATATATATATATATATATATATATATTTGAGGATGAAGTATCTTAATTTATACACACACACACACGCACGCACACACACACACAAGCACACATAAAAGATTTCAGTTATCTTTTGGATTGGTATTGCTTTTATGTCCATCGTCTTTTTCATGTTGAATTTTATATGGTCTATGTTAATTATGTTTTATGAATATATCCTGAAGATGGTCTATTAGACCGAAACGTCCGACGTTGACATTAAACATTAAAACAGCATAATCACATATTAGGATTTTTTTTTTCAGTATATTTTTCTTCATATATATATATATATATATATATATAAAATGCTTGTGTATATGTGTAAGAGTTTGTGTGTATACAAGAAACATATTTCGGTTGCCGAAAGTCTCTGCACTTGTGAGGAGATTGACTTGCATATAAGTAGACCGATGTCACGTATCAATTCAGCTCCATTTCCTGTTTGTTTTTAAAGCAATAACCGTTTACTTCATATTTCGCCTTTGAAAGGCATCGTTTACGATCAAAATGCACCTTCGAAATTTGGTGTCACATTTTGGTGCCGAACTCTTTCTCCTCTGTTAAAACAATTCCTAGATATTTAAATTTTAATACGTGCTAGATTTTGTTATCTCTATTACGTAATTAGCATGTTGGGTTGTTCCTTTTGCTGTCAAACATCCATTCTGTTTTCTTACAATTGATATTTAGTCCTGTATTCTCGTATTCTTTAACAAATTACTATAACATTTTTATTGCTTTCTTTCCTTGCTTGCAATCAACATAAGTGCCATCTGAATGTTTTATGTGGTTAATGAATCCTGATATCAATTCTAAATCTCTCAGCATTGCTTCACGCTATGAATACTTTTATTGTTATATCCTTCTCAAATTAATCAACCTTACCTATCAGATCAAGTCATTAATAAAATAATATTCAGGACTAAACTTGTTCAATATTTTTACAACGAGACCAATACAGGAGTAAAGGTGATACGTAAAATAAAGAAACTTACATAAGAAATGAAAAGACGACAGAAGAAAACCCTTAAACACTGCACAATTTGTAATTAAAAATGTATTGTAAAACATGAAAATGATCAGATACATAAGAAAAAATATAAAATAACCTTCACAAAAAAATTACATACAGCGTTCTCCTTCTACTAGGTAATGGTTCCTAAATTAAGCTGAATATTCCAGTGGGCCCTTGTATTTAAGCACCTCATTGTGGAAGAATAGATGACTTCAACCCACCTCAATGTAATTTGTGGAAAATGCCAATCCACACAAAACACTTTATATATATATATATATATATATATATATATATATATATATATGTATGTATGTAAAAGTGAACATTTGTGCGAAAATGCCAATCAACAGAAACACACACATATATATATATATGAAAATTTCTCCGATTTAACCATTAGAGAAGACAATATTTATGAATAAAAATGACAATAGGAAACTGGTAATTGTTGACGAGTTTCGTCCAATGTGGACTTTATCAAAGCAAAATACGAAAATGAAATTAAATGAACAAAGTAACTAATAAAAACAAAAACAGATTGTACCTGCCAACTGGAATATAGAGAAACGCTATTTTCATATTTTTTAACTGAAAAATAACGTCAGTGATTGTCACGTGTGGAGAATATTGTTATTATATCTGTGTTGATATATTCAACCATTTTCTTTGGGTTTTATGAATCTGTTGTGAATATTTGTTTGTAAGAGCATTAATTTTGTTAAGAAAGGTGAAATAGGAAAAAAAAAACCTGGGCGTAGATTAATATTTGGATAATTTTCTATGGCGGCACTCTCCAGAATTTTCCTTCTGAGTGAGTTATTTTCTTTTTTTATGAGTGTAGCATTTTTAAAATCAAAATTATGGTTGAATTTATTTCTATGTATGACTATTGCATTAGCTAAGTTGTTTTTTGTGAGCTCTCTTTTGTGCTCATAAATGTGTTTTTTCAAACTTCTATTTGTTTCTCCAATATATTGGGAGGAACAGTTTTGGCAATTTATTTTATAAATGCCTGCTTCAGAAATATTAGTGCTATTATTGTTTGAAGATCTTAGTATATCTATAATGGTTTTGGAAGTGTTTGTAACTATTTCAAGATTATTTAGATTGGATAGGTTATTCTTGATAGTGGACGTGACAGAATTGGTCGGTAGTATTATGTATCTGTTTTCATGTGATTTATTATTGCGGATTATGTTATTAGTTTTGTTTCGTTTGTATATTTTGTATGCCTTTCTTCTTGCGTTGTGGATGAAATGATATGGATATTTGTAGGTTTTTGAATGTGTTTTCTATGTAGGTTTCTTCTTTAAATAAATATCGAGGACTACAGATTCTTAATGCTCTTAGATAGAAAACTATAATAATTCCAGATTTAATTTTTAAAGGGTGGAGAAGATCCCATTAGCAAACCAAATTTCTGTCTGTAATGTTGGTTATTAAAAGTAAAGAAGCATAGCTATATATATATATATAAATGTGCCAACTAATTATCAAGCCATGCTTCTCCTCTCAGCGGCGTTCTTGCGTGTCTATTTTTAGAATTTCTAGAAAGTGACTCATTCAAAAATATTCTCCCTACAAACACTTCATATTTCAGATACATAGACGACTCGTTATTAATAATTCCAAAAAAACACCAATTTAACGGATCTTCCCTCTAAACTTAACAACATTGAACCTACAATAAACTTCATGTTCGAAACTGAAACCAACTACACTCTTCCGTTCCTGGACATTTTGTTAATTAGAAATAACAACGAACTCAATTTTGACGTTTACAGAAAGGCTACAAAAATGATCTCATCAGCTTCTACTCAAACCACCCTTCAAAAATTAAATCTGGAATTATTATAGGTTTCTATCTAAGAGCATTAAGAATCTGTAGTCCTCAATATTTATTTAAAGAAGAAACCTACATAGAAAACACATTCAATAACCTACAATAGTTATAGTTATGTTATGTTTTTCGTCCGATTTTTGGTTTGATTTTTATAGTCTAACTAATATTTTGGTCTTAATGGTTTGTTAATTTGTTAATTTGTTCATTATTTACTTTATTTATTTGTGTTCATTGATTTTTTTTTTTTATTTATTTATTTACTTTATTTCGTCTATTCTAACCGGTGTGATTTGGTAATTTGTTTTGGTTAATTTATTTTACTTATTTTATTTTTTTATGTTTTCGATTTTTAAGTAACGTAGTAAAAATTTGTTTTCATGTCTGCATTTTGAGATGAGCTCGGGCCGTTTATTTAATTTTTTTTTTCGTCTCGGAAGGTAATGATAGCTATGTTTTCATCCAAATAAAGTTTGAAAGTTTTGGATTGGTTGTTGTAGGATAATGATCTTTTCCTTATTTTCAAAGATATTGTTGGTGGCAAATGAATTTCACGAATCCTGGCCGTTCCAAATTATTTTACCCCAAAATCCACATAATTCCGCTATATTAATGATGATCTTCTATACATTCTCGCGTTACCGTTTTATCTGACCTAAACAAAGTCGAACACAATACATATGAAATGGAAAAACATAATTCCTTACCCTTTCAAGATATCAAGCCCCACCGCATTAACAACAGTTTAAAAAATAACGACCTAATTTCTATTTTCATCATGACAACAAAATAAAATCCGGTATGATCATTGGATTCTACTTAAGAGGACTAAGAATATGCAGCCCGGATTATTAACACGAAGAAGAAAAATACAATGAAAACAAATTCAATCTTCTCCCACACAATAATTATTTTATATTTATTCCGAAACTAAACTCCCATAAAATATTCTAAAACACAAAACAGACCCTCCTTAAAAACCCAATAGAACAAAAAATATATTTTACTGCCAAATAACATATTATCCTACCAACTGAAATCTACAGGCGAAAAGAATATATTTACATCCAAAATAATAAAGATTTAGTCAATACTAAACAAGCAATGGGCTAAAACCTGAATTTATTCCATGGCCTGTAATAATTGTCACAAAAATGCGTAGGGGAAACCTCAACGAATCTACGTAAATGATTATATGAACACAAAAGGGATATTTTACAAAACAATAGGTCAAATGCGTTGTTTGCTCTTGGTATGGAGACTGACCACTATTTTGACATAAACAATACTACTCCAATCAAAAGAGGAAATAATTCACTACGAAGTAAATGTCTACAGCGTGTTGATGACAAGGTAATCTACCGTAAATTTGCACCCTGATTTCCATAGGAGTTCACCATACCTCGAATATCTTCTAATATCACATTGTGAAATTGCCGAATAACAAAAGTGATGGAAAGAATAAAGGACTCTAATTCTGTTAATATATATATATATATATATATATATATATATATATATGATTCTAAAATTATGTGCACCCCTTGTGCCTGCGCATATCTAAACGTACCAACATATGAAATTTATTCCGATTGAAGTACTGAAGGACAAAATGCATCACAAATAAACTTTTTCCACTTTATCATAAAACTGTCAGACAAAAAAGAAACTGAAACTACAGAAAAATACTAAGTATACCATGGATTGAACGTGTTAGGAGCGAGAATATAATAATAAAAATTGAAACAGGAAGAACATTTATATATAGAAAGAGACGAGTGAAAATCTTTACGGCACACCATGAAGAACGGAAGATTAGAATAATTGCGACAAACAAGATAAATTGTAGGCGATATGGATTCGTGGGTAACAGCAAATAACTGTTTTCATTAAGTTTATCAATGGATAGCATAGCATAAGAAAGATGAAAATCAAACATTACTAGGAGCAAAAAAGTTTAGGAAGTTACAGAGAGCCATGATCATGCACCTCCTTCATGGACACGTAAATGCCTAATATATGATTTTCGCTCTCAAGGAATGATTTGGTTGAACAGTTATCGGCAGAGAAATCTTCGAACCAATTGCGAGATTACATTAGGCCTACTTGCATCCAATTCACAATAGCAATTCTTTTCTCTTTTGGTTCTTCTCTTATAACTGTCTATCTTGAAAAAAAATGTATCTATTATCGCTGTCTATCTTTAAAACAATGTCATGAGATCTAATACTTTGCAAGCCCGACATATCTTTGCAGAACGGAAAATCGATTTAATTCAATTCCTTTTCCTTATTATTTAGACTTCCTGTGAATCAAATGTTCTCAAACGAACATTTAAGGGGTTAAATAACTAGCCTTTCTCCCAACCGGTTTTGTATTTTGACTTGTCCTTCGACTAACATGCAACAGAGCGTGGATATTTAACATATCGGTGTCGAGAAGAGGAAAATTGGTCATATATTTCATAATGGTAAAAGTGAAAGCAACTGCCTCAGACGGGATTTTGATTCTAATTGGGAATTCCATTTTCTGCGTTGATAACCCCTATGCCACGCGCAAATTCAGATCAATATTCAAGTAAATCACACCATGCAGACTTCAACCCTTCTGTTCTGTTTTAAGGAACATCACCTGTTATTCTTTTTTGTTGAAAATGAAGGCTGAGTTGAGAGCAGACTAGCTTAACATATCTTGCATAAACTATATTGTTTTAGTTTCCTTTGTTTGCTCCGTTAATTTAAGCATTTTAAGATTAGTCACTGTTTTTAACACTTCCTCTAAATGTTTATTTATGACCGGATATAATATAGCAAGGACGTGGTTCATATGTTTCTCATCCTCGTAAACAAAGCCCCTACTATAACTTCGCTGGTATGTAACCTTTAAAAAGGTTTCTCTATATACTGGTCACCTTTAAAATATTATTATTTGAATATGTGTTTAATGTAGAAGAAACTGGAAGTCACTGGAAGAAATTTGAAGTTTTAAATACTTCGGATCAATATTGTCTAAAGGAACCTCTTCGTGCCACTGTCAAACGGAAAAAATGGCGTAGTTTGGACACATTACAAGGCACGACAGATCTTTATGCTTGACACCACTGAAAGTGGACGTAGGAGAGGACGCCAACGTAAAACCTGGTTGGACAATGTCAGACAATGTACAGATATGACTATATCAGAATTGTTTATGTTTGCTGGTGATAGACCATTGTGGAGGAGATTTAGTTTGGATTCTTCAAGGGGCTGCTGCTGATGATGACGATGATTAATGTAGTATTCTTTTATACTTTAATTTTAGGTTTGTATCTCTCTAAGTAGAATCCGTTCCTTCACATGTTCATGTTTACACACTGTTTCTAAATTGTAACTTTCTTCTTTTCTGATATCTTTCACTGTAACACCTATTCATGTAGGAAATAACTTTCTAATTTCCCCTCCCCATCAAGGCCCTCAGTTTATCTAATCTTTAATTTTGTCTTCCTTGTTATGTTTCTTCTTCTCCTGCTTATTATATATGTATTTATCTTTAGAGTTTTATCCTTTTGACTTTTAATGAACATGCTGCTGAACAGGAGATCGCATTTAGTCTCTTAATTGCCCTAAGGCACACGTACGAGACGCAAGCGTACAAGAGATTCAGAACAGAGGTATTTCAGCAAATTGTAGTTTCGATGCTATTTTGATTTGCCATACTTGGCCAGGCTCGAGTTTGCTCTACTTGATACTGTGTATTTTCGCACATCATTATATAAGATATAATAATCAATTACAGACATTTAAGCCATACTGATTTATGTCTGTGTCATATTATAATCATGTGTCAGTCTGAAGGCGATGTACACGAAATCTACAACAAATAAAGAAAGGGTCATGATACCATTGACTATAGAAGGCTACTGAATAAATGAATCACCTAAATCCAGTCACAATTAGTGTAAATCTACGTTAAACGGCAACAAATGTCGATGAATATCTGCAAATTAAATATATTCTTATCGAAAAAATTCAAATACACATCTCAGTTTTTGCATACGTTTAGGTCAGGCGCTGTTTTACCCAACAATTATCTGTAGCAAAACAAAAACATGTACGAGTTATTAGGTTGGAAGTTCAATTAGCAACATCTCATCAACTTGAAAGCATGAGTTTGGAAATGATCCTCTTAACTTCTCCATATCTTCTTATCTCACATTGGATATATAGCCAACCTAACAGCATGTTTATGTTTGTGTTATCTCCCTGTATAGACATTTATGCATACACATATTTTCAGATCTTTATTGAAATAGAACGTTTATTGTTTACATTGTGAAATTTGGAGACGTATATTACGCGCCCAGTCTCATTTTTCTAACGAATAGAAGTGAATATGTAAGTATGTATCTCACGTTACTTGTTCAAACACATGCAGGCTAACACCTACGTAAACAGAGTGAAAAAGAATCTAGTAGAGAAAACACAATACTGAGAAGAGTTATAGATAGGAACGCTATACAAGTAGAATCAACTTACAAAACACAGTAAAGATCTGAATTGAGAACTTTTGTTGGATGCAAGAATCTGATAGAGACAAAAGACGCTGCTCTTAAAGAATTTAATAGCGATTAGGCAGAGAAATTATAGCGAGGCGCAGGCCGAACACAATGGGAGGCTTGGATGACGCCAACAAAAGAAGCCGGGTTAGTATGAACGACAAAGAAGGTTTCAAGAGATTTAGACAAAGACAGGGATTGAAAAAAAAATTATTAAAATTGAGATTTTGTAAAGGCAAGCAGGTTGGTGTTCAAGAGGGTATCGCTTCCTCCATCAGTCTGTTTGCGCTTGACTATGTGCAAATGAAAATTCTCTATTTACATTCTATATGTTTGGAAGCATAAATTCGCACTAGAATATAAATGTAGTTGTAAACACACACACGTAATCTTACACGCCTATCAGTAAAACATATGTTCAGGTTTTATAACATTTCTAACATATACGTGGATTCATATGTGTAGAATATTTCTAGTTTATTCAGTGAGATATTCCGCCTTCCAATGATACTTGATGAGGCTAGATAATTCTGCTATGTATCTGGAAAATAACATTTTCAAATGACATGAGAATAAACTAAAGATATTTAATTAAATTTAATTCATATTCAGAACTTAACGGAATTACGTAAGAAATGTATAAAAAAATAAGTAAGAACAATTGATATGACGTCATCGTTATCTGGTCAGGTTCGAAGGACACTGAAAATCTACTGCGTCATACTTTAATTTATTCAATTATTTAAAAAAAAAAATGGTTAAAAATAAAATAATTTTGCAAAGTCTCTGTGCAAATTATTTTTTGTTCAATTAATCATTCAGGCTACTGAATTGAACATATAAATGTGTGGAAGTTTTCTGAGATAAGATTTTCATACCATTTTTATCCCTATTCAAAAATAATGTTTTATAGATTATATTTATATTTATATTATAGATTATATTATATTTATATTATATTTTATACTTCGCTAAAAAGTAATACAAACATTTTTTAGGGCACATAATGAGGAAAAATGGCATTTTATACTAACAACAAAAACTGATGGCAGGAGAGAAAGAGGTAAACAATACATAACCTACCTAGCGAGATTTTGTAAATAGATGGCAAAACAGGGTTTAGGAAAGGTATCAAAAAGACAGCATTTATTAAGTGTTACAAAGGACAGGAAATTGTGGAGGGCCATGATCACCAACCTCCTAAAGGGACACGGAATATAGAAGAAGAAAGTGATTGATAAATATGCAAAGCCTCGTTTTTATTCTTTATTGATATTAATAATTCCTATTCAAGTGCCTTTCTTGGGGTCTCAACTCCAGTCATTTTCTCACCGTAATGTGACTTCCCTCTGTCTTTTCTATAAATATTTTTATGGTATATTTTCAATCGGCATCTTCTGTCTTGATCCCCCGTTCTTCTTTTTATCATTACACTAATCCTCCTTCTACCCAGTCATTTCCTTTACTTTCACTCTTTGCAGACCCTTGTGTACCAGTGGTACTGTAGCCTTGCTTGAGATTAAAAGCTTAGAAAAGTTCATATTTGCTTTCAGATAATATTTTAATCAAGGTTAATCTTGAAAGAATCTAAATACAAATGGTTATATATATATATATATATATATATATATATATATATATATATATATATATATATATATATAGCAGCATGGCCCGGCTTTGCCCGTGCTTGATTAAAAAATCGTACGACTCATAAAGCAATCGCTATCACTTGACTTAAAATATTTTGCCCTTCCTTGCCTTTAAAGGAGTGCTCTTTACTTTGCTGGTGTTGCTAGATGCCTTATTTCTTGCCTATCTCACACTGCGAATTTTTTCTAAGCTCTATACTAAACATTAAAAATGTTACGAAAGAAGAACTAAACTAAAATGAACACAAAACGATCAGCTTTAAAAAAGGACTCGTAACTCGAAAAACCGAATGAAAAAAGAATTTTAACAACAAATGCTTTTTCACACCCAATCCAGTTCTGCGGAATCAGAATCAACGTTGAGTTTAAGCAAGCAAATGAGCCAATTAGAGTAAAGTGCCATGCAGATTTAAATTTTTTCCACTTGTGACGAATGCAGCTATCGATTTTTTGCATGCTAGTTAACATTCGTATCAGTCAGCTGTTGGCTCTCACGCTGGCCAATAGAATCTTCCTGCCTATTCGTGGCAGACAGCTATAGGCTCTCACTCTGGCCAGTAGAAAATGGCCGCAAACTACATGAAAACTGCCGTAGAACCATGAAAAAAATCGATTATTTCTACTATCGATGGGGGTTGGGAAATGCAAAAAGTCGGTCTTGGCCTTCCGCTAACTTAGAGCATGTGCATGAAAAAATTTTGGTGCAAATCCGTCGAAAATTGCGGAATGCATTCATTAGACAAAAAACACAAACAATCTTCTTTATATATATATATATATATATATATATATATATATATATATATATATATATATATAATAGAACATTAAGTCAACACTTAGAGGCGACAGTCTGTTTCATGCTATATGCAATCGTGGCCTGACGATTGCATATAGCATGAAACAGACCGTCGCCTCTAAGTGTTGACTTCTATGTTTACTTTTATATTTAAACACACGCTCTATCTCTGATATCCAGCACTTTATCCCATAAATATAGCACACCTTAAGACTATATTTCTTCATATATATATATATATATATATATATATATATATATATATATATATATATATATATATATCTTTGATGTTACATGTGTATCATAACGTGTATATGTGTTCAGTGTATACATAATCTTAATTGTTAACAAGACTATTTGCATTATTCGACTAGTTTCAGTTTGCTGCTGCTCGTAACAAAATCTAATGTTCTGAATGCGTTGATCGCACGAGTACTAACTTGTCCTGCCAGTGCTCGCGTTCTTGGCAGAGCGTCGGGAAATCCTCCAGTGTCCGTGTGATCTGTTGGAGGTCCGAGAGGATGACTTCTTTCCAGCGGCTGCGTGGTCTACCGCGAGGTCGTCTCCTATCTGCTGATGGCGAGTTGACACGGACTCTAATGTTATGGTCAACAGGTCGTCACAGCACGTGAACGAGACAAGGTACACGACGCTGAGCGATGCTATTTTTTAATTCAGTGTCAGTGTTACAAATAGTATAAAACCAGAACTTTGAATTCATATTTTCATGGAAGAAAACTATTTTCAGTTAAACGCTTAAAAGCATAATTCGCTATTGCTATTGCTAATATGAAATCTGGAAATGATATTTGCTAACTTGTTTCGCTGCACATGAATCCAACACAGTTATCATTGATAGAAACCAAACAGTTCTTTGAAAATATAATTATTTGTAATATTTTGTATTTGATATTTGTTTAAAATTCACGTTTTTGTATCCAGTGTAATTATCTGTATGTATTTATCTTTATTAGTTAATGTATAAACTAATAATTTGACTTTTATTGAATTTGTATATGAAGTTTATTTCATACTATTTATTTTGATTTTCATCATAGAAGAGTGATTTTCATTCTATAGTTCGTCGATATTCTGTTTTCTCTCAATTTTTTAGGCATACATTTTATTAACGTTTTGTTCCGCTTTCATTCGCAAATTACTATATAGAATGTTATTGTTCCGAATTTATCACGTTTTCTTTTTTTATTGCACAGAGATATTTCTGTTGTTTCTTTTCCTTTAAAGATGGGAAATGTATTTACTTCTAAACTATTAATAAAAGATTGCATAAAAAATGAAGTATCTCCATGATGCTTTTAATTGGAACAAAGTGTACATACGAATTGAATTTATTTCTTATTAATACATTTTTGTTTTCTCTATTTGTTGTATTAAGGGTGTGACATTTGTTTTTTTAGATAATTATAGAAACAATGAATATCCATCCAACTAGATTACTAAATTACCTAACCTGTTACAGCGATGAAATTTTTACCTGATGAATATGCTTAGATTTAATTCGATCTGGACTAAAGACAAAAAAATATTCAAAGAGATTTTTTAGTTGATTTCTATAAAATTTCATTTTTATTCTAATTATATCTCCTCCTCACTGGTGTTGGGCGATCCGGATAAACTTAAGGGAAATTCGAACTTAACGCTTAATTTAATTTAAAAGATGGGGATTATTCTACTTCTGCTGCACCTATATATTATTGTCTAGTCTTCAACTCATGTGAGATTCCAGTGTTCGGTTTTCAATGCGTCTATCTATGAATTCTCCGACCAGCGGGATTGATTGTCACCCGACATACGAACTCACTAATCTCTCTCTCTCTCTTTCTCTCTCTCTCTCTCCCTCTCTCTTTTGTCTTGGATATTATTTTCCAACCACACAAACTGAGCAATTTTACTCATAAATATAGCATGATAAAAAATTATATTTGAAAAGTCAGCATGTAACGTTGGTTTCTATGCCTTTCTCATTATTTGCCAATACATATTCAATTTCTTCTTTGATTCAAAGCTATATTCTATAGTATTATTTTTTCCTATATACATACACACACACACACACTCATATATATATATATATATATATATATATATATATATATATATATATATATATATATTATAAAGAAATTGATTCAAAATATGGTTTCTATTCGCTACACAGTTCTAACCATGTTTCACAAATGGAAGCTAAAAGCTCCGAATTTAATTTTGTAATTAAATTAAAGACATTAATTCCATTTCATCCTCAAGTGAATTTTGGAGTAACTTTTAAAATTACTGGGTTGTTAAGACACAGCAAAAATCATAATTCACGTATCTATAAGAACACCGGATTATATATCTTACTGTTCTTTTCTTTATATATATATATATATATATATATATATATATATATATATATATATGTATAAAATATATATATATATATATATATATATATATATATCAGTTAGAAATATATTCATCCACATTGTAGACTTTGTGATAGAAAATATATCTTAACTTTTAAACTTCTATTCAAAATATTTTAATACCTTTTATCAAGAATCTTTTCAATTATATCTCATTTTCATGTTCAAATGTTCAGATACAATTCTTTAAAAATATTCACCGTATGCCAATAATTACACATATTTCCTAGTCATTCAATATTCACACGGCTAATATGGCATCTTGAATGCAGGGACAGTTTAAAATGATTAATAATTAATCCAGTTAACACCACAACATTTATATGAGGATAACAACACCATAATCTTCATAAATTCACTTCATCCCAGTAGGCTTTTCATTTTCTCCAATTTACGACAAATGTATTTCTAGTCTTCCTTTCATTTCACATTCTGTTAAATAGTCATATGTATGTTGTTACAGAATCACAAAAATATAACTTTACCAAATAAAATAAAAAATCACCTGAATATATCGAAGAGCAGCAAAAATTGAAATAAATGACATGAAACTAGAAGGAAAAATGATGATATTCCCCAGATTTGGATTTTCCACACTATATTAAACAAATGTTAGGGAGGGATATATATATATATATATATATATATATATATATATATATGGTGTAAAAGCAAAATTGTCTAAATCGTGTATCCACACTACATTAAGCTTTAATACGTGGTCTTTTAGAACTGATTAAAGATATTTTACTGAAATTATCCCAGGTTTTTATAATAGTATTGGACTCTACTTGGACAAATAATAATGTTTAATGTATATAAGATATTGGTGGTGACACAAAAGAATTTTAACCTATTTCTTTTTTTCGTACAGAAGAAAAAAACATGTTTTCTCCATTTAATATTTTGTAGCAAAGCCTTTATGTTCAACAGCAACCGATCTTTTCCTGTAGTCTTTAATTAACGATTCGCCTACTTTAGTAGGTATTTTGTCCCATTCTTCCTGAGTAAGTGCCCTCAGGTTTTTGATGCTTGTTGGACCTAAATCACGGAACTTATTTTTCAAAAGCCGCCATAAATTCTCTATTGCATTCAAATCCGACGACTGATTAGGCTATTGTAAGATGTTAATATTGTTATTAGCAAGCCAATTCTTCGTACTCTTAGCAGTGTGCTTGGGATCATTGTCCTGCTAGAAGATCCGATCTTGAGGTAGCCCAAGATTCTCTACAGAAAGCGAAAAATTTTCCCTTTGAATTTGTTGATGTATTTCTGCATTCATTCTACGGTCTATAATTGCTAGTTTCCCAACACCTCACATCGAAAAGCAGCCCCAAACCATGATACTACCCCCGCCAAATTTCACAGTTGGTATGGTGTTCTTGGGTGCGTATGCTTCGCCGTCTTTCCTCCATACATGATTCAAGGAATTGCGACCGAACAACTCAATTTTACTCTCATCTGTCCAAAGAACTCTTTCCCAATAAGAATTGTCCTTATTTTTATGCTCTGTCGCAAATTTCAACCTGGCATCTCTATGCCGTTTCAGAAGGAGGGGTGTCTTTCTTGGGGAGCGCGACTTTATACCGTCTCTGTGTAGTTCATTACTAATCGTTTGCTTAGTTCCATTAACTCCTGACAAACTCAGATCATTCTGAAGGTCTTGTCTGATGATCATTGGATTATTTTGAGCCTGTCGCATCAACTTTCTTCGTAATCTAGGAGAGATCTTCCTGGGAGCACCGGGTCTGCATTTGTTCTCAACAGTATTACGTCTTTTAAATTTTTCAATAAATGAACCAATTGTTGAAAAGGTATTTTCTTGTCACTGGAGATGTTTCTGTAACTTTTCCCATTGTTCCATAGCTTAATAATTAGCTCTTTTTGAGCACAAGTCATTTCCTTACGTTTAGCCATTATTAGAACCGTTATCAGTGAACAGTGACTGCAGAATGATCCAATTTTGAAATGAAAGTTGCAATAGAGTTACTGATAATATTCTAAAACAGTTTAGAATCTTCTACTTTGAAGTACAATCAAAATCTACCGTATTATAATGCAAAAATTGATACTATACGAACACTTTTTCTAATATTCGAAATATAAAAATTTTCATAACAATCACTTATCGATGAATTTCTAATTTTAAATTGCAGATTCTGATTCTATGCCCCCAAATACATATATAACATTGTTATTAGAGGTTTTCATTCGCTATAAGTGAGAATAACAACCATTTGTTTGATGTACGATCACTTATGCAACCCCACTGAATATATATATGTGTGTGTGTTTGTGTATCTGTGTCTATGTCTGTGAGTCTGTGTCTGTGTGTGTCTGTGTGATTAATATAATTTAAAAAAATGTCTTCTGATTGAAATTTCAAAGACCTAAAAAATTTAGACAGTAATACGAACATTTATATAACCGATTTCAATCAAAGCGGGCGACTTATTTTATGGATATAAACACATTCCAAAAGAATATTAAACTCTTTCTCGTTGATCCCAGTGTATAAAAAAATACACCAACACAAACTCCTGAAACAAAGACTATGCTTTAAATATGCAATCAAGAAATTAATAAGAATGAAACATTTCTTCATCAAAACAGACAGAACACTATCCGAAAATACACATAATGAACTAACCGCATCATTTGATCTCCTGATTCAGTTTTCTTCTCTACGGCATTTTTTAATGCTTCCTGAATAGACAGTGAAGTTAGAATTCAGATTATGAATGTTGCTATCACTACTGAACGTCTCAATGATTTTTCCCTCTCACCATTGCTCAATTAGGAAGACAGTGGGGGTGACACAAGACGATTTTTCCCCACTTTCTTTCTAACTGAATATCTCAAAAAATTTTTCAGTGATTCTTAAGATAAATGGTATCAAGTTGGGTAAATGTGTTATCTGAAAATATGGAAAAATGAAACTCATTTAGTTTAGTAGATTTTTAGATATTAAACATTTTTCGAGATAGACAATTATGGTTTAACAAGTTTTGGACCATTTTGCTGTTACGCCCGCTAAATATTCAACTGATGATATTGCAACTTCATGAGGTTTTCTTTTTTGTTGCTCTTGAACACTATTTCTGGTTTATGAGAAGTATAAATGATAAAGTTACAAATAATAATGTTTTCCATTTTTGGAATTTGGTTACAGCTTGCCTAACAATATTATTTTTTTATCTTTTCAATAATAATAATAATAATAATTATTATTATTATTATTTTCTTTGATTTCTGGCGTTTACACATTTCTTTCCGGGTTCCGCCCAGGGACCTAAGGTTAGAAATGGCGTCATGACACTTTCCACTGATAAAAAAAAAAAAAAATAAATAAATTACACAGATAAAGCCCTTCGTAAGGTGTAGGCTGTACTTGTCAGAACAATCTTTTGTATCTCCTTGAGGCATGGACTTCCAGGAATCCCTTCAATTAGTCTACTGCAATCTTTTCCAACCAGTCCTAGGGCTCCAACTACAACAGGAATTGTTGATGTTTCCATATGCCACATTTTCGAGATTTCTATTTCAAGGTCCTTGTACTTTGACAACTTTTTGAATATATTCAAAGATACATTGCAGTCAGCAGGGACTGCCATGTCAATAAGGAGGCACCGTTTTTGTTTGTGGTCTTTAATAACAATATCTGGCCGGTTGGCCTTGATTGTTCTGTCAGTGTGTATTGTGTAATCCAATAGAATTGTAACAGGTCCTATCTCCGTAACCGGGTCTGGATGGTGTTCATATCAGTTTCCTTCCCGTAGAAGTTGCAGATTTTCCAGTGCAAATATTGGCCCACTCTGTCATGTCGGGTTTTATATTCAGTGGGTGCCAACACCGTACAACCTGATACAAGATGATCAATCGTTTCTGGATATTTATCACAGAATCTGCATTTTGGGCTGACACAATGTTTTAGTATATGTGCGTGATAATTCCTAGTTAGCAAGCATTGGTCCTGCGCAGCAAGGATAAAACCTTCAGTTTCCGCTTTCAACCCTGCACTACGTAGCCACTGATGGGTACGGGTTTTGTCTACGTCAGCTTGTTTGGTACGGGCAGAGTATTGGCCATGAAGCGGTTTATCTTGCCATCGCTTCTGTAACTGGTCGGTTGCATTCGTCTTTGCTATCTTTTTTTTAGGTATTTTGCAGTTTCAGTCGGTGTATTGTGCTGTAGTTGCATCTCTACGCACATTTGAAACTCCATTTTGAATTTGTTGGCTTCTTTCATGACGGAGTAAAGACGCTTACTACTTTCATGTTCCTTGACGCATACCATCATCCAGTCTTCTGTAGTTTCCAAATATCTTTAGAGGCCAATTGTTGTAGTTTTGTAGGACACTTCTAGTTGAACTAATCCTCTTCCTCCTTCGGATCTTGGCACATGCAGACGATCGACATCAGCTTTGGGATGATGCATGCGATAGCAAGTGAGAAGCTTTCTCGTTTTGGCGTCCATTGACTTAATTTCAGCTATGGTCCAGTTAAGGACATTAAAGCTGTATTCCACCACAGGGACAGCCAATGTGTTTATGGCTGATATCCTGTTTTTTGAGTTTAGCTCAGTATTTAGTACCAGACGTACACGCCTGTAGTAATCTTTTCTTATTTTTTCCTTCATTTGGGGGTGTTGTATGCCATCTCCTTCGCTAATTCCTAGGTACTTATAAGCTTCACCATGGTCCGGTTCCCTAATCTTTGTGACAAAATCTAAATCTATTAAGGGTGTTTCTGTAATTCTACCTTTCTTGAAAGTTACTTTTGCACATTTATCTAATCCGAAGTCCATACCTATGTCGTCACTGAAATATTTTACAATATTGAGGAGGCCTTTCAACTCATTGTCGTCTTTGGCAAAGAGTTTGAGATCATCCATGTAGAGTAGGTGATTGAATATTTTCTTATTTATTTTGTAACCATAGCTACTGTTGTTCAGTTCATGTGTAAGAGGGATTAAGGATACACAAAACAGAAGGGGTGACAGAGAGTCTCCTTGAAAGATTCCACGTCGGATATTCAGAGGTTGGATATGGCAGTGCCCCCGGTGTGACTAAGGTATAGTTTGGTGTTCCACATTCCCATGCTGTGCTTAAGGAAATTTAATACCACAGGGGAGACTTTGTACATTTCCAAAGTCTTAAGGATCCAAGAATGTGGAACACTATCAAAGGCTTTACGAATCAATCCAGGCTGCACTTAGATTCCTGCGTCGTCTCCTACAATTTTCCAGGATCATTTTATTTATCAGAAGTTGATCTTTGCAGCCATATGAACCTCTTCTGCATCCCTTCTGTTCCAGCGGGAGAATGCTGTTTGTTTCGGGAAAGGAATAAGTACGGTTCGTCAGTACAGACGTGATCAACTTATACGTTGTGGAGAGACATGTTATTGGTCTATAATTTTTCGGGTCGTCTGTTTCAGTTGTTTTTGGTATGAAGTATGTAATATCTTCAGTAATCCATTCCGGGATTTTATTGGGATTATTTACAAGCGTTGATAATGTTTTTGCAAGAATTTCATGGATAGATGAGAGATGATAAGCCAGTAATTGGGCAACTTGTCATTCCCTGAGGATTTCCATTTTGCGGATTTCGTTACAGCTTGCCTAACATCATCTGTGGATATATTTTCCTATTCTTGCAGAGGTGTATCCAGCATTCGTTCTTCTTCACGTCGTACCCATTCTGCATTTGGGTTATATTCCTTTGGGCTGCTCCAGATATTTTCCCAAAATGTCTGTACATTATCAATCGATGGTGGCCTTTCGACATGTATAGGTGTTTTTCCGATTTCCCTGTAAAATTTCTTAAGATCTGTTCGGAATATTTTATTTTGGCGAAAGAACCTACAACGTTTTTCGTATCGTCTTGTTCTCTGCGCCTTTAGCTGAAGTTTCTGCTTCAGCATTTCCTTGATTGATGGAATATTAATTAGGAATTTAATGTTATATTTCCGCTTGATCTTTTTGAATTTTCTGGTGAGCTCATCTAATATAGAAAGCTCACATCTGTTTTGTTTTATTTCTCGAATCAGTTTGGTTTTCCAAGCTGGTTCTCTGTGTCTGTTAATTTTATTTATTGTCTTGACTCCAAGCTTCTGAGTCGCTGCTAAAGCTGTTGCGTATATGACGTTGTTAACTTCTGTGATGTTTCCCGGTGGTTTATCTGTTAACAGTGTTTCCAGAGCAGCGTTGTATATTTTCACGATGTGCTTGTTGGAATTCGTCATATGGATTTTCGGGAGCTGGTCTCTGTCTGACAATTGTATGAAAGTTACTCTGCTGAGTACTTGGATGACGTCATTTTTCGCTTCTGTGATTTCAGCTTCGTGGTTTTTAAGGAATTCTAACTTATTGTCACTGAAGATAACTCCAGGGACATTTTCTGGAGGACTGTAGGTTGTGTTTAAGATAGAGTCTTGGGTTTCATTTCCTGGGGGATTATTTCGTATTTCATTCGCTTTAGCGTCCATGTTGTATTCCTTATTTCTACATTCGTCTCAATAGAGTTTGAGTGATGGGTCAGAGTATTTTGTCTTATATCTAATTTTATCTTATCTATTTCTGCCTTTGAGAGTCTGTTGTTTCGCATGATGTCCCTACGGACATTGGCAAGCATCTTTGGATTGAGGTTAGGTCTTATATCATTTCCCACCGTACTTCTCCATATTTGGTATGTTTGATTGGTGGTATTCTTTGCTGGGTTTTTGATTGCAGTGAAGAAGGATGTCATGACTTGTCGATACTCTTCGCGACTCCATTTCGTTCGTTTACTTTTTATTAGTCGATTTGGTATTGAGTCACTTGGTCCAAGGTTGGCAATAATCCGGGTTTGGTGACCAAGTGTCTTTTCGTGTGTGGAAGAGTTTGTTCCAGTGGCAGACTTTTCGTCCTCAGACTGGTTCCTCTCTGAGCGACGCGGCCCTTGTTGTCCCGGTTGACGGCCGATCCGGTATGAAATATTATTCGCATTCATTGAAATTGGTAGAGATGCGTTTTAACCTTGACCGCCAAGGTGTAATTATGTTCAGGTTACCAGCTTTAGAACGAGTCTCGAAGAAGATCCAAGAGCACGCCCAAACAATGAGATTGTGGATTTATTAATATAACAAAGGTAGAATAGTTTATAAGAGTGTCTGGTATTCAGTGGGGTAGACTATACTAAGTTTTAACTTCGTATAAGTCGGAGTGACCACTCCAAGGGGGATAAATAGATTTTAGTATATAGAGTTGAAGAAAAAAAAAATACAATATGATCCCTGTCAATGCGGATACATACACATTATATATATATTCTGAGTTCTTTCCTTTATCAAAACCAAAGCCTCATCTCAAACAGGACTATTTTTAGTTTTATGTCATTCATCTTCTATTTTCTTCACCAGCTTTGTATGAGCTTAGATTTTGAATAACTTTCATACATATGCTCACGTCAGTCGTGTCAAATCCTTTTCTTTTCTTTTTTGATAATAATATTTTGGTGATTTGTTTCTATTGTTTGCTCTAAATTGGTAGAATGATTCTAAGGTATAGTATCATCTGTTCCTGAAACTACATATTTAAGATGATTTTCATCCCAGTTTGAAGCTGTTTTTAGACAAAAGTCATGACAGAACTCTCAATGCATTTACTAACCTGCTCTCTCTTGACGGTTTTCATGTTCCCTGTGTGTATGTGGCGGGTGTGTGTGTGCGGTGCTTGCTGACATATAGTGATGAATCGTTTCAATTTATTCGTCACAGCATCTAAATTATCGGTTCATAATGTTATGCAAGATATTAGTTTGGTGGTTGCATGTAAGCATCTTCTTTTCATGTGCATCAAATATAAAACTGAGCTCCTTCTAAACTAGTGAGTTACAAATTAATTTACATCAGCCCTTTCGTTTCGATTTTGATTTCAGCTTTCTTCTATAATCTTTTGGTCTTAGTTTTCGTTTCTTTTTTCAATATTTTTGTTTTCTTTTGTTTTTGTTGATTTTGTGGTCACGACATCCGCTTCACCTCTTCTATTATTATTATTATTATTATTATTATTATTATTTTCTTTGATTTCTGGCGTTTACACATTTCTTTCCGGGTCCCGCCCAAAGACCTAAGGTTAGAGATGGCATCATGACACTTTCCACTGACAATATATATATATATATATATATATATATATATATATATATATATATATATATATATATATATATTTAATGAAAACAGATCAATTTAAGGTACCATTACAATAATTTATTTCACCAAAATCCTTTTTAAAGGACTCCGGATCATCAGGTAACAATTTCAACAACGAAATGAAAGGAAAAATGGGATTAGAAATTGATGGGTAGTGTAATTTTTGTAATTCAATAGTGGGGTGAGAGTGGTAGGTAAAGAGACAAGGTAGAGTATAGGGAGGGGTTAATTTCATATCTCTTTTAAGCATGCTTTATATTGGGGTAGGAGGAGTGACCGAACCTTGACCTATTTAGATGGATAACTTAACGGAAATGATATATAGGAATGGGAGGGGAGTGGGGGAAAAGAAAAGGAAAAATGGAAAGGAGAGAGGAGACAGACGACAGTAATACTGATATATCCAAATGAGTGTTACGGCAAAGAGAGTGGGGGAGAGGGAAGTGAATCGAAAGAGGCTGTAATTTTGTTTTAACAAAATTATGTAAAAGATAGATTTCAATGTTTGATAGAAATTTAGATGTCTAAAAAAATGATGAATGTTATCAATTTAAACATTTAATTTTTGAAGTAAACAGTTTAGGGACTTAATATAAGTTAACTACTATTTTTATTAGCACATTTATCGAGAACATATTAAAGAAATATTTAAAATTATAATAGTTTATTTATCTGACCAATTGTACTTCCATAATATTGTAAAAAAAATTCGGTAACCATAACATCAATATTAGTTTTACTTCTAATTTTATGAATGCAATTTTTCTTTATTATTATATGGGTAAACTTAATTAAGGTTTAGGTTTCATTATTTAATAATATTTGAGGGTAATATTAAAGATTTTGTTTTCTTCTTATATGTATCTCACAAACATATTCATGCAAATCCATATATACATACGTTTATTTACATGTGCAAATACACACATAGACACACTTGTAACAATATACACAAATGTTCATCTATCTTCATACATAAATTATATATACATACATTTCTCAATCATTACCTATATTTTAATATTTGAAATTTATTTTGATTTTAGTTTGATTTTATAGTTAAAGTTTAACTTTAGGTGACTTCTGAAGTGCTTCATTATTAAAGTAATTTCGTTAATATTATTATTACTATTAATAGTTAAAGAGTGGTATATTTAAAGTTTATTATTATTATTATTATTATTATTATTATTATTATTATTATTATTATCCTTTCATTTCTGGTGTGTACTCATTTTTTTGCAGTTCCCGACCAGAGATCTTAGGTCGGGAATCTTCTCATGGTACATTTAAACTATATTATTTTGAAGATATAACCTACAACGCTTGTCGTATCGTCTTGTTTTCTGTGCCTTTAATTTCAGTATTTCCCTGATTGATGGAATTTCATTTAGTAATTTAATTTTACATCTCTGTTTGACCTTCCTGCATTTCCGTGTCGAAACATTTGGGTTTATTTGATCTAATCTAGTATGGATACCTCACATCTGATTTCCTTTATTTCTCTCATCGGTTCTGCCTTCCAAACTGGCTCTTCTTGTCTGTTGTTTGAAATTTTATTGTTTGTCACCAACATTTCTAGAAGCAGCTAAAGTTTTTGCGTATATAACATTATTAACTTCTGTAATGTTTCTCAATGGTTTGTCCGTTAAAAGTATTTGCAGTGCAAGGACGCATATATGCATAATGTGTTTACTGGAGTTTGTCATATGAATTGGGGGAGTGGTCAGTCTCTAATATTTGTGAGAGTTACTCTGCTGAGTACTTGGATGATCTGGTTTTTCGCTTCGGTAATTCACCTCTGTGGTTTTAATGGAATTTTACTCTAATGTAGTTGGACTTTTTTTTACTGACCTAATATGGATACTTTCAGCGAGATTCTTCGGTTTTATTTCTTGGGAGATTATTATTTCGTATCTCATTTATTTTAGATTTTACCTCATACTCTGCCATATTATTTATTTCTCTCATCTCTTTATTTATGGGTGATGTGTTATTGTATTCTGATTTATATCTAGTTTCATCTTAACTATTTCTGAGTTTGAGAGTAGTTTGTTTTGAACGTTGTCTTTCTGGATATTAGAAAACATGTTTGTGTTGACATAGGGTCTCACTCTGGCCAGTGGAGAATGGCCGCAAACTACATGAAAACTGTCGTAGAAACATGAAAAAATCGATTATTTACACTATCGACGGAGTTGCGAAATGCAACATTAGTCTTGGCCTTCACGCCAATTTGGAGCATGTGCATGTAAATTTTGATACAAATCCGTCGAAAATTACGGCCATTCATTCGTTACACACACACACACACACATGCATCCTTATATATATATATATATATATATATATATATATAGAGAGAGAGAGAGAGATAGATAGATAGATAGATAGATAGATAGATAGATAGATATTCTTACCACACAAAAAGGAGAATGTTTAACAGAAAATCATGAGCAAAATCAATTCATTTTAATAATATGTGGAAATATCCACTCTTTACCAGAAGGTCGCGAAACACTTTACGGAAAATAAAGCACAATATATATATTTTTAAAAATCTACATTACAATCAAAAACGTTTGCGAATTCTCTCTTCATCTTTTATATATATATATATATATAATTCATTAGTAAACACAACCTTTATGCCATGCCAATACCTCATAAATAACGGACTATTCCGTTTTGATCTCGGGAAAACATGACATTGTTTCAGTGAGAAAAAGAAAAAAGCACACACAAGTGCTTAACAGCTGCTTTACTGAAATGGAAAAAGGTTTTTTTTTATGTTTAAAACGACCAGTATTCATATTTATTATTATTTTTCCAATATTTTATTAAGCACAGATATTTAACAGTGCGATACAGGAATTTTTTAAGGATATATTATTGTCATAGAACCCGCCATGAGCTTACTCAATCATCAACTTAAAATTAAGACACATCAGAATATTAAAATAGGAAATCCGTTAATTTTTAACGGGGTAAAACTATTTGCTGTTGTTGTTGTTGTTATTATAAAAGAAAATAATTTATTTTATTTCATAATTTATGTTAACAAAATTATTATTTATATTATTTTTCACATGAGGAAGCCTACATCCTACAGATATGTATATTTCTTAACGTTTTAATTATCTACATAATGTATATGAATATTTATAAATGTTAAAGTTTATATATGCCTTCACCTAATCGTTGTAATGTATGTATGATTTGCTTCTATATGAATACGAAATTAATACTGATACTATCACGGATATAATGTTACCTTTTGGGCATAGCACGAATTGACAGTTTCTTTTGCCAGACGTGACTTTATAGGTGAGTCAAGTTCGTTATTTACCAGAATTTTGGGGGATTTATTGTAAAAAACAATTCTGTTATGTGAAACAGACGGAGAACTAATATATATATATATATATATATATATATATATATATATATATATATATATATGTGTGTGTGTGTGTGTGTGTCGGTGTTTGTTCATGTGTATTCCTATGTGTTCGAGAAATATATATATATATATATATATATATATACATATGAATCAAGTAATAGCATTACATTCACCTTCAAACCAATAAAGCGACACCAACGTCACGAAGAATCAATATCTACCAATATTCTTAAGATAAAAATAGAACTACTTCCATCGAAGGAATATTTTCGAAAAAAAACTCTCGACAACTCCACGCACTTAAAACATTGAAAAAATGAAAGTACTGTCAAAACAAAAGTCATTAAAAGCAAATTGCAGAACACTAGTATGTTTTTCAGTTTGTCTTGACACACGCCCACTGGAACACACGTGGGTGAGTATGTGTGTATGCGTTCTGTGTGTTTCGCTTGCGCGTATATTTGTAAGGAGAGAGAAGGAAAAGGAATTCAAAATGTGAGAGGATATATATATATATATATATATATATATATATATAGAGAGAGAGAGAGAGAGATTAGCTACTCGTATTCGAGGACAGCCGTCTACTAGGGCGGTTCGTTAATCCTTCTTACAGACTATTGCTCAGGTGTATTTTGTGTTTGTTCAACACCCACAGAGGGAACATACAGTTTATTTTGAAACTATGCTGAGCAGACCTTAGTTACTGTTTCTGAGAGAAAATTGTGTTATTTAAAGAAGCAACAATCTGAACAAACATATCACGCTGACTTGAGACTTCGTGCTAGCAGAAACTTCGGCGGCCATCAACAGTTCCGTCTATTCAATTTCACTCACAAGGTTTAATCAAGAAATCACCTTCCTGCCAAATCGTCCATGATGAGATCCGGAACCGGGTCTGATAATACGAAACCGGATGTTCTAACCACACACACACACACACACACACACACACACACACACACACACACACACACACATATATATATATATATATATATATAATTACTATTATTATTATAAAAGATTATAATAAAACATATTGAAGTCGCTACACAAAAGCTTTCATGTTTCAATACGTTGATTGTACTTCTTCAGTCGATGATATGTAAGTGATGATTTTTTAAGGAAATTTAAAAACAAAGTATTACATCTATTCCGAAAGTTAAAGCGGGGGAACATGAGGCTAGAATTAAAATTAAACTTGCGGGTATGTATTGATTAACAGATTGTCAATTCTACGCTAAATAGAAAAGTTAGCTCAGAGAGTGGATGTGTGTGAGTTATGTTTTAATTTCATGACCAGCCGGAACATTGAGAGGCCATCGTTGGCGAGTGCGGAAAATATGTCAGCAACAAATATATCGTGAACTGTAGACAAATATGACATGTTTAGTTTTTGATAGGATCTTGAAAGGAGGGCTAGATTGTTCAGACGTAAAGTTAACAGAAATTCATTTCAAATATTTATATATATTCAGAAAGCTTTTTAAAGGAGCTTCTAGATAAAATTAGAAATGTGGAACATCTATAGATGATTTTAATTATACTAACTGGATGACAATACTTGGCAAATATAAAGCTCAGTGAAAAACAAGGTAATTAGCCATAGAGAGCGGACTATTATATACTACTTAATTATGATTTAAAGAAATAATCATACGTAAGTATTAACAAATGAAATATATAGGTAAAAGATAAACTGTGTCAGCAAATTACCGTTAATTCGCTCCGCTGGTTCAACAGAGCTTTTTTTCAGCAAATTTGATTATCCCTAATTTTTCATGTAAACATAGGAAGCATGATTCATTTAATGATTTACAAGTTCTAGTTATGTTTTGTATTTTCTATTTTACCGAAGGAGTTTTATTTATTTCATTTAACTTTTAAAATATGTAGAAAGGTACGTCCTATTGCTGCACGAAAAAGATAATACATGTTGTTACCACCTAGTTTTAAAAGAATTCTTGTACTCCCGATAAAAAATAACTGTTTGATTTTCTATAATGGAAATAGTGCTAAGGTAAACAAGAGAGTCTGTTTGATCTCTGTTTTGTAATAGCCATTCTTTACAATCGTAACGTACACTTGTTGGTATTATCTGGGTTTGTTGGTTTGGAATGGCAATTCTTACTCAGGTTTTTGTATTGATTTAAAATGTTATTATATTTTTCAATATTTTTCTAGATTATCGGTACAGCTATAGCTTAGTTTTAGAGTATTTCTATTAAATATCTTACTAAGTGGATTATATCTGGGAAAGCTTTTCTCTGCCCTAACTGCCTCCAAGGAAGATCATCGTTAACTCTAACAATTCTCGGTAATGATCTCGCTGTTGTTTCTGCATAGAAATGTGGTATTCAGGAAATCCAAGAATGGTAAAGCGGAAATCATTTGACACTTCATTGATACTATTTAGAGAAACTTTCTTGAATTTCGTCAAGTTTTCTCTAAATCTTTTCACAAACGCCATATCTGGAACAGAAGCTGCACCCATCCGTGAGTTATAATAGCTCCTCAAAACTAAATCAAACATGTGATGACGATTTAATAAGTTTTCTAGATTTATACAGGCACCGTGTACTCGGTTTGAGTTACATGCTATTGCATCACAGTAAAATGCCAGAATTGTCTCGGTTATACCCCATTTCTCCACTGCTTGTTAAGCAGAGATGGCTTCCTATTTTCCTGAACATGTTGGGATTTCAAGCACTCCCAACAATTTTAACTTGCCTTGAAACCTTACCAATATTTCCAGTCTATCAACATTTTCAGTGCCTGTGAGTACTGGGAGCAGCTATCCATACCAGTTGAACACGAATTATTGACAGTCGTTTAGGTTAATTTTTTGCTGTATTTCTGTGTGTTTGGTCTCTTTAAGTATTTTCTAATGCGTTAACAAGAAGTGAGATTTATTACCACGCCTGAAAGCTTCTGCTGCAGACATTAATATGTAAACCTGATTTCTGTCAGGGATTTTGCACCTATCAAAAACTTCACTGAGACGGGAGGTAAATAAGCAGAAAGTATCTCGAGTTGCTGGAACTGTTGCCGCTTCTGCGCTTGGGTGGTTGTTGTTGCTGTTGAACGATGACAATGAATTTTCACTGTTATCACCGCCACAAATGCTTTGGTTGCTCGATGTTGAATCATCAGTTTATGATGTAGAAAACTGATGAACTTCAAAATTTTGTTTCATTTCTACATAACACCTTTTTTCCTGGCACTTTCCATTGAGGTGCACTTCAGTGTTCTTTCCTTTTTGTGTTTTCGTTTTTTTATCTACACCAAACGTAGAGGCTGTTGTCTTTTTGTTTTAGCGCTGAAGCGTTAAGAATCTCTTATCGTCTTCAATTTTCATCTGTTCCAAAGCATCTGAATGAGCGATGTCCAACAGATCGTCCATGTTTTCCTCAAAATCCAGTTTTTTTTCTTTTTCCCTTTCCGTAATCCTGGTCAGATTTTTCTGTAAACCTTTACATTCATTTGTATAGCTTATCAAGGCAGTGTTCAGTTCTTCTGAAAGGAATTCTTGCTTCTTGCCAAAAATATGGAAACCTCATGATACATTATTGCTGCACTTTATTCGCAATAGGATTTACAACTCCTACATTGTAGAAAAACCCTTAAAACTTGTCGATTTGATGGTATTTTGGCTCCAACAATTTGGTTGGAAATATAAGAGTAACATATAAATGTTTTTTTTAAAACTTGTGTGATGAATTACCTAAAGAATTTGATGTCATTTTACAGGTGTAGGAAGAACACCTCACAGAATGCAAATTCGCACCTGCACAAAGAGTTGTAAAATGAAGAATTAGTCATCAAAGGTATCATATTTTGTCACAGTATACGAATCACATATTATAAAAACGCAAAAGTTATACTAAGGATTTTACAACATTGTCACGGCTGCCAAAACTACGGGGTAAAATGTATATCATAGTGCCACAACAAAATTAATGACAGCTTAAAAGTTCTTACAAATAAAATAACTTTTATTTACAAACGTGAATGATTGCGAAAAATATGGGTTTCCCTATACCTGCTTTTGCCACACCTTTAAAAGTTGCATTCCCCATTATATTCATTGTTACGTATCCTTCTAATACCAAGGATATTAATTTAGGAGGAAGCGATAAAAAAGATTTCTCTGAAAAATCACTTTCCGGCCGAAGATTTCAAGGTCGATGAGGTTCACCTTGCAATTATGACCCCTTGAGTTAAATTTTGCACAGATTTGTTTTCTATTTATTGGAACACGACAGGGAGTTGGGAGCTAAACTTTTCGAAATATGAAAAATAAGAAATATCTAATATATATATATATATATATATATATATATATATATATATATTAAGCATTACGCCCCAAACAAGGCGTGAAGCCACTAGGATGCAGGGGGTTGCGGAAGATTTGGAGCGAGAGCAGATAGGAGTGATAGGAGAAAGGATGAGAAGGATAGTGGGCAGATCAAGGTAACTGGAGATGTCGATTGACATTACATTTGAATAGTTGGAGATTATAGCTTTCAGGGAAACAGTAATCGGGGAGGGTGTTCCACCGGCGAGAGGTGCGAGGTATGAAGCTATTGGAGTAGAAGAGACGGCTACATTTGAAGGTTTCTACGATGTAAGGGTGGGAGCGGGATGCCAGCCTCGTAGGGCGCTTGAATTCATGGAGTCTGGGAACCAGTGAAAGCAGCTCATCAGAGCAGTTACCATGGAAGTATTTGTAGAAAAGACAGTGAGAGGCGACGGCGCGTCTGTGAGAGAGTGACTGCAGACGAGACGCTAGATCAGGGCCAATTAGATTACATCCGTCTCTGGATCTTGTCAAGAACTCCGAGGTAAGCAGAAGGTGCACCAGCCCATATATGGCAGCAATACTCCATGCAAGGGCGAATGGTTGTTTTGTATATTTGAAGTATCGATTCAGGGGAGAAAAAATTCCTGGCGCGGCACAGAGAGCCAACTTTCCTCGCGGTGGACGAAGCTATTGACTCAATGTATTTGTTCCATCTCAGGTCAGCAGTCAGCGTGAGACCGAGCAGACGCAGGGAGTTGCTCTCAGGAAGTTGACTATCAGACATTTTAATGGGGGGCAGGGAAGGATCTCTATGGTGGTTAATATGTATATATATATATATATATATATATATTGTATAGCATTTTGTGTATTTAATGTAAGAAAGAGTGTAAATACTGACAATGCGAAGAGAAATTACTTTCAAAATTCAAAAGCGTTCATGAAAAATGTCTCCAAAATGTTTAAGGCGAGAAAATGTGTCTCACCACGAAGTGTTTATTCTCTATAGTTAAATTGTAAGTCACTCTTTCTCTATTTCTTTCTCTCACCACACAGATGCATACACACAGACACACACACATATATATATATATATACAGGGTTATTAAAAAGAATGAACCGATTTCTTGAATTCTTGCTTCAGTTCTCAAGTATCGTCATAGAATAAGTGACCATTTGAAAGAGGAGTTTTCTAAGTTTTGAATGGCTGCCACAAGGGCGCTGTAGCCGCGCAGTATCTCCAGCAATGTTCAGATGTTTCTTTCCCCCAACAATGGCAAATCTTCAGTAGAAGGCGTTCTGCGATCTCGAGTTCGGGAAAGTAAATACGATTGTCACTGTACAGCAGGCTTTTCGAAGACATTTCGGCATTAATCCGCTCTCTACTAAGATCATTTGATGGTGGTCTAAACAGTTTCATGAGAGCGGGTGTCTGTGTAAAGGAAAAGGTCCAGGTCAACCACGAGTTTCAGAGGAACAAATGGCGAGAACTCGTACTGCGTATGAAGGAAGTCCACAGAATTCCACAAATCGAGCAAGCCGTGAGATTACGAGCTCTCAGTCCACTATCTGTGCTACGTTAAGAAGACGTCTATATTTCAAATCTTACAGACTACGTTTCGTTCAAGCACTTAGCGAGTCTTTGTGCTTGGCTTGCCAGATACCCAGAACTCACCGTGTGTGATTTGTTCTTGAGAACATACTTAAAAGCCCATACTGCAGGTTTTGGCCACATTAAACACATGTAAGTAATGAAATAAAAGTTGATTGCGTGTAGAATACTTGTTACTCGGGCGGAGCTTTCTATTGTTTATCCTTGTTAAAATATTGCATAAGGAAATCGTTTCATTCATTTTGAATAACTCTCTCTCTCTCCTCTCAATATATATATATATACATACATACATATATATATATATATATATATATATATATATATATATATATATATATATATATATAGTGCGTCATAATTGCTATCATACAAATTGGTGGATTTTTGTTGTTATTGAATTAATAATAATAGCATTATATATATATATATATATATATATATATATATATATATATGAAACAGCACTAGGGACTTTAATTTTATTCTATAATTGAATTTGCAGTTTTAGCCTCTGTTTTTGAAACATGGTAATTCCTGTGTAGCGATGTAACCATATTTTTATATAAGTAAATTTATAACATTTATGATCTGTAGATTTGCATTGAACACTGTTTTGTAAAAAAATAAAAATATTATTAAGAACACCGGCTTATATATCTTACTGTTCTTTCTCTTCATTATAATACACACACACACACACACACACACACACACACACACACACACACACACACACACACACACACACACACACACATGTATGAGTCTTTAGAACGTTTCCTTCCTAATCATGTGAATCAGGTTCGAATCTCACCACGGTTGATTTGTCAGGAAGGAGACTTCCTGACGCTGTCGGTCTGGTGGGGGATGATTCCAGTGTACGTGCCTGAAAACCATGCCACGCGGGGACCTAAGCCTTGTCAGTGAAACTGAGGGCTGTTGATATCTGTGCTAGCAAGAAATCACAAGTCATCATGACCGAGGTTTTGTGTGTGCTGGCGTTGTTCAGATTGTTGATCACGCTAGATAACACGCTCTTTCCCAGAAACTCTAATCAAGGTCTGCTCAGCATAGTTGCAGGATAAACCACTTGTTTGCTCTGTGGGTGTTGAAGTAACACAAATATGCCTGATCAAGCAAGAGTCTGCAACAGGGGTTGGCTTGCCGCTATAGTAGACCTGTATTCTCGAATACGCGTGGCTAGCTTTTATATATATATATATATATATATATATATATATATATATATCCAAATATGAAAATTTCTCAGAGTTAACCAGTAGAAAAGACAATATTTATAAATATAAATGACAATAGGAAAACTGCAGTTTTTGCTGACGCGTTTCGTCAAATGTAGACTATATATATATATATATATATATATATATATGTGTGTGTGTGTGTGTGTGTGTGTGTGTGTGTGTGTGTGTGTGTGTGTGTGTGTAAAATTATATAGAAAATAGGAAAGAACTGGTTAGGTAAATAATCCAAAGTTCTTTAGTATTTTTTTATTATTTAAAAAAAAAGTGCTCGATACAAAGGTAGAGCCTAAATATAATTATTTATTTAAAAAATATGATTCCATCGCTACATACGAGTTCTCATGTTTCAAAACAAGAGCCGAAAACTTCAATATAATTATTTGAATTAAATTGAATTAAAGTACAAAGCTCTGTTCCATCTTCAAGCGAATTTTTTTTGGAATAACTGATTCCTGAAATTTACGCGTTTTATAAGCATATTAATTATTCAAATTAAAATTATTTTGGTAACGGCTAGAGCAATTATTGAAAAAAAAGGGGCGTAAGGGTTAATAATTTGTATGAATATCTCAGTTACATTAAAAAGGTCAAGTCAGGATAAGGTTGGGGTGTCTAAATTCAAAGCGGAAGATGACATTGTCTCGTCTGGTTATGTGTCTATGGAGATTTATTATTTTTTTTATTTTACTTTTTATTTTTTTCCTGAAAGGGTTTTGTGTATATACGAAACTGTCATAATTCGGTAACATTTGTTTTTTGACGACTTGATAAAGGTTTTTTTTTTTTTTTTTTCTTTCTTTCTTTCTTTCTTTCTTTATTGGGTAGGGCATTTCAACTTATTATTTAAACTATGGAGTTTAAAATTTGTATTCATTGTTATACTGTTTGTTTGTTTTTTCTTTCCCTGTTTTTCTTCTGGTTAGTACAATTGTTTCTATAATTCATGCTAGCATTTTTGTATCCACTATTTATTAGGGCTGCGTTATAAAAATTACTGTGTTGTTGGAATATTTCTTTATTAGCGGAGATAATGCTGATTCTATTCTCTATTGATGATGGTGTATGTTTAATTATGGATGTAGGGTGGTTTGACTTCGGGTGTATATATAAGGAGTTAGTATTAGGTTTTCTATAAGGTACATATATATATATATATATATATATATATATATATAAAGGTATATATATATATATACATTTTCTATAAGGTAGGTATATATATATATATATATATATATATATATCTTAATTTCAACAGATCTTGTCAACCAACTAAACACCTCTGAAATTGAATCTAACCACACGCTCTTCCCTTTCCAGATAGCATGTTACAAAAAACAATAACAATTTTAATTTTGACGTTTTAGAAAAGCTATCAGGGACAACAACGACCTGGTCATCTTATATTCAAAACTCATGTTAAATGAAAACTGTTATAATTATAGTTTACCAATTATGAGCATTAAGAATTTGAAGCTCCCAATATTTATCCAAAGAAGAGACATACATAGAAAACACATTCAAAACCTGCAACGTCTATATCACTTTTTCAATTGAAGAAGAAATGGATGTAAAATATAGAAACGCAATAAAAATATTATCATCTTTAATGATAAAAAATATATGAAAATTCTCTTTAAACATAAAAACTAAATGACGTATTTTTTATTTGACCCAATGACTATATATGCTTGTTTCTAAATTCTTCATTTTGTTTTTAGTTTATAAACACTTTGTTAAAAAATACACATCGCTTTTTGTATTGAAAAATTCCGAGCTGAACGAAACGCGCCAGCTAAATCTACATACTGTTTTTCTACAGTCTTTTTTTCCTTTATAAATATTGTATTTTTCTATAAATTAATTCTGATAATTTTACATATATATCTATACTTGATGTAGTTGCGAAGGTAAATATCAGAATATAAAGCTCATCAGGTAATTTGTATGTAAACGAAATACGATTTCCTTATTTTATTAAGGGTAATACTCTATAACTAGTAAGGGTCATATTTTGTAACTGTTAAACTAAAAGTAGGTTCATAATTTAAGTATATGAAAATGCACTCACACGATAACAATCAAGGGAAAAAGAGATATCACTGCTTACGCAAATTGCAATTTTGCATTATCCAACATCAATATCCAATTTCATTGGCTATTTTCATCGACCTCAGTCTGTCAACATTTCCAACGCAACCACGATAAACATTTTACGCACACACTAAGAATAACTGAAAATGACAGTAAGTTATATATTTTCCGTTCCGTGATTGTCTAGACTCAATGGACAAGAACGTAGGATATTTTGTATCTGTTTTAAAACTGTTGTAAATGAAGCAGTTATCCCCATCTTCAATTTATGTAGCATTACGTTTAATTTAATGCAATAAAAAAGTAATAGTGGGTATATTAATGTTGATAAAAAGAAATAACAATAAAATAATACTTGCTTTATCGAGCGTGGAATAACATGTTGAAAAGGTCGAGGAGCGATTTCCCGATATTGTGGATGGAACTGGACCGGAAATGTTTGCACATTTAAGAAAAGCTATAGATTTTTACCTTCATTTTTGTTGAGTGTCATCTATATCAGATGCTTTTGTACACCAAAACTTAAACTAGATACTTTTTAAGTGCTATATTATTACTCGTTCATCAAATAGGGAATTACATGTATTATTCTAAGTATTTTTTATTCACTTCACCCCAAGTGAGATAATAAAGTAACTAAGACACAAGGTGGTCGTGATTGTGAAAGAGAAATATCATTAAGGATCGAGAACAATAAAAGAAGAGCAATCAAGAAACATGTACAGGACCGTGTCGGCGAAGTTGTTGAGTAGATGTAGAAGAATACCTGTGGGGGTTAAAATTTTCCTGCTAGCCGGTCCGACTACATGAGAAAGTTGGACTTTAATTAAGTCCAAAGAAGGCAAAGAAAAACAAACACAAGACCGATAAATATATGTAAACAAATATATGTCTTAATAACAATAAAGGTTACAAGTTACATGGACAGAGTGTGTGTGGTGAATATTATATGTGTGTGTGTGTGTTGGGGTGAGTGTTCGTACGTACGTGTATTGTTCTTAGCGTGTTCCCAGCATTTGGGAAACGCTGTATCTGTGAGCGTTCACATCTGCGAGGTGGTATAAGATAGAAGGCCCGATGAAAAAGATTTACCTCAAAGTGGCGGCAAAAAGGCCTGAGGGAAAAAAGAGGAAGAGGCGAAAGGTCAGCGAGTATTTATGGAAGAGAGACCTCTGGTGAAAGAGTTAAGGACTAAGGAGGAGCTAACTTCGACAAACGCTAGATAAAGATTGATATTGCCTTTTTGAAGATTAAAGTTGATTTGAAAGCGTGGAGCCGGAAAAGTGTTCCAGTAACGATAAGTTTGAAAAAGTAACTTTTAACATAGAATATACGGTTGCATCTAACAATTCAAATGTAAACATTGTTGCCAATCTCGTACTGAGCTTAAATTAATAGACTCTAGTTACTGTAGTGAAAGTTCACCGGAATAATTACCAGAAAAGTATTATTAGAAAAGACACAGGGAGTGGCTAAATCCTATACACCAGATCAGATCCATTAATTTTGCTGATTATTCTTTGAATTTTATCAAGGATTTCTCTGTATATAGCAGAGACACGGAACCTCATGTAACATCCATATTCAAGGCATCGACGAATAGTAGACTTATAAACATAGTTTCTGGAGATAAATATCGTCTAGCACGAAATAGAAAACCAAATTTCTTAACAGAAAAACTAGCAAACGTTGCAATATTTCTACTTCATGGCAGCTGAAAATGTTACTCCTCGAAGACACAACGCACCACTCTCCCAGGGGTCAGTATCAGTAATACTGATTGTAGGTCATTGTAGGAGAAATAGTTTTCTCATGAGCACAAACATCAAGCTTACAAATGATATCATTGAGAAAGTCATTAATGAAAACTGAGAACAAATTAAGTCGAATACAAAAATATCTAAAATGGTCGTCCAGATCAACTTTTATCTCGCGATTTGATAAAAAAGACTGAAATAGTACAGGATTTCTCCCATAAATAACAATATTTCCACTTGTTACGAATATAATCTGCCAAATCCTGTGCTTTGATATTCTTATCTAAAGCTTGATAGACTCATTCAGCAATAATCGTTAATATATCAGAAGTTGACTTTGAGAAGCGAAAGTCATATTGCTTATTACAAAATTGTTAATCATTCATCACTCTTAAAATACGTTCATTTTTTAAGTAAATATTATCAATATTGTTCATGTACATCTTTCAGCAGTCTATTTTCGAATTCAAATTCAAGTGGATAAAACATTGAATTTTCTGAGTATTATAAAAAAGGACAACAAATTTTGTATCTCTTATATTCGCAAGTCTAGCGCAATCGTCTTCTATTTGCCATATTCTTTCAAAAGGTCAGTTATCCTGCCTATCTACATTTTCCTATTCTTTGAAGCGCTTTCAAATGTCCGTCTATTTTGTATCCATCCTACTCCCTGAGTTGTCATTAATTTACAGATTGTCTTTATGCAAGTTCTTTAGCTTATCCTTCTATTCTTCTTGCGTTCAGTATAGCATGTGACTGTTAATTTTCCATACCTTCTGATCTCAGTCCACTGTCTTTTTTATGAATCGAAGTATAAGCATCATTTATCTTTAATATCCATTAAAACTTTCTCGTTATTCACATGCTTCTCCATGGCATATATGACGTCTGTAGAACCACCTAATTAGATTCATATTTATCTGTGAGGAAAAAGCCTAGCATTCATTGCTGTATAGGATGATTTATATTCCCCAGTATTTCCTTGATTTCCTGTTTGTGCTGCCATCTAGTCACAGAATTCATTGAGTCGATAGCAGCAAAAGCGGGAAAAATGAACGAGAGGTTAATAAATTATATCTGGACCGATTGTGTTAACTGAAGAATATGGATATGATTTTTAGTGCGTCAGTTGATTTTACTAAAAGTCGGGATTAAATACCAAAAGATATTACAAGAAAAAGAATCTGTTAGTAGCATTGGAAGAATTTGGCAAATAATATTAGCAAAATCAAGAACACGCGCAAAAGTTTAGTATATTGTGAAAATGTTTGCTGTCTCTGGATCTACGCGACAAACAAACATGTGATCAGTTTTAAACCAATCTATTGATGGCCACATAAACAAATCATATAGTAGCCAAACTTGTTTGTATTGGGAAGAAAAAGGAAAGTGTCAAGAGATACGAGATACTTACTTCATCAAACCATTCACTAAAACGTCTGTGGTTTGTTTCATTTCGAGAAACCTGAAGTTTCGTCTATGATTTGTGTCTCTAAAACTTTTATATTGAATTGAAAATTGATTCGGATCATATTTCTAACTTTCTGCTCTAGATTAATGAGCATTTTATATCATATTAACTTGACGAATGTTCGTGAATATTTATCTTTATTTTCCTGTTTGAAGCTTTTTTTTAGATTTTGATATTTACAATGTTAAAGGTTTCATTAATTACAAACACACACACATATATGTGTGTGTGTGTATTTGCGTGTGTGTGTGTGTGTGTAACCAATACATCGGACCAATATTGTTTATAAATATACATGCAATTAACATGCCCTTTATGGAACTGCGTTTGTGATGAAATCAAATCCTGAATAATATTTACGAAATGTTTATCAAGAAAATTTATTTTGAATATCTCGGATCATATTTCCATTCGGATTGAAATACGCACGAAGACCTACTAACCACAGTTCGTAATCTTCTTGTGGACAGTCCTGGGAAGGAAGATAAACTATATCTGGCAACAAGGCCTTTGATCTGGAGGTTAATGGTGTAGAGGGGAGTAACATCAGCTCCTCATTGGCTTTGTTCACCGGGTCACTTTGACTCGGGATGGTTGCACCTTTTAGGCTCCTATAAAATAGTTAACCGACAAACAAAAACAAAATACCGTGAAATTATAAAAATACAGTATTAAAGAAAAATACCAGACATACATTTTTATATTAAAAAATGAACAATTGTACACTTTATATGATAATATTTGAAGCCATATAACTGTGTTCAAATTGTTTAGATTTCGCGATTAAATAACCAATTGACGTTGATATGCAGCTAAACAAAAACAAAAAATATGTGGAAAATACAATCATATGAGTATCATACAGATAAAAAAACGGTTAAAATCAATGTAAGAATTGATAATAAAAAATAATCTACTTCATAATGATATGAATCATGAACGCGGCCACTAAGTTCTGACCATGTTCAGAAAATAAAATAAATATTCCCATCTCTCTCTCTACACACAGACACAGACACACACACACATATATATATATATATATATATATATATATATATATATATATATATATATATTGAACAATAAGAAACAAAAAAAAATTAAAATCTTTAGACACACTGAGTTGTACATTAATATTCTTTCGTTTTTTTATTATTATTCCATTTAGATTCCTCGACTAGTTTCGACCCAAATGACTATCATCGGGAGGAGAAATATTTCTGCTTGCTGGTAGCAGTGAACTACAGAAATGAATGTCTTGATGGAGAAAATTAACTTTTGTCTGTAGTTTTCATTTGTTTTTATATTTGTTTATCTTTTTAACATGAATCTTTTAACAATCCTTGTGTTGGTCAAACAGTCTCTTTTCAGTTGTTATTTGAGATAAGAGCTGGATAGATACATGTTGATCTGAATTCTCTGGTCAGTTTGACAGTTTTATTGGTCCTAGTGAGGGGATGTGTCTCTGTTTAGTGTTTGTGTGTGTGTTATTTGGTTCTTAGGGAGTGAGTGAGTATGCTATGTGTAAGCGTGTGTATTGCTGTAGGTGTGTGTTATCATTTGGCTCATTAGGGAGTGAGTGAGTATGATGTGTGTAAGTGTGTATATTGGTGTGGGTGAGTGTATAAGTGTGAGGCATCCACACATCCGTAAGCATGTCTGTCTTGTGTGGGTGACATAAATGAGTTCGAGTTTCTTAGAATTAAAAAGTAAAAACGAATGGTAATAATTCTTATTCTCGATTATTATTACCGTTCATTCGAAGTTTTTCATTCTGTTTTTCTGATACATTCGAAACGCTATACATATATGTATTTTAAAATTCTGTATGCTCTTGAATTTATTTTCACATCTATAGAAAATAAAAGTGTAACATAAAAAAGATTATTAAAACAACAAAGCAAATTAAATTTAAAACAAGAAGAATAATAAATGCAATTATTTGACAAAAATTTTAATATATATTTAAATATTCCAGTGCGTGTGTATTCGGCTAAATCTAAAATCTACGACAAATTAAATATATATACAGACTCAGTATCACCCAAAAGGGCAGTTTCTCTATGTGTATGTATGTTTGTGTGTGTGTGTGTATGTGTGTGTGTGTGTGTGTGTGTGTGTGTGTATTATTGACATTTATATTTTTCGGACACCTTATGGAAAATATTTTTTTATTTAATATTTAAAAGGATAATCTTGATTGATCTTTTGGTTTGTGACTAAAATACTGATGTGGGGCCAAAGTTGGGACCACAGAAGTAAAACAGGGAACACGGATTAGATGTAAGAAAGATATATTAACAACAGGTTACAGAGATAGTGTATGCGGAGCTTACTATATGTTAGTGTCCAATACTGGAAGTCGTACGCGGCTCTCACCGTCTCTCTGTGTCTCTCTCAGTATGTCACAGTCTATTGTGTAGGTAGTTTCCGGTCTCACAATAAATACAAAATTAAATAATATTAAAGTCAGTTTTATTGAAGCAAAAATTATAGTGAACCTTACTTTTTGGAAAAAATATTTTAAATAAAATAATAGTTAAATTTGTGAAACAAATATTCAACACGACTAATATTGACTGCAACTCATATCTGTCCCTCCTATTTTTTATTTAGCTAAAGTTTATTTTTTTCTTTTTAAACACAAATATAAGGTGAAATTTAAACATAATCTCTTTGAAAATTAATTTCCCAATGGATCTTGGTTCGACTCTCTTTCAAAATAATTAGTAATTAAATTTATTAACAGAGAAATGTTTGTTTTTTTAATGTAATATCTAGAAGTAAAACTTTGTTCATTAAAACATCTAAATAAGGTAAATAAACTTATATTTAGACATACTTACATCTAATTTAATCATTTTGGAATATAGCGAGCCTTACTTCTTCGAAAAATAATTATATACTTTTTATTATGGAGGTGCTTATTATTAGTAAAGAAGGAAATAAACTTAAATTAAGACATATTTAAACATATCAAATTTAATCATTTTTTTCAAGCAAAAATCATAGCGAGCCTTATATAAATAATTATTTACTATTTATTTTGGAGGTGAAATGAATATTTTTACAGGCAAGCTGTGACTGTGGAATCCTATCTAGATCATATATATATATATATATATATATATATATATATATATGTGTGTGTGTGTGTGTGTGTGTGTGTGTGTGTGTGTGTGTGTGTGTGTGTTCTAAATAGAATTCCACCATCATTATACCTATTATACTTAGTAATATTAAATGTTTTACTACAAATGTATTATATGTACCTTATCATTAGCTTTTATATGTTCCTGTTACTGGAATATTTTAAACTCTTAAATATCAGTCACACAAGTATTTTCATATCTATCTATCTATTAATCTATCTATCTGTCTATTATGAAATATCTATACAAGTTTATTGTTCGATACATTAGTCGCTTTTAGGACATTCATATCTATATAGCTAGCTAGCTAACTAGAGAACTACCTCAGTATTTATATATCCAGCTTTTTATATATGAATCTACCGATATCTAACCTAACCTATATTCGGGGAGGTATAATGACATTTTAAACCTTGTCTTTTAAAACAAAAATACGAATTCTCGTCCATATGTCATGAAGTTATAACGTCCGTCCAAGCCAATTGATATCACCATCTTTTCTTCCAAGGTGGTTGTATCATCGTAAATCGACCTCGCTCTTAAAGATGAGCTGGGGAAGAATTTGCAATCAAATCATAATAAATAGAATTAAGAGATAAAAGCTTTTACGTACACTTTAGTTTTATGATCGGAGCAGAACACTTCGTTAAGTGCCGCTAGTCCAATTAGGAATCGTTGTTAATTAAATGCCGGAAGGTATTATAATTGACGTCAAAAGATAATGACTGCTAAAGTGAGATAATGGATTGCGGCCATAGTGAAAGCGGACGCTATTTTTACTAGCTTCGAGCTGAGAGAGCGCACGCGTATAATTTGATGCTGGACAGTATTGAATTCATTTCCCTTTTCAGATCTCGGCCTTCCCACCTACACTCAGACAAGAGTTTCGATAGCAATTCAATATTTTTTTTTTAAATTTTATATGAATATCAATAAGAAAATGAGTAGATACTCAGTGAGTTCTTTTCTTGTTCCTAAGATGGTAGCAATATCTCTGGTCTATACATGAGGAATATACATGAATTTAGGTTTAAAGGGAAGGATATATATATATATATATATATATATATATATATATATATATATAATATATAAGCAAATGTAAATGGATATATATCCGACAGAATGAAGAAAATTTGAAAAAACAAAGCAAAAAATCCTTAAATGCAATTATGTTGTTTAAAATGAATGAAATGTTGACGTCTGACGTTTCGGTTTAATAAACCTTGTTCAAGACAATATTCATTAAAATTTAATTCAGTTCGATTTGACAAAGACGATGGACAAAAAAAAAAAGTCTTATCCAAAACAGATAAAAATTTTTTAAATGATCAGCTTTCCGTTTAGCATGGTCACGTTGTCGTCACATGGGCGACGCTTTCAAAACGTATTCCTAGGTATAATATCCATCTCACGCACGGTGAATACTAGACCTGATTTCTTTAATATTTCCCCTTTTTTAGCGAGATTAATGCTCGACAAGCATACACATAAAAAATTTTAGATCCTAATAGAATTCTTTTCATTTCCTTTTTCATTCAAAATAATCAAAAATTTTTAGGAATACGTTTTGAAAGCGTCGCCCATGTGACGATAACGTGACCATGCTAAACGGAAAGCTGATCATTTTAAAAATTTTCAGTTATCTGTTTTGGATAAGACTTGTTTTTTATGTCCATCGTCTTTGTCAAATTGAACTGAATTGTATTTTAATGAATATTGTCTTGAAGAAGGTTTATTAAACCGAAACGTCAGACGTCGACATTTCATTCATTTTAAACAACATAATTGCATTTAAGGATTTTTGGTTTGTTTTTTCAAATTTTTACATATATATATATATATATATATATATATATATATATATATATATATATATATATATATAAATGTGTGTGTTTGTGTGTGTACGTGCGATGGGGTATCTTTTTAACTAGTACATTAGCGTCTACCTCATTAGATATAGAGCATCTTATTAAATGAAATGTACCTCTCCCTAGGGATCGATCCTGTATTCACTTATAGAAAACCGCATTTGAACTATGCACCTACAGATACAGATTAGATACATTTTTTTTTCTCTAACACCACACTATGTCTACTATGGTGGTTATTAATTTCACTGGTTGATTAAAAAAAGGACGGCAATTCGATGTAACGCCTTCTTTCCTAAACAAGATATATGTAGACATAGACAACCCAACCAGAAAACAGTCTATCTGCTGTATATTTCAGAAAGGATCGTGCATCAAATAAATGTAGTGAAGCTCGGAGTTTTGCATTACATATCATGGGTTGACAGTTTCTGGTGTTCCTGTATTTTTTACAAGTCGGGGTTCAGGCTGTTTCATGCCGAATTTTTACTTGAATAAACCTTTGCAAATCTCAAAATAAATGTTGACTTGAACGTATAGATGGTTCAACATAAACGTGGGGTTCCTTAAGATTCTGTCTTAGGTCCTTTCTAAATTTTATCAAAGCCCTTGGCGATTTCACCAGTTCCCGATGACACAGCGATGCATTTCTGTTTTAATGGAAACGCTTAAACGTTCGTTGAAGTCACATTTGCAGTTAATCACGTCAATGGATTTATATCGTCAAGCAATGTCATGCTAATTTCATTATATCGAATCAAATTCTAAATATCCTGCTAATTAAACTGATTCACTTTTACGTGCTAGATATTTTTTGTCACATGATCTTGTCTCGTAAGTTCAACGTCTAGCAATCATTCGTGTATGGATCATTATCGCACAAATCGTGTTTGGTGATTCTGATATGCATCTAGAGATACATGCCAGAAATCTAAAGTATCCGCAATGTTATCTGTTCTCACCTGGCATCTCGGCTTCATTTACTTTCCCACCACTGTAAAGTAGGTTTCCTGTACACTTACTTTAAATATTTTAATTTCAATTACTTACTTGTTATCCTGACTTCATGAATGTATAAGTTGTTTATTGAGTGGCAGCTACATCGCATTATTAGGCGTAAGTTCTATGCTAATAGTTTCTTCATCCAAACTCATCGAATGTTGAACTCTCTTCTGTCTTCTTCCTTTGATGTCAACGACGCTCTTCAAAAATTTAAATGCAACTTCAACCGTCATTTTCTGTTTCTCAAAATAAAATTATTTCTACTTTACTTTATCCTCAGCAATGTTTTCTCAGTTCATTAAACTTTCATTAATATCCCTGCGTCTTAGTGGCTTTATCGTCATGTTTGGTGTGAGATGTCTATAAAAAAAAAGTAAATAAAATTCGATATTCCATTAAGATACATCAGATCGGTAGGCTCCTGATGATGACCAGAAAACACAATTTTCGAAACATTGAAACCCGAAAGACAAACACAATATTCAGAATGTAAATAATGTAAATAATTCAAATAACGATATGTTAATTATTATCAGTTAATCTATCTATCATGATTTCGATAAAAAAACGGCGAGGCTCATGATGTGGTTTTAGGTAGCGCTATATATGAAAATGTTTGACAGAGTTTTACATTGCTAATTTGTCCATAAGAACAAGGCGACTCAAGTCAGATATTCCATTTTACTTTCAATTGATCTTAACAAGTCATGCTAAAGAAATTCGTATTGAAGAACTTTGATTCTAGATCATTAATGCGAGGATCCTTCAGAGCTCTATCTTAGGACATATATTGTTTCGTCTTAATAGTAAGTCCGACAGGTCAGGAAAAATAAAACTGGTGATATAATCAGTTGTTAACTCAGGTAATAAATGGCTTGTAGATTTTGACGGCTCCAAAACGAAACTTATATCTATTAATCATCGGGTAGAATCATGTTAGCCCTCCATCAGCATAGATGAGGCTGACCTCCATGAGAGAAACATAGTACCTCTTGTTACTATCACGTTTTCTATTGATATGATGTGGAGTGATTATATAGAAACAGTAGTTATATCTGTTTCTAAGAAGATTGCTGCATTGTCACATGCCAGATAAGTTTTCTCGTCTTAATCCATCTTGCACATTTATAACTAGCAGCATGGTCCGGCGTTGCCGGTGTTTGATTAAAAAATCCTCCGACTCATACAGCAATCGCTATCACTAGACTTAAAATATTTTTGCCCTTCCTTGCCTTTAAAGGAGTGTCCTTTGCCGTGCTGATGTAGCTACATGCCTTACTTCTTGCCTATCTAACACTGCGAATTTTTTCTAAGCTCTATACTAAACATTAAATCTGTTACGAAAAAAGAACTGAACAAAATGAACACAAAACGATCAGCTTTAAAAAAGGACTCGTAACTGGAAAAACCGAATGAAAAAGAATGTTAGCAACAAATACTTTTTCACACCCAACCCAGTTCTGAGGAATCAGAATCAACGTTGAGTTTAAGCGCCATGCAGATTTAAAATTGTCCCACTTGTGACGAATGCAGCTATCGATTTTTTTGCACGCTAGCATGCTAGTTAACATTCATGTCAGCCAGCTGTTGGCTCTCACGCTGGCCAATAGAATCTTCCAGCCTATTTGTGGCAGCCAGCTATAGGCTCTCACTCTGGCCAGTACAAAATGGCCGCAAACTACATGAAAACTGCCGTATAAACATGAAAAAATCGATTATTTCCACTATCGATGGGAGTTGGGAAATGCAAAGTCGGTCTTGGCCTTCCCGCTAACTTGGAGCATGTGCATGTAAATTTTGGTGCAAATCCGTCGAAAATTGCGGCCGTGAATTCGTTACACCACACACACACACACACACACATACACACGCACACACATCCTGCCTTTTATAGATAGAGATCCGTCCGTTAATTGTGTATTGCTTATATCTTGTCTTGTTCTCTGCTTATATATATTGATATATTCGATAAAATCAAAGCAAGTGTCTCGCATATAAAACTGGCATCTCGACTTCAGTCATTTATTGACCATAGTGTGGCAGCTTCATCAGCCTTTCTATAAGAATTTTCATTGATACCTCGACCACGTGATTTTAACTGTACTACTATTTTAGCGACTAGGTCTTAGCCTTTTACTGTTGAAATAGACAGATGTAAATGTAATTTCTGTTCCAATAGTTTATTGTAGCTCGTGGAAATCTCTTCTGGATTTTTGTTTACGTGTTACCTAAAATCTTCACAAGTTTAAATGCGACGCCAAATGTCATTTTGTGTCATCCTGAATCCTGTTCCGTTATTGTCCTTTACCCTCACCAAATTACACTCATTCTCTCCCACTGCGATATTCTCTTGCATCTTAGTGGCATTATCGCCTTACTAGGTAAGAAACGGTTAAAAAAAATATTCCCTTTTATTTACATATTTAAAAAAAAATTAACTTAACATTATTATCAGTGTGAGTTATGATAACGTTATTCACAAGGTGAAATGGAAGCGCCGTATTTGTATGTAAATATGACATAATTGCAGTGTCGATGAATATGGTAAATGAAAACTAATTCAAGCTCGATTTTTAATTTTGATGTACATTTTTCTTCTTAATATGCTTACATTTTATTCGTATGTCTTGAGAATGAAATAGCCAGAGCATTTGCGATCCACTATACAGAATACATATTTCAATTTAATTAAATTAATCACGCCAGAAGGGGACCTATGTAATACTTAAAAGATAATATGAATGATAATATCAATCATTTCTCTTCGGAAAAATATCTGGCAGTCATTGACTGAGCAGCGAGTTGTGCTTTCTCTTGTAATTTATAAAATGGTCCCCTTAAAAAATTTTTTCATGATAATAATTTTTTTTTTCAATTCCTGTAAATGCTATTGCCGCTTACCGTTTCTTTCGTAACCTTTATTTCAAGTAATGTGTAATGTTAGCATCTTGATGATATCATTATTTTCTGTTTCAGTTCCCTGTGCTATACCTTTTTGTCTTCAAGTGATTTGTTGTCTGTTATTTTGTACAGCTCTTTATTTGTGAATTTGTAGAACCAGTTCCGAAACAAGTACGTTTATTGCCAAGATACACATTCAGTCTTTTTCAACATAGTCACCTTAAAGTAGAAGGTTACTGAGTGCAATTTTAAAAGAAATGCTTAAAAGTAGAAGATAATTAAGAGAACGAACAGGATAGACATCGGTTGACACTGAAGATTGTTGTTTTCAGGCAAGATTACTCTCCGGATTTTTTTTCCACGAAATTACAGTCCCGGGAAGAAACAAATCTTTCTAGGTGTAATTTGTCTTTTTATCAAAAAAATACAAAGGGATTAGAAATTGTTTGCTATTTGGGACACAGCATGCTGGGACATAGATGTCTGTCGTTTTTCTTTCTTTCTTTATATTGTGGCAACATTTACCGAGGCAGAAAAAGAAAAGAAAGAACAGAAGGCAAAAGTGAGGCGAGACCCAAAACGTGGATGATAAGCAGAACACCACGGCTAAAAGACAATGGATAAAGGATATTTTGATAAGTAACAAATGGCGAAGAGTGTCATTACAATGACAGGGAAATTCTGAGTGGATAAAGGAATCGGGTGTGTTTTGGCGACGGCTGTGTTATCTGGGATGCGTAAACAAACTGCTGGTACGAGAAGGCATCTGATTATCAACCACTGTCCAAATAAAAATTCAAATGAAAATGTTATTTCGATAAGTGACGAAAAACAAGTTGGACTAAAGGGCTTTGGATAGATATGAAAAATTAATTGTGTCAAAAACCGCACACGATGTGTCCACTGACCGATTTCTTTCGACGGAACATCTTTAGCCTGCGATAATAAAACTGTGTTATCAGAAATGTGTACCGAAAGGAAATGAATGGGAACGTAGAAATGTTTCTTTTCGGGGCGACGTCTGGCCGTGTTAAAAAGATCACCCATTCTGATAATTAGCGATAAGATGACTGGCGAAGCCCAGGTGTAGAACAAGAGTTATGACCACCGTCGTTCGTATCATCCTGTTTGCGGCTAGAGACACTGATAACTGCGATTAAGAGGGAGAAAAGGAAAAGAAAAGATAATTTTTTTTTGTTAAGCAAGATATTTTTTTTTCTGAAACAAAGCCGCGAATTCGTCCACGCCCGACTAAGACATCATTGGTCGAGTGGTGAACACGTGACGCACGAAGGAGGCTGTCGCCGCCCATCCAGAGGATAGGTATGAGATGCTGCTACGAAGAAGTGGGGAGGGCAGCTCACGCCCCTCTGAAGTATGGTGAGAAGGTGGGAGTAAGAAAAGGCTCCCAAAAATGGAAAAGAGTGGAAAATTCCTAACCAGAAATAAAAGAGGTGGATATGTATTTAGAATTATCGAGGAACCCCCGACGCCGACAAATCCACCCCGGTTTTGGTCGGCGTCCATATAAGCGAAGCCGCAGCAAGCAGAAATCAGTTAAGTTCAGTTCAGCAGAGTGGAGTTGCAGCAGAGAGTTCGAATCTCGCAGTGGAAGTTGGTTCCGCCTCGCAGATAGCTGACTTGAAAGATTCACACACATTCCGGACTCCTCTTCAATCCAAGAACAATTATTTTGAAGAGCGACTTAGATCCAGACCACCAAAATAAGTTTTTTTTCGACTTTCGTCCGAAGACACACCGAAAAACCAATTTCTTAAAGAGCAAACAACTTGAAGCGTTAAAACTCGCCTAACGGAAAACAACGTGTCACAATCCATAGAACGGGTCGGGAGATAGACGCGGTCCTATGTATCGAACAACTAGACATAAACTTTGTTATCTTTTTCTTTGATACTTTCAACTTTTGAGTTTTCATTTTATTTTCTTTTATGCATATTTGTGTGGTGTCATCCCCGTTGAACCCGATTTGCATTACGGCCCCAACTACTGATTGATCTCGTCTGCCTAAGATCAATTCACAACGTGGGTAGGCAGACTGGAGATCAATGCAGTTACTTTGGTAACCAGGCGTTGGAAGCGAGTTGGGAACGACGAGGCTAATATCAAATCTAACCAGATTCCCACCCGAATCACCAAAAGGTTAGAACGTCACATTTGGGTGCCGCGACAGGCGGACGTCACGTTTGGAGCGGCGACACCCGACGGAGCAGCGAGGAGCGAACAGCTGGCGCCGCGGCGAGGACGTCGCAGTTGGTGCCGTGGTAGACCAGGATAGGACGTCACAGTTGGCGCTGCGACCAGGGGGCGACGTCACAATATAGTACAATTTTTTTTTGCATTGTGAAAATCGATCAAAATTTGAAATGAGCTGACAGTGTATTTTTTTATCATTTATGCATTTGTGATTAATATTTAAACTTGTACCCTACAGAATATCTTGCAATATACGAGGTTATGTCAAAACCTATTGGCACTTTCGCTGTAATATTTTCCTCTCGGATACCTCGATATGCGAAACATTTTTCTGAAAAGAAATTTTAATTTTGATCGATGTAAAAGTGTATATCTTTTGTTACTAATGTGTTTCGTGGAGGGGAGTGAGAGTGTAAACATTGATGAACAGATTTATAGATTGGGGAGGGGGGAAAGACGACTTGCGTGTACAATTTGTACCAAAACTTGTCGGATCCAGTGGTCGAGTGAAGAATTAGGAAGAAAGAAAAAAGAGGGGAAATAGGAATATATAATAATAAAATGGAAGGAAATAAAATTAAATTTAATTAAAATTAAGGGAAAATTATTGATAAGAATCTGGAAATCTATTGTTAGAAATGTTTTTTTAAATAATGGAAAAACTGAGAGGAAAAAGCGTTTACATATATAGATACACATGTGTGCATATGTGTACATAGAAATATGTAAACATACAGAACCCCACATAGACATTCATGGATTTTGTATATGTATTCATATCTATACGTGTATATGTATAGATATAAATGCATATGCAAAATTAATATATATCATCACTAATCTTCCCCTCTCTTGACATAATATTGCTTGTAAAGAAGTGTTAGTAATATATTCACTTATTCCAATCAAGACAATGACTGGAAATTACAGGTCAGTGTACTGGTCCATCTTTCTATTGCTGCCGAGTACGTTATGAGGGGAAACATAGTTAGTAGAATATAAAATGTAGTAGGTAGGTGAGGTGATGTCTGGTAAAAAAAAGGATGTGTGGGACATAATCATCCGAGGAATAGTTTTGCTGATTATGGGTCACCTTGAGGAAACTGTACACTGTGAGTAATCCCAAATCTGTGTTTAGTCCTTCAATATGGGAATTTACTTTTCGGTGAATTTCAACTCACATCGGCATCCGCATTCCCGGCTGCCGAACGAAGACGTTAAAAGCACGAATCCGACGTCGTCGACGACATGATCAAGTTGGTTGAAGTGTACTAAAATTGATATATTGTTGTTGTTTTCACTATTATTTTGTTGTTATTGATCCGTATACTGAACTATCTTTCTCTCTGCCTGTGTCTGTCTGTCTCTCTCCCTGTCTGTCTGTCTGTTCCTCTCTCTCTCTCACTCTCTCTCTCTCTCTCTCTCTCTATATATATATATATATATATATATATATATATTGTGTGTATTTAAGCAGCATCTTTTCATTCATACATGTTTCATTAAATAATATAGACAAGTGTTGTCTATTTATTTTATGTAAATTTTTTTCGTAATGTCTGATAAGTTTAATAACATTATCGTTGAACGAAGAAAGATATTCACAATATTGATCCATATTTTTTTAATACAATCTAAGCTTTCGGGTTACATAAGCCATTATCAAAGATGTCAATTACAACATATTAAACAATATACGGACACGACAGTAATGACAGTCTGTCATTGTTTACGTAGATGATTTCGAAGCAACGATAAACACGTGCATATAAGACGCTAGAAGAGAAAATTGCACCGCATCATCACTGTCGTGTCCGTATATTTCTTTCTTCGTTCAACGATAATGTTATTAAACTTATCAGTCCTTGCTAGATTAGATAATCATTATATTTGTTTGTATTTCATTTGTAACCTGTAGTAGATATTACTTTTGTCAAATTTTCTTGATAACACAGCGGCCTTTTTATAGTGATTTTCCAAGCGTAGCTTAGATGTGGCACAAGGCCGAAATTACGGGGCACCCAGTGAGGATCGAACTCACTACTCAGTCGTAATTGTTCTAGCGAGCCAAGCTTGCTAACCATTACACCGCCTTGAGGTGCCCCCAGCGGCCTTTTTATAAATGTCATTCGGTTTTACTTCCTTCCACCCAATCTCTCTCCCCCACCCTTTTTCTTTTCTTTTCCTCTCCCTCTCTCATGTTCTGATCTTTAAGTTTAAATCGTCTATTGTGTGTGTATGTCACCACAAAATGTTTCTTTAATGTATTAGACATCTGAGTATATTCATATTTCTCTCACTTAAACCGTCTTTGACTCCCCTCTTTAAAACTTCTCTCTGTTAAATTTTAATCCTCCCCCCTTCATCTTTAGACCTTCCTGTTCTTCTCTTGTCTGTTACCCCTCCCTATAGCTTTCATTTACTCTAACATTCGTCCCTACACTCTCACTAAATTTTATTTTTTATTCCCGGATTTGTTTTTTTTTTTTTTTTTTTGTTTTCTTTTTGAATTTGTAGGTCTGATGAATTGGATCGTATTTACGATTCCAATGGAATAAATTATGACCATGGAATATTAGTGTTTAAGCCTTTTTATTATATCCTTACCTTGTCCTGGACATTGAGTTCTACCTGGATTCTATCCTCTTGGATTTTTTTTTATACAAATATATATATATATGTATGTATGTATATATATTTATATATATTTTAAATATATGATTGCATATGTATGTGCATATTTACTACTAATATATATATATATATATATATATATATATATATATATATATATATATATATATATATATATGACAGATCCGGAAATTTTAGTGTCCTGTTTAGAGACGTGTATGTGTGTTTACAATTGATATTATTCGTATTTATAATAACTGAGAACGCGTTCTTGCAATATTGCAATATTCCTCTTCACTTGACGCCACTTCAGGTGCACACCTGATGCCACTGATTTTAAATGGATAATAGTTATTCTTCAGGTATCAATGGCTAGAAAATTCCAATCCGATCGAAATATTTAATGCACTTTGTAAATAATTATTTTCGTATGTTTGAAAGAAGACATTCTAAAATATAAAATTCATTTTATATTTTTTATTGAGTTTTTTTTTTAAATATTATCTTGTAATGGTAAATATTCCTCTGTCGTTGTTGATGATTGTTAGAGAGGCTGACCGTCGAGATTTTTTCAAAGTCACTATCTCAGAATTGGAACCGAATATACAAAAAGCGAATCTGTTTACAGAATTTTAATTTTTAGTGTCACGAAACACCAAGAACTTAACTTAAATAACATTTGCGAGAATTTAGAGAATTCGTCTATTTCAGTACAAACATGCTCGAAGAATTACCAGCATCGATATCAGCGTATATATCTCCGTTAATAGCGTATTTTCATATATTAGTATAGATTTATTTTAAAATTTGGCTTATGTTAATTTTCAGTTACTGGTATGTGTATTTGTGTGTGTATGTGTGCGCACACACACTATGGGACAAGGATTTAATTAGTTTTAATATATATCTTATCTATATTATTTTAAAACTCTCATGGTCTTTTAAATAAAACAATGTGCAATATACTCACAAACATATGGATGCTGGTTTGGCGTTTATATATATCAAGTATATAATACGTTAAAATAGTTTTTCTTTCTGCCGTGCGCCGAAAGCTTAGGATTAGAGTCTCTGACTGATGCCAAATTGGTCAAGTTTTCTATCCCGGATGGAATCAATCAGATGTCTAGCCATACTGATGAGCTGTGATACAGCGAAATAGACTTCTATGCACACACACACATACACACACACACACACACACACTGGAACATTGTCTCAGATGAGAGTGAAAAATGTTCATCAAAGACGACAGAAAAGCATTTTATTTAATTTTTCTTGTTCGTACAAATAAATTTTTTTCTACTGAACATGAAGTGGCCTAAAATTGTCAAAATCCGCGATTCTTTTTGGAACGTTGATTTTGGAATTTGTTTTACGGGTGTACGTTTTCTTCTAGATAAACATAAGATAAATTCTTTAACTTTCAATTCAATAAAGACTCTTAATACACTACTAACATTGTTGAAATATAAAATATAATATAGGTTGCAAGGTAGCTAGATATATGTATTCCGATCCATATTTTTAATTGCTATATCTATTATAGACTAAAACTCCAAACAATTTCTCTATAAATATTCATAAAGTCAGCCAAAGAATTGGTGAACTAAGATCGATATATGATCGACTTTTGTAGGTTGGTGGCTATTTTCTGTTTCCATAATTGTTTAGTTATCAATAATATTAAGAGAATCAATAACACTTATATATATATATATATATATATATATATATATATATATATATATGAGGTATTTCCTTTTATTCATGGGTGGACTGATTTCAGTTTAGACTGTTGCATATTTACAACCAAAATAATAAAGATATCCGATGTTATTACGAGTTGCATCTTGCCCCTTGACTTCCTTTTCTATGAGTCATATATTGAGAGGATGTAGGCGATCATGGTTCTCTGAAATACTCTATCATATTTAGCATATAATAATATTCTTGTTTAAAGTTTATTCTTCCATCTGTTTACACAAACCTATTATGTACGTTATTCGCCGTATCACTCGGTCATGTGTTACCTTCAATATCTTCTCTAAATATCAATTTCTCAAACCCAGCTTTATTCATTTAAAATAATGTCTTTATGCTTCCGTTTTATTTAAAGATTTCTCGTTGCTTACATATTGCTTTTAAGGTATTCTGTCTTTCTTTTTTGTACATCAATTTTGCATCCTTTTACTACTGTATCATTTAGGTATTTTTTCACCACGATTTGCTTTATAGAAGGATAAATAGTATATAGCAGTTCTCTGTGTTTTGCTCTTTCAGTTTGTATTCGTTAATATTTAAGAAGAATTTTTTCAGCTCGTATATCTTTACATACAAGGATTGCAATTTTTCACTTATTGAATAAATGTGCCTTATCTTTTATTTACTATATATTCCCTATATCTTATATATAATATTAACTAATTTCAATCAGTGATTTTCTTTTCTTTTTAACGGATAATATTAGTAGGTACCCGTTTATCTCGTTATACAATGATACAGCCTTGTGTTGTCAAAATTCAATTGAGGGTAATAAATCGTTTGATATTTTCAAGGCGTCGACAAGAGCAATGATAATTTTAGAACATCGGGCGCTACCCAGACAATATGACACTACTAAAAGCCGTACCGGCAATATCCAAAGCAATAAAAAGTATTCAATTTGTGGCTGCTTTGGCTAGAGGGGTTGCCGGAAGTTTTTCAGTGTTAACAGACTTGACAGTGTTGACAGAATTTTTTTTTTGTCTAGTCCGGATTATCTGTCTAGTTTTATTTTCCGTGTTTCAATATTATCGCAAGGCATCAGAGATTAATAATTCAGGGTTTTCCTTCCTCTAAATGAACAACATTACCAAAAGGATGAGCTACATTTGCCCGAAGCTGATGGCTATGAGGCGTTAGTCGTCCGATTTCACTTCATCTCCGGCTTGGAGCTGGGCTTAATTGATAGAAGGCATTTAACACGCATGTAACTAAGACGTTATTGATTTTATATTCCCAATATTTCACATTTTAATGTTAACCATATTGTCTGGTCTCCTTTCTTGTTTGGGATTTGGGAGTGCACATTCATGGTCAAATGTACCCTCTGTCTAATGTTAACCTTTTCAGCTTGCTGTGTACGAATGTTGTAAAAATAATAGATACCTTTTCATTTGAGATAATAAATAAACTGCGGAAAAGGCGCTTTCTGAATATTTTAGAAAATAAGCACCCGTAAACAAATCAGAGCTTAATGTCTAAAGTCTTATTTCTACGTTGAAGATATTGTATCTGAAATAAGGAAATTGAATCTGAAGCAGAATTTAAGTGTTTTCACTGACGTTTTATCTTCTCGCAAAACGCATTAAGAGGCAAAGCCACAAACCTTTATCTCTCAAACAACTTTAAGAAAAAATTGTGTAAACATTAAAAATACGTTGATATTAGATTACGTTTTCTGTAGAGAGCAGAGCATCATTAAGGAAACTAGTCGAAAGCTTTTAAATGATGGGTTCCAGACGAATAGAGTTTTAACAAAAACTAAGCACTCTTCCCGATTCAGCATTGCAAATCGAAGCTAAATTTTAAAAAGTATTCTACGATATTTATTTTTCTGTTTAAGTTTTAAGTGTTCCTTTCATTGTTAAATATTTCCTACTCTATTTTTTAATGAGTTCACGTAGGTATTGTCATTATTAATGTCAGCCATGCAACACATATTAAAATAATGAATGAATTATGCAAACTAAAACATATCCTTTGTTTGAATAAAAATGTTATAATTATATTCTGCACTATTATTTTCGAAACTCTCCTTTCCTAGCTTAGCAGCTAGTTTTCGGCATTTCACCATTAAAATAAATAGATGCAACTGTGAGTTCTATTTTAATAATATCTTTCTCTGATCTCTTGCTTCGTTACTATGTGCAATCTTCAGAAATATAAATGCAACATCAAATTCAATTTCAGTTCATTTATTGTCCTTTTCCTCACTTCTCGTCACTATATTTTCTCATTCTCTTTTACAACCCATAACACCCTGCGTCTTAGTGGTATTATCGCCTTGCTTTGAGTGAAACATTAAAGAACACAACTTATCTGGATACCTCACAGAAATTTGTTTAAAGATTCGCTTGTGTAAATCTTCCGACTCCTTGCGTTGTAGTCAACTTTGAATTTAAACATTTATCTTCTGTCTTCATAATTCTTGTTTTTTTTATTGTTTTCCATCTTTAATAATGTTTCATTTTTTTATCATATTCTCTCATACACAGTAACCACTTATTGCTTAATGGCTTTAGTGCTTGCGGCGAAATGATAAAAAATATCAATTACTTTCCTTAGTTTCTCTGCAGAACTTTCTATTACAGTCTTTTCAATGCTTCTGAAACTTTCTTCTATTGACAATTCTTGTAATTCAAGTAGGTCCTTGCATGTAATAAATATATTGCACCATTTTAGCCTCTCCCTGAAAGTTGTAATTATTTCATTTATATTCCTTCTGATATTACTGTAGTATTAAAAACTGGTTTAATTTTTATTCTGTTTACAATATGTTTCTTTATTATTATAAGGTTATATTTAGTGTTACGCGTATTTATGTTGCTATGCCACTTTTCTATTATTATTTTAGGCTATGAAATAAATAACAACAGGCCTAGCTTGAGATGCCTTGAGTAATAAAGATTTTTCCACCGAGAGTAAACGAAACTGCATCCCATTTCTCCATCAAAGAATTGTTTCTATGCAGGTTACGGCGACAGTATCGATTTCCATAGAAATTCGAATTCACAGATTTTTTTTGTTTTTGTTTGTTTTTTTGTTTTTTTTCAATAGTGGACAATTCTCCCTGATATCGAATACTATTTGAATCTTCTAATCTAAATTGCAGGATTCATATAATATATATGTATTAATATTTGTAATGTTAGGTTTCCACACCATTAGACTGATGAAACATTAGGCCGGAAATAGGATATAACAATGGTTTCGCTAAAGACACTGGAACAAGAAATGCAAAATTTATATTCATAATGATATCAGAGGGAGTGAGAGAGAGAGAGAGAGAGAGAGAGAGAGAGAAAGAGAAAGCAATACAAATGCAGAAAACCGTATACCCATGTTTCGTAGACGGCGCTTACAGATCTTGGGAAAATAATACAATAATCCAGAATATATACTGGAAAGCAACCATTTGAACTGAGTTTATAACAGGTATGCCAACACAGAAATGGGCGTAAGACAAAGGGGAAGTCTTTCCAACACATATTTTTAATTGTATACAGCGAGGTAATATCAAGAGAAGCTTTAATCGGATCTATTATTGGTAAGCACAAGCATAACACAATGTGCGTACGTTATAGTATTGATGATAAATTCAGAAATCAATATGAAGTAGATCCTACAGAGTATAGTAAATGGAATCATAATAAAAGGATGTACCATCGATTGTAAGAAGAGACCGTGTATGCTTTTCAGAAATAGAAATGGAGTAAGATGTATCTAAAAAGTGGAAATATCCCAAGAAATTTTATTCTGTGGAAATTACTTAAACAGATTACGGAAAATGTGACACAGAAATCCGAAGTAGCATTGAAATAATAAAATATGTAATTCAGAAATTAATCAAAGTGTTAAGAAACTAAATTCACCCCAAGCATAGCCATAAAGACACTAGGACAGAAAGAGTCTAGTGGGTGTCAGAGAATATGGAACAGACTACTATAATGGATAGGGGACAAAAAACGAGAACTAAGAGGACGGAAGACAAAATCGCCATTTCATTTAAATCTTTGAAGATTAAAGTTGACTCTGAAGTAAGAAGTCAGAACAGAGTTTCACAAGCAAAACGAGCAACAGAAGAAAGTGTTAGCATATAACGTATGGTTATATCCAGCCATTTACACTGCAAAATGATGAGAGCTTCCTTCCAATCTAGTATTGCTCTTACATTCATAACATCCTGGTACCATAGCGTAATTTTTATCAGAACAGTTACCATGAAAGTATGTATAGAAGAGACAAAGTGAAGCTATGTTTCGTTGATGGAAAGGATTTTCTTTCTTTATAAACAGTTATTTAACACCAGTCCTTAGAATTTCTTCAGAGGTAAAGAGGAGAATTGAAGCAATAGGTATGGGCTTCTGCAAAAGGATGATGGGAATAACATGACCGGGAATTGTGAGCAACGAGGAAATTGTAGGAAGCAAAACTGAAGATATTTTAAATCAGAAAAAGGCAGTGGAAAATGAGCAATGTTACTATTTTCTCCCCCTGTCACATATGATGATCGTCTGCTACTTTTACTTCAGTTCTTTTCATTTTCACTACCAACATTACACAACATGACAACAAACGATCAAAAAAGTAAACCGAAAACAGCTCTAAAAAATCACCTAAACCCTTTAACATAACATTTTTTTTAACATCAGTGGTATTGGAACAAATTTCTGCAGTGTGTAATCGTTCCTCAGTGAGAAGCCTCCTGATATACTGGCTCTCTGCGAACCCTTAACTTTTCAATTATTCAATCCCTCACACAAATGGTTGAATTTACCACACGATTCCCCAGTAAACCTGACGGTAACGCTTCCTTTCTCGCTCTCTGTTTCAATCCCATCTTCGAGACTTGTCGTGCCACGTAGCTCTGTCCTCTTACCAATTCTGACTATGCTGAAGTGTCTCTCAACAACATCTTCTACTCCACACCCAGCAAATATCTCCTACTAATAGAACATCTTTCTGTTATCAACGAACTGACTAGGACTTGTTCCATGGTTCATTCGCGATGTCACCTGGAATGTGGTCTTTAATCTCCCCGTTTAAGAATGTGCTTCCGAGGTCTCCTGTGTAAAAGAAAGGATCGAGGCTTTCCTCACCGCAATGAAATATAAAGTTAAATCGCGCTCATCCCCTTGGTTCTCTGTTGCTTGTCAGATTACGGCAGACTTCTCTTTGTCTCTGCCCGTAATGTTTGCAACGTATCCTCATTGAATCAAAGTCACTATTTGCTGAAAGAATGAACAACGTATTGCATCTTGCAAAATCGGCTCCAAAGATTATTGGCATCTCTGCAAGAGCGTACTAAACAACAGCAAACCCACAATGCCTCCTTTATTCAAACAATTTGTGGTCCTATCTTCCTCAGCCGAGTGCTTTGCTCGAAAATTCTCATCCAATTCAACATTCGACTCATCCGGTGTACCCACACACGATTTCTCCCCTAGAACTGAGGCTCTGTTGAGCGAGTTGCACATAACCCCATCGTTGATATTGGGCATCATCTCTAAATTAGACTTCCATAAAGCTAGATTTGGGGAAGGTATAGCGGCCATTGTCTTGAAGAAATGTGCTACTGAACTGGTTCCTGTTCTCTCCAATCTATACAATTACTGCCTCAACGACTCCTGCTTTTCATCCTGTTGGAAGTCTTCATTTGTTGTAACTGCCATTAAGAACTCTGGCGACCCTTCTGACCCCTCTATTTACCGTCCTATCAGTCTCCTACCCCTCTTCGGCAAAGTCTTCGAAGCTTTAATCAACGCCGAAGTGGTTAAGCACTTTACATCCCATGATCTGCTCTCTGACAAGCAATATGGTTTCCGCTTTGCACGATCTACAGCTAATGCGCTCACAGCCATAACTGATTTTTATTACATTGACGGAGGAGCACGTGCTGTGACTCTATATATCTCTAAAGCGATTGATAGCGTTTGGCAAGCTGGCCTCCTTCATAAGCTTCAGGGATACGGTATTACAGGATGATTATTTGTCTTAATACAATTATTCCTGACAAACTGTGAAATGAAGAACGTCTTTAACGTATTCCCCTCCAGTTTCTTTTTTCACGAAAGCAGGTGTACTCCAAGGCTCTATCCTGGGTCCTACAATATTTCTTATGATCATTAACGATCTTCCCGATGTCATCAGTTCCCAAGTTGGCATTTATGCAGACGACACTACTACTAAAGAGGAAATCTGTTATCTCTGGTCAAACTAACATGGTCGTTGGTTTCGAAAATAGTCTCCAGTCGTTTGTTCACTAGGGCAGGAAATGGTTGGTTAAATTTAATGCCTCCAAATAAGACTTCTCTGTATTACACACCACAGAGAATTCTTCCTGACTCACATAAGAATGCCTGATGTCCAACTTCACGAGAGCACCTCTTTGCGACTGCTTGTCACACGCTGTCCGCTGACATGAGATTTAATCAATAGCTTCATCGACCAAAAGGAAAGTTCTTTTTCTATGCCACACCAGAAAGTTTTTCTTGCCCGAGTCCATCCTTCAAAACTATAAATCAACCATTTGCACTTGCATGAAATATTGCTGTCATATATGATCTGGTGCCCCCGTTGTTCGTCTTAAGGTCCTCGACAAAATCCAGAGACGGATATACAATGTGATTGGCCTTGATCTGACATCTCGTTTACAGTCACTCTCACACAGACTGCCGTCGCCACCCTCTATGTTTTCTGAAGATACTTTCACAGTAACTGCTCCAACGAGCTACTTTCGCGTGTTCCTAAACTGCATTAATTTAAACGTGCCTCTAGGTCGGCATCACAGTACCACCTTTTCACTGTCGAAACGATTAAATGTAGACGTCTCTTCTACTCCATGTCTCGCACTTTCCGTCTGTGGGACTCCCTTTCTCGTACTTGCTTCCCTGATAGCTATAATCTCCAACTATTGAAATGTATTGTCAATCGACATCTCCAAATGCCTTGATCTATTCCCCGCCCTTCTCTTAATCCTTTCTTATTTCGCGCCTCTTTACTCGTGCTCCTACTTTCTGTAATCCCTTGCGTGCTAGTGGGACTTCCGCCTTGCTTGGGGAGAAAAGCTTAAAAAATGTATAGGTAATTCAATCGCCCATAGAAATTAAAATTTATTGTCTCTTCAGGAGATTCTTCCTTGTGACATAATTGGGTGAATACACTTCAGTTATACAATTAAGCCTGAAACACATATGCATTGACATCTATTTATAAGCACATTGAGCTAATAAGTACCTTTATAGAATGTTAAGCATACTGTATGAAAATACAAATATATTCAATTCATTGACGTTCAGTAAATATATTTTACGAATGGCAAGAGGATATGTGAAACAGTTCTTTATATAATTTTATTCAATATAAAATTTATAATAAAGAAAAAAACTCTTTTGTTTTCTTATTTTTGATATTGCACTATCTTCATGCAATACATTTAAAAAAACATCGCTATAACAAAAGAATTATTATCTGAAATGTGGTTCTTATTAAGCCTAATGAATATACCATGGACCAAACATTTGAGAAACGATAAAGTTACTGAGGAAATTGGAATAAAACGGACACTTATACTTAACATCAGTGAAAGAGAGTTGAAATCTCTAGAGTACATAATGAGAAAATAGGGCTTCTTAAAATTTATATTCACGGCCGAAAACAAAGCGTTAACATTCTACGTGGTTTCATTAAATGTAAAGGGAAACCAGCTTTTAGGAGAAATAGAAAGAGACAAACATTTTAAGAGGAAGAAAGGACAGGAAACAAAATCTTGATCGCCAACGTCCTAAAATTACGCGGTACCTCTGAATATGAATACTCTCTAATCATTGCAGTGAAATTCACGTTATATGACTTGGTTCGATGCTGGCAATGCAATAAATCTATTTTCTCGTTATTTCTACGATTTCCTTTTCCTCTTGTAGTTTCTTTTTCCGAAATTTTCCATATTTTACATCTTCTATTTTAACTTAGCTTAGATCTAAATTTCCTGTTTTAACATACATATGCTGTTATTTTTTTACTTCTTTTATGTCGACTGGCGGTGATGTCACATCAAAGGTAAGAAAGAACTAAAATAGTTTCGAGAATTTCGGCAAACTTGTCAGGTCGAATCAGCTGCGCAATTCGATTTGATTTCTTATCATTTGAAATGTATGATCATTTTTGGTGACCTTTTATTTAATCTCCCTTGTATATGTTCTGTGTACATGTTCGGATATATATATATATATATATATATATGTTTGCAAATATTCCTTACATTATTTATTATTACGTTATTCGTCACTCAGTATTTCTCCATCTTAACTGCACCCCCTCTATTCCCACGGAAAATACTTATATAGAGAGAGTGTTCAGTAAATGTAAAATACATAGATACATATATATATATATATATATATATATATATATATATATATATATATATATATATATATATATATATATATATATATATATATATATATATATATATATATATATATATATATATATATATATATATATATATATATATATATGGTGGCATATTATTTCTTCGCATGCGCTGATTGTTTTGGAATTTGTCGATTGCAGAGTATAGTAGCGTTAGTTGGGCATTGTCTGTGAGAAAAGGAGTACCATAACGCAATTCACTCCGCTAGTGATTTGAAAGCAGCATTATGTACTACTTGGCATTCGCATCGGATTCTCCAAGTGCTGGGTGCTTATCTGAGGACAGTGCAGAGGATTTGTAAAAAACCAGATGAGATATTAATGGAGAGCACGAAGGTGTTTGGAGTAATCACTAATGCTGATGACTTTATGCCTTCATTCATCTTTTCCACGGGGAGTGTAGTGCTGCCCTGAGTCAAGAGATTGGTAACTGAAAGACACTGTGTTTGGCATCATGTCACACAAGCAGGAGTACACGTCATGGCTGTCAGATAATTTCTGCGATCACATCAGCATTTACATATAGCCACTTAACTCCCCCAGACTGCAATCAACTCGGTTGTTATATGTGGGGCATATATATATATATATATATATATATATATATATATATATATATATATATATATATATATATATATAGGACCTGAGGTTTGTTTCCTATTGCAGAACTCATACGAAACTTCTCGAACATTCAGGATCGTAAATGTAAATATAAAAACAGTGCATATACTCAAATAAATTGTATCTATTAAAATAACACATAATCAGAAAATATGTTAAATAATTGTCGGATTAAATCCATTTCATAATATATATAAATTTTATATATATTTAAATTGGTATATAATGTCGGTTTAACGTAATATATCAGTTAGTGTGGATGAGATTTGCAAATAACTAAATTAGTTGTAACGTATTTTTTATAAAATAAAAAGATACTATACAACTAATTTAAGTATTATGTAAAACCAACATTATATACCAATTTAAATGTCCCTCCGAGAAAAATTCAAATATATATGTTCGGTATACGACAAATACACTAACAAGAAGGCTTACACTCCCCATGTCTGACCATTCGTCTCTTGCGAGACATCTACAACAACATTCCTGTCCGCATTCACAGTATAAAAAAGTACTAATCGAGAGTACAAATATCCTACACCATGAAAACAACAAATTCAGATTACAGATTCTAGAAGTATTTTATATTAAAAAACTTTAAGCCACACTGAGCAGAACCAAATATGAATACTGCAGTAATGTTCTGAAATGCTTGTAAAGGAACAGTTTTTTACGCTTTAATGAGAGCATTACCATGACATTAAATCCGAGAACAATGAATTATAGATAATTTTTTTCGTTCTAATGAATGTTCAGTGTCAATCGTTTTGAATTTAAAAGCATAATGAATAAATTACGCTAATGGATAACAACGCACAGCTTTGTATAAAATGTTTGTACTAACGAAAAACATTTAATTCTGTACTACTTGCACCCCTGAAGATGATCTTGAAAAAATTCGACATTACTTGGGAAATGAAAATAAAAGAAATTTAAACAGATATAGCACATTTCTCTCATGCTTTAGCATGGAAGGTTATTCGTGAGTATGAACGGATTTTATTAATAATTAACTGACATAATGTCTGTAATATATTCAATCAGACATGACTAAAAGAGAATGTGCTAGAATTATATATATATATATATATATATATATATATATATATATATATATTATAAAATGGATTAAATCTGACAAGTATATAATATATATATACACACACACACACACACACACATATATATATATATATATATATATATATATATATATATATATAAATGTATATGTATATATATATGTATGTATATGTATATTTTGATAGAAGAGCGACAAAATACATTTGAAAGATAAAATGACATAATGTCTGTAATTTATTCAATCAGACATGCCTAAAAGAGAATTTGCTGCTTAAATACACACACACACACACACACACACACACACATATATATATATATATATATATATATATATATATATATATATATATATATATATATATATATGTATATGTATATTTTGATAGTAGAGCGACAAAATAAATTTGAAAGATAAAAAAATAATACTGACAAGTAAAGAGCTTTAAAATAGAGGGTTGCTGAGAAAAATTCATATTCCAGTTTGAATTCTTGTTAATTAATGTTATTACTTAATATTGCGTTGTGTTTTATACATGATTTTATCCTTTTAATGGATGCCTTGGGATTGTTTGAAAAGGCCATATTAGGAGCAGTCCCGCAACATTTTGTATCATTGTATCGAATGCTTTTTAGCGTTTAACTAAAACCCGTGTAGAGAATATCCTAAAACAGTTACAAGCATTTTCGTTTCATATCATGCATCACTTTTATTTGTCAAAATACACAAACCGAGAAGAAATAAACGTACCAATTTGGGTCTAATTGTTATGTTTATTTTACAGGTGAATGAAATTGGCTTCGATGAAGTTTATGCTACATCTACGACGAATTGACCACGTTTTCAAACGGGAATCCAGTCACAAGTTCATACAGCGTGGGTACTGTCTTTATTCTGGTATTAAACTGGCTTACCTAGAAAATGCGTGGGCGTCACGTCTGATATGCAAGACACATACCGAGTATCTGCATCGGTGAACAAACGCAAGAAGAGTTGTCTGAAGTTTGAATATTCCATGTTTTCGAGGGAGCCAACAAACCATAGTAATGATTGCTACTTCTGTGCTATTGATGTAACTAGGATCAACAGAAAGAAACAGAGCAGCCTCAAATATCACGATCCTCAATCAGCAGATCCTCCTTATCTTATTGTGATGAAATTCCAATACCTGTCTTTGGAAAACTTCCTGATAATAATAAGGAAGTTTTCTCCAGTGTTCAAGAAAATGAAGTAGAGTAGAAGAACAAGAAAAATTAAGAAAAAAATATCCCTCCTCTCCGCCAGTGCTCGCATCACATTCTGCCGCAATTGACATCTAGTGTACTTTCGTTTTTTTTTCAATAAACATAAACTAAAATTAAGTTACATCTGTACTGAAAACTTACAGAAAGTTATTAAGAAACATAATGCTAATATCTTAAATAAACACCTAGACCAAATTTAGAAGATATAAAAATAAAAAGAGATGAAGATAAACAAAAATTATGTAACTGTAGAAATCCTCATAACTGTCCTTTATAAAAAAATGTCGCACGGAATCATTAGTATACTAATGCAATACCTGATCTATTGAGAATCCCGAATGCATAAAAATCTATATAGTTTGCACAAGACATGAGGTAAAAAATTTTCAATCAACATCAAAGTTCATTTAGGATAAAAAAAATACCGAAATCCCTATCGACGTCCCTATCGAAATATTTCAGGCACTTAAAAAAAAATTGCCCATTATTGTGGCACCATTTACGAGGCAGAAAAGGAAAAGAAAGAAAAGAAGGCAGAAAGAAAGGCGAGACGAATCGTGGGAGGTAGGCAGAACACACACACGGCTAAGAGACAATGGATATATTGATAAGTAACAAATGGCGAAAGGGTGTCATTACAATGACAGGGAAATTCCGAGTAAAAAGAAAGGGAAAGAAAGAAAGAATCAGATGTGTTTTGATAACGGCTGTGTTATCTAGGGGTACGCAAACAAACGGCTGGTCGACTGGCCAAAGAAAAAAATTCAAGTGAAAATGTTATTTCGATAAGTGACGAAAAACAGGGACTTTGGGTTGATATGGAAAAATAAATCGCGACACACACGAAGTAACTACACTGACCGATTTTCTTGCCGCAGAACATCTTTATGCCTGCGATAATAGAATTATGTTAACAAGAAATGTTCGCCAAAGAAAAGTCCAATTGAAAACGTTAATTTTGATAATTGACAAAACACAGGTGTAACTACAGGGCTTTGGGTAGATATGGAAAAATTAATCGCGACACACACGAAGTAACTACACTGACCGATTTTCTTGCCGCAGGACATCTTTGGCCTGCGATAATAAAATTATGTTATCAGAAATATGTACCGAAGGAAAATGAATGGGGACCCAGAAGTGTTTTTTCTTCTTGCTTCGAGGCGACAGACTGACTGAAACTTTGGAGATGTTTCTTTTTTGAGGCCGTGTTAAGAAGACCACCCATTCTGATAATTGGCGATAAAAATACCTGACGAAAACCACGTGTAGAACAAGAGTTATATTGTCCCGTTTGCGGCTAGGGAAATTATAACGGCAATTAAGAGGTAGAAAAGGGAAAGAGAAGAGATAATTTTTTTTTAGTTAAGCAAGATATTTTTTTTCTTCCTGAAACAAAGCCGCGGATTCGTCCACGCCGACTAAGACATCATTGGTCAAGTGGTGATCACGTGATGCACGAAGGAGTAAGAAAGATATTTTTTTTTGGTTAAGCAAGATATTTTTTTCTTCCTGAAACAAAGCCGCGGATTCGTCCACGCACGACTAAGACTTCATTGGTCGAGTGGCGATCACGTGACGCACGAAGGAGGCTGTCGACGCCTCATCCAGAGTATAGGTATGAGAAGCTGCCACGAAGAAGTGGGGAGGGCAGTTCACGCCCTCTGAAGTATGGTGAGAAGGTGGGAGTGAGGAAATGTTCCCAAAAATGGAAAAGAGTGGAAAATCCCTAACCAGAAATAAAAGAGGTGGGTATGTATTTAGAATTATCGAGGGACCCCCGACGTCGACAGACCCACCTCGGTTTTGGTAGGCGTCCATAAAAGCGAAGCCCCTACGAGCAGAAATCAGTTTCGGGCTCCAGCGGAGAGTTGAGTTCCAGCAGTTCCAGTGAGTTCAGCTGACCAAGATTCACGCACATTCCGGGCTCCTCTTCAACCCAAGAACAATTATTTTGAAGAGCGACTTAGATCCAGACCACCGAAATAAGTTTTTTTCGACTTTCGTCCAAAGACACACCGAAACACCAATTTCTTAGAGAGCAAACAACTTGAAGTGTTACAACTTGCCTAACGGAAAACGACGTGTCACAATCAACAGAACGGGTCGGGAGATAGATGCAGTCCTATGTATCGAACAACTAGACATAAAGTTTGTTACCTTTTTCTTTGATACTTTGAACTTTTGAGTTTTCATTTTATTTTCTTTATGCATATTTGTGTGGTATCACCCCCGTTGAACTCAGTTTGCATTACGGCCCCGACTACTGATTGATCTCGTCTGCCTAAGATCAATTCACAACGTGGGTGGGCGGACTGGAGATCAATGCAGTTACCTTGTTAACCAGGCGTTTGAAGCGAGTTGGGAACGACGAGGCTGATATCAAATCTAACCAGATTCCCACCCGAATCACCAAAAGGTTAGAACGTCACATTTGGGTGCCGCGACCGATACCAAGCCAGTTGGTCGTCACAGGACGAGACAACACGACTGACGCGACAGGCGGACGTCACGTTTAGAGCAGCGACACCCGAACGGAGCAGCGAGGAGAGAACAGCTGTCGCCGCGGCGAGGACGTCACAATTGGTGCTGTTTGGGGACGTCACAACTGGTGCCGTGGTAGATCAGGATAGAACGTCACAGTTGGCGCTGCGACCAGGGGACGACGTCACAACAGTAAAATGGAAATTAATCAGAAAAGCTAGAATATGTAGAGCATTAAATGTCCAGTAGCCTTTGTGCATGCATGAGAAACTATATATTACTAAGTTTATAAAATAAAAATTTACTGAATCAAGAAAATAAAATAGCTATTCTTTGCGGATATTGTCAAAAATGTTCCTTAAATAATATTTAAAAATAAAATAAAATAATTAAAAAATTTAAAAAAATGGGAGCTGGTAATATACATATTTATATTTGATATGTAATAACAATTTGTTAAATAATTTTAGTAATTCTATTATATTTATTTGTTTTAAAAAGAAATACAGTCTATTAGTAATTAAAATTAAAAATAATATTTTAAAATTGTAGTTCAATATAACGTATTCTAATCAAAACACCACTTTTAGAAATAATCTTTATGTGTGCAAATATGAATTTAACGGAAAAAATGCCGAAAAAATGTTTGTCGTTGATAAAAAACCAGATGACATGTGTTGAACGGATGTCATAATTCTTTGAAAAATGCACCCCTAACCTACCTAGACTTAACCTCTTTTTCGAAAGTAACTCATAATTGATACAAAAATAGTTAATAAAAATGAACACGCTACGGCCCCTGTATAAATGTTTGGCTGTCTCTGTATCCTTGGAAACAAAAATTATGAATGTATGTGCTTTTAAAACTTATTTAAATTAAAAATAAGCTATTAAAAAAAATCGCTTGAAGATGAAACAGAATTAAGGCTTTTAATTTAATTATATAATTAGATTTAAACGTTTTTGCTTCGGTTTTTGAAACATGGTAGTTCCTGTGTAGCGAAGGAACAATATTTCTAAATCAGTTAATATATATATATATATATATATATATAGTTTATGCAAAATTAGGTAATCCGTATGGGTAGACCCAAGGAGGATGATATCCGGAGAGCTCAATGTAAATTCAGAGCAAATATGTTTGAATAAAACAGACCACTTTAAGGTTTCATGTATATATATATATATATATATATATATATATATATATATATATATATATGAAAGTCTGTCAAAAAAAATCGCACAGATGCAGGTTTGAAGCCCAATGAAAAAAAACCCGATACGAGTAAACAACTAACAAAAGAGCTCAATACAACCGTAGAGCAGATCTAGATCGTCAGGGAAAGTCGGCTTTCCCTGACGATCCGTTTAGGTGAAACCTAGGTAGCTTTGTCTGGCTCACTAGGTTTATCTATCTATCTATCTATCTATCTATCTATCTATATATATATATATATATATATATATATATATATAATGATGTTTATGAAAGGGATCATATTTAATTAGTAAAAAGATATCACAGCAATTAAAAGTTTAGGTACTTTTCGGATAACACATCTTCAGAAAAAAATGATATCTTCCCCATGTAAAGCTAAAAAGTTGAAAAACGAAATTATTTTCAGCAACTGGTGTTAAAATATAACAAATCTAGGAGAGTGAAAAGCACAAAAAAAAAACACCATTTTCCTCGTTAGGCGTTGGATTGGCGTTCATCTTCCGGAACAAGGCCAAATTGCGTTTTAATTCTCTCTCCCTACACAGGACATGACGCTGTATATTAATAACAATAGACCCCAAGATATCTTAGTGGAGTCTTGTCCGTTCCTTGTGCACGACAGAGAAGAACATGGTAGAATAGTCCATCCTGCAAGCAACAGAAGTCAATAAATGCTCGCCGATATTGGAGTCATGAGCCTGTGAACACTGGGATGCTCCAGGCTCATGGCTACGGACTTGGCCCGGAACATCCTGGGCGATCCTAACCTCTAACCACTGGATAGTCTTAACCTTATAATCGATCAGATATCGACATATATTTATATTGATATACAACTAAACTCTGCTGATGGACTGGCAAGGTATCCCTCGACTAGAGGTTAAATCTCTTCTGGTTGAAAAATATTACGGACCAATACTGCATTAAAGGCGTTATACGATGGATTAATGGATAGTGGCTGTGATTGAATAATCGGACAGTCGAGTTCGAATGCCAGTCGAATCCAATACATTACGTGCTAATATCCCTGGAAATGGTGTAAATCGTTTTCTTCTTCCCCTAGCCACGGGTAAGTAGCAAGGCAAACCGGGATCTATAGGCTTGGATGTCAACTGGTCTACCGCAGAAAGAAATGGCAACCTACTATTTGAAAAGATCAGCCTCGTCAGTCATTTATCGAATGATACATGATCGTCTACGTGTGTATCACGCATGACACACAACTGATTGCATTAAAATATTGGTTGATGAAAGAGGATATTCTATCTATATATTTGACTCACGGGACCAATCCTCGGTAGTCTAATATATACAGAACATTTAGGGGGACCATATATCTTAATTCTAACGAACTTGACAATTTTGCATTCAGTGGTAGCTGTGATAACATATTCCGGATAAAAACAGCTGTTTAATATTTCTAAGCTCAGCATCAAGCCTGCTCTCAGAACACAGCATCAAAGGAAAGTGAATCAGGCTAATGATAAGAGTGATTTTTCTTGATTTTGGGAGCAAATGACACCAATGCGAGGTATAGCCCAGAAAAGGCTGGTTTCGGATAAACACTACTGAGAAATCCCGAAAGCGTTCTTTCTACATACACATCCAGGAGAAGTAAATGATTTTTCGCTTCTACCTCCATATTATTAGGACCTTGTATAAGTTCTCACTGTTTTCCAGCAAATGGTTCTCACAGAACTGCTTGCGTGTAATTTCAGATGGCAACGCTTGTATAAGGAAGTACTATATGCAAGCTGGAACATTCCGCCGAAGTTTTGGTATATTTTAACACCAGTTGTTGAAAATATTTTTTTCTTTTCGGCTTCTTACTTTTATATGACGACGATATTATTTTTGAAGATGCGTCAGCCGAAAGATTTGAAACATTGTATCGTAGAAATAATAAAATATATGTTACTGGAAGGCTTCTAGAACACTACTGGACCTTATTTCGCATATATATATATATATATATATATATATATATATATATATATATATATATATATATATATACGGCGTAAATGAAAAATTGTACAAATCGTGTAAAAGCTAAATGTTCCATTTGTTAGATTAAGATTTGAAACAGTGCATCTTAGAAATAATAAAATATATGTTACTGAAGGGTTTTTAGAACACTACTGGACCCTATATCGTATATATATATATATATATATATATATTATTCCAGGATCCTTTTCCAACATATTCAAGATAATCTTCGTCCTCTCTACTTTCTAACTTTCTGTCCTTGTGCCTCAAAGTTTTCACGTACGATTTCATTTTCAAGTCTTTTTTCACCACTTTTTTCAGTGTCATAGCTGAAACTCTTCTCTCACCGAACAAATGTTTTATCTATTAGGATCAATATATTCTAATTGATCTCTAAGGCTGAAGATAAAGATCCCTGTTCCTCTCTTGGCCTTCTGATCAGGTTGTCCTCTCTACTATTCCCTCTTATTTAAACTTATTCATCGTTGTCTTGATGATTCGTGAAAGGACATTGAAGATAGAAGCAATAGTATGAATGTTGGTACCATTACTAACGACATGAATGATCTTTTTTCCTCTCATCATTGCGCATTTGAGAAGACAGTGGTGCTGACATAAAACGATTTCGACCTATTCTTTTAACCTAAGATCTTTGGTCTTCGTTACGTCAGGCACTGTAAGGATTATCTCAAATTAGTCTAACTTATAAATATCTGAGAATAGTATTTAACAGAATGAACCAAACTGCCATTTCGTGATACTTAATTGAATAATATACCAATTCAAGGGAATTCTTATGCATGATTATTAATATCGAATAAATATAAAAGTTGAAACACTCAGTGAAGGATCAGTACATTTGGAAAGGGTGAATATTCATGTTACAAAAATACCATCAGTAAAACAAGAATATTTTCGAAGAAAGAACATTTTTATCGAACCAATGGAAAATAGTTGCATTTTTATAGTGCATCCATTTATAAAAACTCATCTAGAAATATATTTTCAAGTATGGGATTAGGTAGTCGCTCTATGTTCTCTAAAAATTATTATTAGCAAAAATTCTACATTCCTTTAAATTTGATTCTTGAATCCATATAGCCTGGCGTATAAACGATTCAATTAACAGTCGTACATATAAATTTCTGTAATCTTGTAATTTATATGCCTTTCTGATACAACTACGGTGAGTAGTAAAGTAAATAGAGAAATCCTTGCATATCTATCACGACATATGTTTAAAATTCGGTTAGAACTAATGACAAGCTAAGTGAAGACTTCTTCTCATGGCTGTATTATACATCTAATCATCATCACATCAAACCCCCTGCTGAGTATGGCAGAAGGATACTTGTCCATATGAGGACCTGACAAGTTACTCATATATTCAGGTTTCGTGCTCACGTCTGAGTCATTATGAAAGATATTCCTGTTCTCTTTATAAGGTTGTCACTTCATTTTCTATATCTGCGTCTCCTTTTGTCCTAAGAGGATTTTTTTTTTAAATCTTATAACCTGACCTTAACATTTCAGCTTCCTCGTCTTGAAGATTGTGTGATTATTTGTTGCTTGTTGCTGTCTCTTACTCCTCATATGTGATACGGTCTTCTTAACAGGTTCTTAGGTTGGTATTATAGATCTCATTGCTAATGCATGCATCCATCAATGTAACTATACTGTTGATGTCCAAGATTGGTAGGTGTACAGAAAAATATTAAACCTGTAACAGCCTGATCTTTGATTTAGAGACAACGCATATCAAACACACTCGACTAACCTAGCATTGCAATAAAAAGAGAGTATACATGTCTGAAATCGTTTCTGATTTATTTTCCTAAGATGACTGGAATAAAAGTCCTTTTGACACATTATGGGTCAATATATCATATATCAAGTAGGTACCTTCAAGAGATCGCTAAAAAAGAGCATAGCACGAGGAAAAAAGACGCCAAACTTGACGAAAACAAAAATTTATCGTCTAAATGTTTATGTTAATATTAAGAGTAAAGATCAATGTTTATTTTAAATATTTTAAAAAATGTTCCTTCTCTTTAGAAGAATCTGAATTTTGATTTAAATATCCTTGTTTCTCTTTGTATCACCGGAACTAGTAAAATAACATATACAATTTTAACACGTTTTTTTTTTTTTTTTTTTTTTGTATGACACACATTATCATTGTTGGATGTTAATGAAACTTTCAGAAACTATTCACAGATGATCGTAATTATTATAAATATGTTTTCTTTTATTAAAGTCATGGAAGAAATATTTTTTTATATATTTATTAACTCCACCCATAACTAATTTTATGGAAACTCTAGAAATTCGATCGAGTCCACTTTAGTAATTACAATAGTTAAAAACACAAGGCTTTGAGGAATGCAAATCATGTTTTTGTTTTATTTTTAATTGAACCCCCAACTGAAAATCAGCTCTGAATTGTAGCATACAAAACTCAATAAAACAAATATATTATTATTTTTAGCGCGTTGTAAATTGTATCGTTTTGACTAATCAGAAGACCCGCAGTAATTAAGAAATGTCATTTTGTGTTTATAATCGGGCTCTAATTATAAAGTACGGAAGACGAACAACAATACTATTAGATTGCATTATTTGAGTTATACGTTGTTCTCTTTACTTTTGCGAAACACCTGTGGAGAAGTTTATTTGATTTCAACTTAGATGGCTACCTAAAAGTATTGGTATCATCTTATGAAATTTATATGATCTTATTTTTATATTAATCTCATTTATGGCATTTTTTTCCATAAATAAAATATCAAAATTAATAATAAAATGAATGGAAATACAAATAACACAGTAAAATGTAGTAAATGTACATAATATTATAGCATTTTATGTACACTTCTGATAAAATTTCATAAGAAAGGTACCTATAAATTAATTAGATATTTTTCTTATGAAATTTAATCTAACTCTTAACAGTCTTATTTTAATTTCTTTAGAATATATTTCTATAAAGCATTGTAAACGTAAAGGTGAAAGCTAAGTACAAAAAAAAATTAGAGCGCTGAATTTTTCCTTAAAAATAACGAGGTAAAAAAATTTGTTCATTTAAATGTAAATAATTTCACTTTTCTCCCTCCGCAGAAACAAATTATCCTCACGGAATTCGTCAATATGCCATTCATCACCTGTCAAGTGACGCAAAGTTTATGACCTGCTTTGTTTCATTTTCAAATTACATCTTACAGTTAAGCTTGGTTCAAAATATTTTAAATAAACATTATAATTTCTGATTTTCTTAAAATAAGTTTTGAAAAAATGGTAATTGATATTTAAAAGAATTTCAAACTGAAATTTTAATTTTTTTATAAAATGGAAAAAAGTGGATGCCATCTGTCAATTTTGCTGACTCAAAAAAAAAACAAGATGTTTAACGAAAATTTCGGACGTGCTAGGAACGATTAAAAGATATAAACAAATACCCCCAAAATACTTTGATCTTTCCTCTTAATAATAACATAAACATTTAGACAATAAAATTTTGTTTTCGTCAAGTTTGGCATCTTTTTCATCATGTTATGCTATTTTTAGCGATCTCGTGGAGGTACCTATAAATCAATAGATAAAGATCAAATATTTTTCTGCTTTCGCAATAAGAATGTTTTGTTTTTAGAATTCCGTCACCAGCTATTTCTAAAGTGTTTTAATTACAGTTATTTCTTTTTCTATTTTCTTGTGGTTTAATTTCATTCTGAAACAGAGGTTTCTGAAAAGAAAAAAAGAAATATATCTGTACTCTCTTTACCTCTTTTTGTCGTGAAGTATTTTCTTTTTCATTATTCTTTTTTTGTAGCTCTATTTTCATTAACATTTTATCGGGTATACTAATCAATACAATGCTTCTAGACAACCTTCATTTTCAATATCGCCTCGGGCGACCAGTGGAAGAAATTTCAATGATGTTAACATGCCGCCGAACAAATCAATACTATTTTTTTTTTACAGAACAAGGTAGAGTTCAATGTAACAACATGAACAGTCTGGGATACTAATTACTTTTACTAAGACAAAAGAAGAAATTAACAGGAAAAAGGAATAAGAATGATTAATGTATGTCAACATTAGATAATTTATCGTTTATTAAGCATTAACTTCGCACATTTTTTTTTAAAGTAATAAAATATTATAACTGATATTTTCTTATGCATATATATTTTATTGGACTACGATATAACATGAATATTATTTGGAAATTTCAAGGCTGTGATTTAATGTAATAATGGACATCATTATATATTTATATATTTTTGATTCCAATTTAAATTAAAATAATTCTGCACTCACGGTTATGATGTGTAACGGTAAAGACTAATGCTAAACATTGAGAAAAATGAAATCAGCATACCGATTCCAAAACACAGCCGGGATTATAATATTTCTTTTAGCATCAAGGCCTTTGGTTAATTCATACATAATTTATTCTCCCTGCAGGTATGTCCCTTTTTAATTAAGATAGGCGACTTTTTTTTTCCATTAACTGGTCTTCAGTCTAACAGTTGGACAAAATTAAATTTAAAAAGAAAATTAAAGAAAGGAACCGTACTGCAATATATTTCCCATGATTCACTGTAACTGACATTAAAGGGAATTGGAAAACAATATTGGACATATTATTCATGATTTTCGATAACAGATACAGTATAAACGTAGCATAAAACTTTGCAGCTGAAAAGTGAATAACCTACTTAATGGGTTTATGTAAATGAATTAAAAAAGGACAGATGTGAATGGTAAGTGGTAAAAGTGACCGACAAAAGACAGCAAGTAGTGTAGAACCTTGAGTGTATAATTCCTGAAAGTACAAGTCACATACAAAAAGAAAAAAAAAGCATAGGTGTTATTTTTTTTTTTCTGACAGCCGGGAGTTCACTCGTAGTCCAGGATAGCTCAAGAAATCATTTACACTTGATCTTTTGAGGAAATCTACCAGCGTCACAATGCGAATGGATTAGAGAGAATTATCTTATACAACACATGCTTTAATCATGGAAAGAAGAAAGTGAACTATCTATGCCTGTTGAAAGAATAAATATTCGGATTATATTCCGAGGAAGTAACCGAGGAAAACAAATATCATGTATAAAGGCGCAAACTTCAGAATATCGTTCGGTGGAAAAGCCAGATAATAATTGTAAATCCTCATCTAAAAAAAAACAATCGTTCTGATATTTTTTTTTTCTGAATTAGTGAAATGAGGAATTACCATTACGACTATTTATATTCGAACTATTATCCTCATCTTTGTTGTTGTCATCAAAAGGTTTCGGTCCTTATATCAGCCGTGCTACCTCAGGTGTGCATCGTCGCGATAACTTATGATGAATTCTGTACTGAACCCTTTATTTATTCGACAGGGGTAGATTTTTCTTGGTCATATGTTCATGTGAAGGGATATCGTCAGCTCTAGTTATTATTTGTCTTCTATCTTATGTAATATACTACCTTCCAATTGGATAATTTCTCAAAAATTTTTGACTTTTGTTAACCATTGTAACGGCTCGATCTTCATAATCCTGATTGTTTTTCCTATTCTGTCATCCATTCAAACAAATTCGCTGTTTCGATCGACTTCACTTGCTGACAATATATTGTGTCGGTTTCACTTACTGACAAGGTGTCCGTCAGCTTCTCTTGCTGAAAAATGTGTGCGTCGGCTTCTCTGGCTGAATATGTGTGCGTCGGCTTTCCTTACTGATAATATGTTGAATCGGATTCACTTGCTTACAATATGTGCGTCGTCTTCTCGTGCTGACAATGTGTTGCGTTGGTTTCCTTTGCTGAAAATGTGTGCCGTCTTCTTTTGTTGACAATGAGTTGAGTCGTCTTCCGTTACGGTCAATCTGTACTTCGGCTTCTCTTGCTGAAAAATGTGTGTATCAGCTTCTTTTTTTTCAGACAATGTGTTGCGTCGGCTTTACTTGCTGACAATTTGTGCGTCAACTTCTCTCAGACATGTTTTCTTGTTATTTGAACTAACTCTTTCTGATTTTAATCCTTAGTTTTTGACGTTCCTATTCACTTACTACTTCTTTCGTCGTAGAAAGAGTATGGTGTTATTTATTGTGTCCATGGTATTAAGCGGCTGGTGGCACCGTAACCCTCTTACCTCAAACTCATTCTAAAACATCATTTTTTTTTATAAGTGCGTATTGAATTACTAAGATATATAGATGTTTAATATTTTACAAATTATGAAAAAATACCTCGTGAGATTTGGCGTAAGCAAGATGAGTAAATATAATCGAAAATATAATTATTTGGAAAGGCATTTTCAAAACGTCATTTCATTGGAAGACTCCTTAGTAGAATGTAAATTTTTGACTGCCAGTATCTATATGACAGCACACAAGGAAAGTTGTGGAAAACTTACAAAGATAACCACAGTTTCCCATTTAGAAATCCTTTGTCCGGAACAAAATCATAAAATGCCCTGAAGAGGAGAGTTATTCTAAACTAGGAAATGTTATCCACAGAATAGGTAGCAGTGAATGACCAGCGTGGGGGAAACACAATGGTAGTTGTCAAATGTGAAATCCACAGGGAATGAATTGTATATTCCTTTTACCATTGGGATTCTGATAAACATAGAAAGAGACAAGGCTTTAGCTCTTAGACGCACCAGAAGGCATCGATCTTTTCTCTAGAATGCGTTGTTTGAAAATTTATTTTTCGCAAAACTAGTGAGATTTCCACCGAGGATACCAAGTCGTGGTTTTACTTGCAATAACAGAAATTCCGTTTAGTTACAAAACTCTACTGAATATATATATATATATATATATATATATATATATATATATATTATTTTTCCTACAATGCTACTTGTTGTAGAAGTAATTCATTATATCTCTGTATTCAGTATTTGTTTAAAATAATTTTAATTATGTTGACGAACTTGATTTTATTTAAGTTTGTTTCGTTAAATGTTTTATAGGTAGTTGTTGATTCTGGTATTGACTGTGTTGGCAATCGGTTTTAGAATTGATTTGGTGTGCTTCGATATGTTGTTAATATATATGGGGGATGATTTTCTTCTTGGAACGGTTTGAAAGCGTTAATGAACATATTTAATGTAACATATAAAAATTAACGATTTTTATGTTAAATGCAATATCAATTTGAAAACCTAGTAATTGAAAGGCCTTAATGATTTTCTTCAGTAACTTAGAAGTTAGAGGACAATTGCTATTAGGTATAATATGAGTACACCATCTCTATACAGCACTACATTTTTGAGTTCCAAGGATCTACTTAGGGTATCTAAAATATATATGCACATGAAATCTGCTATTTGGGCTGAATCAAATGCTCCAATGAGGACATCAAAATTTTCATTATTCTTTTTAATCCAAACAGAGTCATTAAATATTAACATAGATTGTCTGGAGGCCATTACAATTTTTAATTCGTCATCGATAATGTTTATATATATATTTGCATAGTTTAATCTATTTTCTAATAGATTCTCAGAAATAGAGGGGTAGAAATCAATTATATCATTTTGAATTAATTAAGCTTTAGACTTAGAGTTTATATTCTGGAACCATTTAATGGTATCCGAGGAATCTTTCCAAAGATTTACGGGGTATTTTTCAAATATAGATGCGGTTATTTACTTAAGGGCATCTTTGGAAATAAGTCCTAATTAAGATGTGGGCGTGTTTATCAAGCGGAAACTGCAGGTTATTTTGAACATTTTATGTTATTCTCAAACAATTAGATTTTGTAAACCAACAATGCGTTTATAAATCATTCAAGTCAGAATTAGGTGAAAAAGAATGCTATAGAAATTCTTGTACATTTCACAGAAATCTAAAAATATTGCATTATCAAATGTCTCTGACAATTAGCGAAACAAATTAAAATGAAAATATAACCGTCAATAGAGTCTGGAGACATAGAGTAAACAAAAACCTTATGTGATCAATATATGGTGACAATTCAGTGAAATGTTAAAAAGGGTTTTTTCTGCTGTGTTTTCTAACACTTTTCAGATATTAATTAATTGATATTTCTTATAGTTTAATAAACAGTAACAAAAACAAATCAATAGCTACCTCGAATTATGTAGTATGTTAGATTTTTGTATCTTATTGTATGTTTAATTAAAATGTTATAAAACCTATTGCTGTTTATATACAAGGGACTTTTGAAATGTTCATGGTCCGACCAAGAAGATTTAATATCAACAAAAATCTAGTTGTTGATGATTATGTCTATTAGTTAAGAATTTCGTCGACTGTTTTTTTTTAATAATTCCTACATTAAAACGGCAGATTATTTTCCTCTTTTTCCATATAGGAGAATCAAATCATTTTTTTTTGTTTTTTACAGTCTACAATGCAAATGGTGTAATTCATTGCAGACTACTACAGATTTCACGCAAAATAATATTTTATATTAGATACAGTGTAACGGTAGCATATGTCGTATGTATTTATAGATAGTATCATAGATTTTTTTCTTCATATACATGGGAATTAATTACATTCTGTATCCGAATTTTATAATTTTTATTCATCTTAAATACACAAACACACACACATGTATATATATATATATATATATATATATATATATATATATATATATATATATATATATATATATATAGAGAGAGAGAGAGAGAGAGAGAGAGAGAGAGAGAGAAAGACATACAGGCAGACAGACAGAAAAGATGTGTGTATGCATGGATGTATGAATTTGACAGTCAATATAATTATGTGGAAATTTTATTTGTTAACTGCATCGTCATTTGATGAATGCATTTAATTTCGGAGTTACGTTAAGTCTTTTTAAACTTTGTCCTAAACAATAGTTATTTAATTAAGTAAAATACTAAATGATAAAAACCTAAAACATGAAGTTAGCAGTTACTCCATAATTTGTAATGATTGCCACTTGGAGAAACATTGGAGAATTTAAATAAAAGTATTTGGCCACGCAAAAGATATATTTACAGAATCACACACTTAATCATTAGCCAATCACAGTAATGATTTTAGCAATAATTTCGATTTACAAATGCTACTTTAATTATGAAATGAAGCAATTTAATAAGCCGACATGTATAGAAAATTGCTTTGATTGCTAGAGCATACAGGTTATATCTCCGTCCCAATTCTTACAACTTTACAACATTGTTGGCAGATATTCAGTTACGCAATAAGCAAAGCTTAATATCTGAAGTGATCGATAGAAAAACAATACGACAAATATATAACACCATAAACTAACATTATTTTAGCGGATGAACTGCTTCTAGGTGACGAAATGTTTTCATATATTCTGACATATATATATATATATATATATATATATATATATATATATATATATATATATAATAAATATGAAGAAAATATCTGGAAAAACAAAGCAAAAATCCTTAAAATGCGATTATGTTGTTTTAATATGAATGAAATGTCGACGTCTGACGTTTCGGTTTAATAACCTTCTTCAGGACAATATTCATTAAAAATACAATTAACATAATCAATATAACACGACGAAAACGATGGACATAAAAACAAGTCTTATCCCAAACAGATAAATGAAAATTTTAAATGATCAGCTTTCCGTTTGAGCGTGATCACGTTGTCGTCAAATGGGCGACGCTTTAAAAACGTATTCTTAAAATTTTTTATAAATTTGATTCCGATGGAAAGATTTTTCATATATACAGTTCGTTAAAAAATCTTTTCTGTTCTTGTAGGAATACGCGGAGACTAGTAGACGTGATCACTGAAGATGTCTGTAGGAACAGACGAAAGCTTGTAGTAAAAATAAGAACTAATACGGCAGAAATTTATGGAAACAAGGATCAATTCATTCATAACGGATTCGGAGGTTTTTGTATATTATTTGAATTGTTTGCGATGATGGATTTCTCGCCAATTAAATCATTAACCTTTGCTTTTGTTTTTGTGTGAATAATTCATGTATTTGTAAATTGATTGCACGTTTATCGTAATTTAAATAACTGATCCATGTGCGACTTTTGGTTAATAAGTGCGACATTACTGTAATTATTGAACAATATAGTTCATGCCACTTTGACAGAAAATTTACCAGTAAAAAATTCGTTCATCACCATATTTTATATGAACGCACAACCTTTAAAAATTTAAAATCAAACTCAGCGTTGCTACTGGCGCGCTCCAAAAACAATAACTCATTTTCAAAAGCATTTTCGGATACAACAATACATATATTTTCGTTGTCCTATTATTACTAAGAGAAAAACAAGAACAACATCTATTCTATACCTGAAGATGTCTGTAGGAACAGACGAAAGCTTGTAGTAAAAATAAGAACTAATACGGCAGAAATTTATGGAAACAAGGATCAATTCATTCATAACGGATTCGGAGGTTTTTGTATATTATTTGAATTGTTTGCGATGATGGATTTCTCGCCAATTAAATCATTAACCTTTCCTTTTTTTTTGTGTGTGAATAATTCATGAATTTGTAAATTGATTGCACGTTTATCGTAATATATATATATATATATATATATATATATATATATATATATATATATATATATATATATATTCTACAAATCCAGCAACAAAAATTGGAAAACAACATAAATATAGAAGCAAAAACCATAGCCGCTAATAAAACTAGGCAAAAGAATAAAACAATTACCGAAAAAACCAGAGGACAATTTCTTAAATAAGCCAACCTTCAAACTAATAAAACCCACACAACCAACATCGGGAAAATAAGCAATGAATTTGTAGTAAAATATGCACAAATTAAAGGGGCATAGTTAAAATAAACTAGTGGAAAATACAAAAGAAACAATGTATTGGTTCAACAAGACTTTTATATATACATCAACGAAAACACCCTAAAAACGCACTAGACCTGACAAAGTAATAAGTAAACAACTTAAAAGAAGATGTAAATATTATTAAATACTGAAGAAATCATTATTATTCTACGACAACAAAATATGGACAAAATCGTAACACGAATGATAACAAAGATACGAATATTGACTATAGATTTGGCATAATAATGGGCAGCTATGAGGCCGCAGAAATATGCGAACTCATAGATATATGCATGATCAATAAATTAACACATATCATCATAGAGGGACGGTGGCCTTATAATTGTTAGTAATTGCAACCTTAGAACTGTAGAAGAATAAGAAAACTGATTAGAGATACTTCAATATATCAGGATTTAAAATATAAAACCTCACCTAATATAGTAAAATTCTTAGATATAACGTTTAGGATATAACATTTAGGCTAAACAGCAACTCATACAAAAAACATACAGTAAAACAAACAACAACACTATATAGATCAAAAACTTCAAACAATCTCGTAAACTTTTCAAGTACAAACCCATATCTATAAGCAAACTAATATAAACAAAGTCCAGCAACATGTATTAAGAAATCGGCGTTATTCGATCAACTTGAATATACAAACGAAAACAAAACAAACTCAATATTAAAAATAAACTTAATCTGGTTCAACCCATCATACAATAATATAATAAAAAGAAATATAGGAAAACTATTCTTCAAAATAATTGATAAAATCCTCAAACAAAACAAACTATCAAAATTGATCAACAAAAATACAGTGAAAATCAGTTAAAGCTTCATGGATAACATAGAAATAATAATAGCGAAACAAAGCTAAAAAAGACAATCATAACAACGACAGAAATCAACAAAACAACAAATGCAACTGCTGAATTAAAATCAATTGCCCACTTAAAAAATAAAGGCCTAATAACATAGTATATAAAGCCGCCGTAACAAACAATACAGACGATAAAGAAAAAATTAACGTAGGAACTTAAGAATCAACCTTTAAAGAAAGATATAATAAGCACCAAACAACAATTGAAAAAGAAATAAAACACACAACAGTAACACCGTATCCTCGCCCAACTGGACCTACGCACTCCACAACACCGTTCATTGGTTTGGTATGGTCCAGTATTACAGGTTAGACACAAGTCTCCGGTTCCCATTGTTATTTCGAAGTCGCCCTCCAGTCATTTTGTGATTGTTTTGTTCCTGGATACTGTCATCACATCGGAGAAATCCGGAAGCTCTCCGTTGGTCCGCCTGCGAGTTCCTCGGGGTTGAGAATCGTGTAAACAAAAATAAATATAACCAAGTCGATTTGATTTTGAAAGGGCAAAAATTTACATATATATATATATATATATATATATATATATATATATATATGTGTGTGTGTGTGTATATATATATATATATATATATATATATATATATATATATATATAAAGCAAACATACGCACAAAAAATTATTGTTGCACAATGTTGAATGTTTCTTGCATGTAAAAAATAACCAAACAATCACAAATACTTTGAATAATTTCGTTAAGGAGAGATGTGGCCTTCGTTTTAACCATTTTTCGTCTGTTCTTACCGCAACTACTACAAACTTCGATGTTCCTGTTCTCAGTAATAGTAATAGAAATAATATTAGTAGTAGTAGGGATAGCGGTGCTTCGATGTTAGTGGCTGTATTCCGCTTCTTCCCCCTCGGCTACAGCAACACACAGCGGGCGCTTTCTTTTCAATCTCTGACGTTTCTCCACTCAGTTCGACTGCATTCAAAGACAGACGAAACCAAAAGCTTTCTTACTACGGTTGTCTCGCCTCTTTAATAAGAGAACCGGCCAACGTGTTCCAGACTGGTGACGTGTCTGTTTTTCTAGTGCGAACCTACTAACATATTACCAAAGTACACCTTCACTCCTCCGAGAATAAGCAAGCCACTTTTTCATCGATTGGTTTCCAAGTTTCACAAGACGTGTTTTGTAAAACATCGCTATTAAATTATTTTGCCGATCTTTTTAAACTACCTGAGAATCTTGTTTAAAAATAAATTCTAGTTGAAAACATCCTTAATTTTAACTTCGATTCATATAGTATCAAAATACATTTCTTTGTTCAAAAGTTCCAAATTATATTAGTAATCTGACATCCTTTGTACACATACAAAGATTGTATTTCGTGTTCTAAATTAACTTTCTGCAAAATTTACATTTCAAAATCTTTACAGCATATTAACATCTTGGTTATTCTAAAACGCCTCTCCTTCACTTGGTGTTTTCTATTTTACAACATATCCTCCTTTATTATCATTATTATTATTATTTCAGGGGTGATATCGCCCCTGCTACACAACACTTTCGAAATATATACGGAGACAAGAAAAAAGTAACATCACTACGGTTATTGAATGGGAAATTATAAAAAAACAGTGCCACAATGGCAGCAGCAGAAACTGTAAATTGTTTCTAGAGTAAAATCTAACAATCATTACATATAAATATTCATACAACTTATTGAACAAGAAAATTGAATAATTGGGGAAATTCAGATATTTAAACAAACATCTACTTTGACACCTAAATACTAACGTAAAAGAAAAGTAATAACATACAAAATACAATCCCATCACAATTAAAAACCACCAGGACTAAAATCTAATCCAAAGAAATCTCGAACACAATCCACCCTGAAATTAGTAACAACAATACCAACAAATAAAAACCAACAAAATTCACCACAACTAAAATATTTACAAAACGCATGAAACACTTACACAAAAGTAGAAAAACAAATAAAAATACTAGAACGCGTATAGGGTCGCGATGTAAAAATACTAAAATAATATGAAAAGAATGCACATAAAGTGCATTCCCATCACAAACACAAACCACCATACCTTACATGTAATCCATGCCATCTCAAACACAATCCACAAGAAAAGATTAACTACAATACCAACAAATATTTAGCAACAACATTTACCACACGTGCAGTGCTTACAAAACGCAAAAACACACTAAATGCAAAAAAGTGAAAGTAGAAAAATAAATGAAAAAACCGAAAACGCGAATGCACGCGCGAATGCACGCCCACATAAACTCAAACATAAACACAAATACCCAGAAATGCACACATTAACATAGAAATATACACAGGCGTTTGCGTATATGATGCTATGTATGTATACACGCATGCGTGCACACGCCCAGAGATACATGCACACCCAAAAATACATACACACTTAAACACACGGACACAGAGAAATACATACACATATAAGCACACGCCCGCACAAAAATACATACACAAAAATTCAATCATAACATGAAAAGAGTACAAGAAACCGGGGACATATAGAGGTAACATAAATACAAAAGCAAACAAGCACACACATAAATTCACATCCGTACAAACATATACACACACAAAAATCCAACCATAACAAAATAACAATAAACCAGAATTCAACGAAGAAGGGAGGAAAGAATGGAAGAATAAAAAACAATAATAATAAATGAAAAAGAAAGGGAGAGGAAGTGAAAATTAACAACCAATCAACAACGATCAAGCGAAAAGGAAATTAACATAATCATTCCAGAATAACAGTACAAAGGAATCAAGAAATATTAACAGTTTGAATATGTTCTGAAGAGAGACTGCATATATGAAACCACAAAATATGTAAGTAAGCATGAGTTCAGTGAACAAAATTTGTCATTAATTCTATTTACACTCCATCTTTATATTCAAATATGTGGCACTCTACCACAAAGCATGCTTGCCTTAAATACATCTTTATCAGAAAACCACCAAAAAACGGGCAATGCTGGTTTAAAAGATAGCCTTCAAATAGGCATATATATATATATATATATATATATATATATATATATATATATATATATATATATATATTGTGCTTGCATGTTTGTGTGTATATATATATATATATATATATATATATATATATATATATATATATATATATATATATATATATTGGAATAATGTTTGATACCACAAAAACAAATATAACGATTTAAAGAAAATGAATTTCTTTTGTATGACCATTTTTTTTTTTTTTTGCAGGACCTAGTACCCTTTCGGCCAACGCTTCATCAGGGTCTTTCGTTGGCAAATGATTTTAAACAAACAATGAAAATGAACAGAACGCCAAAATGGTATGGTTGGAACACGTCTAAAAATTTTACGAAGATATATATACGTAAATTAAAATAAATTTACGATTAAAATAAATGCGTAAATAATGAATTAATACTAATGAACCAACCTGAGCAGTAAAATAGGAAAATAAGTTGCTCATATATCAAAAAATAAATTTAGCGATCGTGAAAAATTCTCCTTTTTTTTAGAAAGCGATGGTTTAAATAATTTGAGGCAGATGGCTTCCAAAATAGACAAGAAAAAGAAAAGAAACCTTTTCAGGTCTTTACACTAATTGGAACTCATTTGTCCCCCATACCAGAAAAATAAATCTGGTTAAGACCTTAGTTCATAGGGCTTTATTAATTTGTTCCTCTAGCACACTTCAACAAGAGTTGAACAAAATTCGAGACATTCTCATCAACAATGGTTTTCCAGCCAACATTGTTGACCGCACAATAAAGCGGAAAATAGAGAATTTCAATATGCCCCCAAAATTTGGCCCAGGTCTTTGCCCTATTTATCTGAAATTACCTTGGTTGGGCAGAAAATGTAAACTTTTGACTGATAAAGTTTCAGATGTTGTTTCTGCTACCTTCTTTTCGGCCAAAGTACGTGTTGTCTTTGGTACTCGTACTGTTTTTCCGTCTTTTTCCAAGGATCGTTTGCTCTATCATAATAAAAGTTCGATTATATATAAATTTAAATGTCAGTGCGAAGCTGAATACATAGGGCGAACATGTCTTCGTTTGGAAACAAGAATCGGACAACATGTACCCAGACACATTAAATTAAATTTAGATAATCGCATTCGTGTTTCGCAATCAGCTCACGATTCGGCGATCGGGCAACACCTATTAGAAAATGAGTCATGCTCAAAACGTTTCACAATGGACTCGTTTTCAATTATATGCGTAGGCAGGTCCAAATATCATCTGTCTATTTTGGAAGCCATCTGCCTCAAATTATTTAAACCATCGCTTTCTAAACAAAAGGAGAATTTTTCACGATCGCTAAATTTAGTTTTTGATATATGAGCAACTTATTTTCCTATTTTACTGCTCAGGTTGGTTCATTATTATTAATTCATTATTTACGCATTTATTTTAATCGTAAATTTATTTTAATTTTACGTATATATATCTTCTTAACATTTTAGACGTGTTCCAACCATACCATTTTGGCGTTCTGTTCATTTTCATTGTTTGTTTAAAATCATTTGCCAACGAAAGACCCTGATGAAGCGTTGGCCGAAAGGTTTTCTAGGTCAAAAAAAAAAAAAATGATCATACAAAAGAAATTCATTTTTTTAATTTATATATATATATATATATATATATATATATATATATATATATATATATATATATATATAATAAAAAGGCTTAAACACTAATATTCCATGGTCATAATTTATTCCATTGTAATCGTAAATACGATCCAATTCATCAGACCATATATATATATATATATATATATATATATATATATATATATATATATATATATATATATATTGTAATATGTGGTGTGAAAATATAGATACACAAACTAATATCTATCTATCTATCCATATATATATATATATATATATATATATATATATATATATATATATATGCGCATCTGTATTTCTAAAGTAGTCCAGATGTCTTTCTACTTGCCTGAAGTTACATATCTATTTCATGGATATGATATTGCAAATTAAAGCAGCCTAATGCATGTAGATATTTGTGCGTTTATAATATAAATAGTATTGCTTATTCGTGTGTATATTTTCAGCAACGCTGAGCACAAGGCCGGGGACAAAATGCTAGGCCAAGATGGAATTAATATAAGCATGAACTCGTTTTGCATTAAAAAGAAATGTTTTTTTTATCTCCTTCGGTGTGCACTAGTTAATATGGATGCACATAAAATATTTAGTGAAGTATATGGAAAACGGGAGCTCGTTTCACGTGCCGACGCACACACACACACACACAGACAAACAGCCCCCACCACAGAGACACGTAAAACACACACACACACACACATACATATATATATATATATATATATATATATATATATATATATATATATATATATATATGGACAAACTCTGAAAGCATGATTTTAATACAAATATTATTTCGTGAAAGCGAAAGGAGGATATTCTATTCTATTTACCCTCACTTGCAACAAACGTTTATTTGAAAGCAACGACAGACTTGGTAACGTCACAAATATGAAGGATATATTACAATTAAATATGGCAGCTGTAGCTGAGAGTAGATTAAGTGAATTTAAAAAGCAGTAAGGCAAAACCGCGACTCTCATCGAATCCTCAATGCAAGTGGGTGGTTGAAACTAAATCTGGAATAATAATAAACAGTAATGACGAAGTGGAAGCAGTAAACTTGTGACGCGTTTCATCGTCCAGGAGATTGTCGGGCTAAATTTTTTAATGTTAGTAGGACGTGTTCATGAGAGGGATGCTGGGAATTTTAGAATTTTTTTCACACACACACAAACGCATACACACATATACATATATATTTAGCCGAATTCATTTAGAGCATTTTCATCCCCATTACTTTTGTAAGTAGATATTCCACACTGTGATATTAGATATTCTATGAAGGTGAAATGTTGTAAGAGTCAGGGCGCAAATTGGCGACTAAGTCACTCTTTAGACATTTACGTTGACGTGAATTATTTCTCCTTTGATCAGAGTAGCATTTTTTATACCATAATTGTGGGAAATTTTGTTACGGTGGGCAACCAACGCATTTATGCATTATTCTGTAAACTGTCCCTTTTGTTTTCATATAAACTTGTATTTAGATTCCTTGAAGTTTCTTTTCTTGTGACGAATATTGCAGTCTATGAAGAAAACACCTCCTGTATGTTTTAGGTTATTGTTTTGTTTAATATTAACTAATTCTCTTATTGTTTTAGATGAAGTAACATTCTTTTCGATTGTAAATATGATAGAATTCATAGCCTGTACCAATTATCGTCTTCAGGAGGGGCCGTTGTGTTCTTTTGTTTTTGAATATTTTATCGTCCTTTTGTTTCAAAAAAAATATTTACGTTGCTGGAGAATTTTGAAAAATTTTTTGAATGTATTTATCCTCTTCGTGTAAATAATACGAGTTGCGTATTCTTAGGCCTCTTAAGTAGAATCCAATGGTTATGCCGTATAGTTTTTGTTAGTATGATATGAAATCGGCTATATATAAATTAAATGTATATAAATTAAATAGAATAAAATTCTTAAATGCACAGCGCCCTTCTGCCGTATGCAGGTATAGTCCTATTCCGATGAAGTCCTTATATGTGAAACGCATCACAAGCTTTTCCACTTTGTCATAAAATGTCCCCATATATATATATATATATATATATATATATATATATATATATATATATATATATATATAACTAGACTCGTTTCGAAAAACCTCGAATTATTGATTTGCTAATCAAACCAATCTCGAGGGAAAAAGTTTAAAAAAAAGAAAGAGCTACAAACATGAACTTCTGCCGACAAAAAAATCGCACAGATGCAGGTCTGAAGCCCAAAGAAAAAACCCGATACGAGTAACAACTAACTAACAAAAGAGCTCAATACAACCGTGTAAGACCTAGATAACACCTAGTGAGCCAGACAAACCTACCTAGGTTTCACCTAAACGGATCG